>CM051262.1:39843168-39903168 GCA_027921565.1 Artemia sinica | reverse complement strand
TTTCTTGGCTGGAATTATAGTATCCCGTCTCGCCTTACCCACCTCTGTCCCAAAGGCAGGTAAATGCGATATTTTATGGTACATAGAGAAAGATTGTAGCAGTTGGAGGGGCGCTATTACCCTCATTCACCTAGCACCAATAATATAGGTGTTTACCAAAAATATTCCTGGGAAGCCCATGGGATTAGATAGTAATTTTCACTGCGCCCTTATACAAAATTCACTTTGTATTTATCAAGACTCAATGAGAGTTAAGACATTCAGGCATTAAAATGCACTATTTGAGCCATGAGCCTTTTTATGCATCACTTATACATCACTTTTTATATTTTATGAAATTTAAAGAAAATCAGTTTAGTTTAATGAAGCGAGAAATATAATATCAGAAACAATTTTTTGCCATAAGAAGGGAGGTATGACCCTGCAGCACCCTTTCCAAGATTAGTCTAAATGAAGCGAAATGACATATTAACTCCTACCAACACGCCATGCCTGTATCTATATTTATCTGAAGGATCATGGCGAGTTAGATAATTTGGGTATTGAAACGGGCTCTTTTAGACATCCCCTGCCCTCACAACGACCCAACACTCCTCCTTCACAATAGCTGATGCACAATTATACATCACTAAACATAATTTTTTTTAAAACTAAAGGAAATCAACCTAGGTAAATCATGTATTACAATTAATGTCCGTATTAACCATTTATCTTGTATGGACTAAGTGACTTTTCAGAAATAAATGATCCACCGTACGGTACTACTTTCATTGCTACGAGAAAAATCAATATATAGTTTGGTGATAATTTTGAATCGATTGGCTGTCTCAGAATTCTCAATCGATAGCAACTTGATCCTCATTAGAGCAATATAATAGTTTGATGCCATAAAATAGCGGGAAAAACCACTTTCTCGTAACATAGTCTTTTGGTCACTTAAAAGGGCACTAGAATTTTTAATTTCCGTTCGAATAACTCCTCTTCCGATCATCTAGGACCACTTGTTCGGTACGATCATCCCTGGAAAACAAAAAACAAAAACAAAACAAATATAGAACGAAAAAGCAAGCATCCGTGATCTTTTTTCTGAAAAAAAGCAAAATCCCACATCCTTACAGATAGGATCTTGAAACTTCTACAGTAGGGTTTCCTAGTATGGTTATTCTAATGTTATGATTTTCATTAAGATGGCTTGATTTTTGATTCATAACGTTAAATTTATGATTTTTTTTTTTGTGATAGAATTAATATAAAAAGTCAATTGTTTTGTTACGTTGAATGCTATCAAGGCTCCTTCTTTTAGACTTTAGTTACTATTAGTCTGAGTCCCTCTTTACTTACAGCTCGTTGCTTAGAATATTGAAAATAGAATTTGAAAATAGCGTAACGTGTGAATGAACAACTATTTTGAAACAATGGATTATCCCGGTCAAAAGAAAGCATTATTTAGCCAAACCGAATGCTCACACTTTGAGTCTGATCGAAGAACGCATTCCTTTACAGTAAATAAAGGACATTCATTCATGATTTGCCTTCACAAATAACATTCGTGATATCTTCTAAAAAATGTGTTCATGAGATGTGTTCTTTCACTCTTAGAAAATTCTTAGAACCCAGACAACATTTGGCATAAAAACTTAACCAGATAAGATCTTCGTGTCTATTAATCGTATATGTTATCTTTGTATTCAATAATCAAATGGATATAATCAAAAATTATAATAGCTCCTAAGCTGTGAAACTGTAAACGAATCTTTGAAGCTGCAAAAGATTTCATTGGAAAAGCTGTATGGCCCAGATAGGAAAGGTTGTTGTCTCTGATGGGTCTTCTCTTGGTAAATTTTCAGTTTAATTAATTAATGAAATGTTAAAAAAACTTTGATATTCCTAAGCGGAAGGATACGCTTGAATCTTTGCAGCTACTAAAGAATCACTTGGATTCCAAGTAACCGATTGAGACAGGGAAGGTGGATCTCTCGGATGAGCCTTCTCTTGGCAACTATTTTTTAGCATTATATGCATAGGTACTCAAGCTCAGAAATAAAGATATAGTATGCTTAGTAATAGTTTGATACACTAAATTTTGCACAATGTTATTAATATTTATTTTGTAACGTGTTTAGCAGTTTTTATGAAGTTCACAAACTTCACAAGTCATATACAGGAACCAATGATTTTTGTTAAATTTTTTATTTAAATCGTATTATAAACGAACTAATTTTACTTGTTTCCTCATATTAGAGTGCAGAAATAAAAACAGGAACACTTAAGATAGTGAACTTAAACAGAGTATGCGCAGACTAAAGACAACGCCAGCAATTTTTTTTTGTAAAAAAAAAAATTACAAAAGAACTGTTAAAATAGTTTTGAGCAATATTAAAACCTAGAACTCAAAGAAATAAAGTCTTACTAGCCCATATGTAAATAATCATCCTTGCCATTCACTTGGAAGATAAGAAAAACAAACTCGTAGACTTTGACAATCCTTTTGTCCGTAAAAACGTAAACAATTTTGAGTGTGTTGGTTCCCAAAGCCAACTATTCTTTCAAAGGATAGCCAAACCTTCTTAAACTGTTTGGTGCCATATGTTTTAGCTTAATTTTGATGATTGTTTTCCTAAATTTTTTTTCTTCTTCAATTTTTTTTTAATTTGGCATCCGCTACTGCCAAAAATTGCAAAAGTTCATATGGAAGTCTTTTCAACACAAATCGATTTGTATTTTTTTTCTAAGTTTTTAAGACACTTCTGGTGTGTAAATTCCTCTTTTTCCCGTTCCTTAGTACTTTTCAACAAAACTAAAAAGAAAACTTAAATAAATGTTCTCATATTTTCCAGGGGGGTATTGTCTGGTGAGGGGGGTATTTTCCGTGGGGAGGGAGGGGTATTTCCGGGGGGTATTTTCTGCGGGGGGGGTATTTTCCGCGGGGGTATTTTCCAGGGGGTATTTTCTATGGGGGGTATTTTCTGGGGGGTATTTTCCGGAGGGGGGTATACGACGGGGGGTGGTATTCGCCTAGAACCGCCTTTTATATCGGCTGATGTAACGGTTGACATAATTTCTCAAAGATAGTCAATAGCATTAACTCCGGTATATGGTCTTTACTTAATAACGTGAGAATACACATACAGTGAAGATAAGGTAGTAGAAAACAACTAACTAACACAAAGGTGAAAGATGGACTAACTTTCAAAGTGCACAATTGAGTAGAGAGAGGGTAACTACTTCGATACGTACAAGATGACAGCCAATCAGAGGACTAGAATCCTTGTACGAACAAGATCACGTGCCTCTTTCTAGGCCAATCACCGGTTAAAAACATTGGGATAACAAGGTGACATCGTCAGATAAGGAAATTTCATCTCATGAACATTCTTATCAGGGAGTTAGAAATACTGACGGGGCAAGATATCTGTTGACATAAATTCTCCATGAGACATGTTTATAAATTTGGAAGGCTTCATAGGAATTTAAAATGTATCTGTGTACAGTTCCCAGAACATAGGAAACGTCAGAGATTACTTGACATTTTAGGGGATTTGAAAGTAGAAACGAAAATGGTAGGGCATCTCAGGGAATGCTAACTATATTAAGAGATACATATTATTTTTCATTTTGGTGGTTCTCGACTGTGTTCTGTATAATACACAAGTACAATTTAAGCAGCGTTGTCAATATAAAATATACTTTAACATTCTAGTATACTAAAAATTTGATACTAATAGAGATGCAGATACCTAGAAGGAAATTTTAATAAAGAAATTCAGAACAATCCGTAGAAATCCTTAGAAATAAACTAGTGAGATGATTATAGGTTTGAACACCAAGGACCGCAACCATCAATGACCCTAGCCACCAAGGACCTCAACCTCCAAGGGTCCCATCTCCCAAAACTCCTAGGGGCTTCTTCATCCAATTTTTTTTGAGGACACCTCCGAATTTTCAATATAGAGGCTCCATTAAGAGTTAAAAATGTATAAGAAAAAAGTTATCAGAACGTCATTTCTGACCTCATATTTCGGGACTTAGACAAGGGGATGCTTTGAACATCCAATTCCGATACTTTTTGCCTAACATTATCAAAAATCTCATTTAAAATGTTATCCTTTTTTTAAAAGGCCCCCCCCATGTCCTAAATGTTTCCTCATTGTGACTTTTCTATTTAATATCCTTAGTGCATCAGTTAGTCATTCAAACATTCATAAATAAAATCCATATTAAAAGAAGTTATCGTCACTATAAAAATTAAGACACATCGAAACATCTATTTTCAAAGCACATTTTCTGATCGACTAAATTAAATGTCTACTGGATAGATACAGTTTGCGAACGTTCATAAAAGGTTGAATGGTTTATTATTCCTAAGGGACGCTCTTGAGACACCGAAATTAGAAAATAGAAAAGGTTTTTCAGCTAAAGCTGGGAACAAGTTTAAAACTTAAAATAAATAGAATTACTTTCTATTTTTAAAAACTTCTGCTGTTTTCCAAATCATACCCGGACCTATCCAAGATATACTTTGAGGTATCGGCCCCTTAAAATCTTGATTAATTGCATTTAAAAAATGTAAATAAATAACAATATTTAAGGTTTAGCACAAATGGATTGCAAAAACATGAAAATAGGGGGGGGGAGGACATGGAAATGTCAGATAAATTTAGTAACTATATTTAGTGATTTAATGAGTTTAGGCTTATAAATAATGCCTAAAAGACATATTTTTTGCCTCATGTAAATTTGGGGTAACGAGATGACTTCTTTATATGAGTATTCTCGTTTAAATGATTGACTTTGAGCCTACCTTTATCTTTCTTTCGACTCTGATTTTATTCAAATAGTAATTATAGCTAAGCAAAGCTACAAACACGATTCATCTGCAAATATCCCTGCTACAACATTTAATAGCGGTGCTCCCATAGGGAGACCATTTTTTTGTTGATAAAAAGAATTACTGAACCAAAAATAAATTGAATACTTTTTACAAATTTTGACTAGGGAGGTTTAGGTTTTTCCACTAAATCTAGCAAATTACTGCGATTTTTGAGAATAAAGCAAAGGTTTGAAGGCTGTACATAACCCCTTTCCAAATACTGGAAGCAGGGGGCTTTCGTACATGCTACAATTGACCTTAAGAGAATACCCTGCTTATGTAATTTCGGTAAACCGTAAAACTTTGGGCAAAAGCTACCTCAGGATGCCTCTTAGGTTACCCCCACCCTCTATCTTTTTCTGAAAATGACATGAAATATTTTTGCGGCTATAATTGTTCACTTCAAGCCTTTTTTATATTTTTTTATTATTTTTGTGGGTCCAGTTCAGAAGGACATTGAGCTGGAGTTTTATTTTCAAGATGAGTTTGATAAAAAAAATAAATAGAGTTATTAATTGAAATGAAGGCAGATAGTTTGCCACTGTGCCAAAGAAGAAAGTTTATCGGAAGAGGAAGTTAGCGTTGAGATATTAAAAAATAAAGTGCCACCAGGGGGTTGAGTTGAAGTAAGATCCTCCCACACCGACTTATTGTTTACTGTTAGAGCACCGAGGAAAGTGAAAATAAAGTCAGTTGTTAGAATGGGTTAATGTAATGTTTGAATTGAGTCTGCTAATGGGTTATTGGATTGGCTTTTAGCTATCCTTGGAAAAGTAACATTGCTCTTTAGGTTACCCCCTCCAACTTTTTCTCAAAATGACATGAAATATGTTTGCGACTCTACCAATCATACGCAATGCTTCCTCATAGACACGATGCGGTTTTCCCTGTGGTACTCTATGGCCTACTATCGACACCAAACGGCTGTATCATTTGAGAACTTAAGTTACATCAACATTGCATATTATAACATGGATCAAAGTGTAGAGTTAGAAATATATTTTTATTATGAGTGTGCTATTTGTAAATGCCACTATCATGACTTCAGTAATTCGTATGAGAGTAATGCAGCAAATTTAGAAATCATGGGAAATGAAATAGAAGAGGATAATCTGCGTGAAATGAGAAGGAGTATCTTTGATGGAATGGTGAGAAAAAGGGTAGGCTCATCAGTTTCTGCAGTAAGAGAGAGTGACAATTATCAAAGGAAACAATGCAGACAATGTACATCCTCTCCATTACAAGGAAGATCAGGAGCACAGGGAAGCTCTCATAAAAGGAGGTACGATATAGCAGAAAAGAAAGATACAAAGAAGAGAAAAAGACAAGATGAATATCTCTACAGAGGGCACTATCAAAAGAGAACACGATGAATTATCCTACGATGCAGATTCAGAATGTCTAAAGTTGTTCAATAATGTTAATAATGTATAATAATGTATGAAACATATTTTAATATTAATATTCTACATGTCATTACTTCATTAAAAATATACTATACGTTACTTTGTTATATTTCCATTATTTTAGAGTACGCTAGTACCACAAACGCTTAGAATATCTATTAAAAAGTTGAAGATATATGATATTAACAAACATGTACTATTTTACTAGCAAAGTTACGTAACAATTTTCGTGTTTCATACGTAGTTTTAAGTTCTGGAGATTATGAGTTACGTAACAATTTCTATGTTTCATTTGCATGCAATAGACTCCGAGAGTTTTATGACTCCTCCCCATAATGGATTCCATGGGCTTTATGACTCTCCCACACAATGAATTCAGATGATTTTAGGACTTCTCCCCCTAGTCATAAGTCTTTCTAACCTTGAGCAAAGATATAATAGTTTGATGAAGTACTTCTCTGCTCAAATATTACATTAATAACCTCCAGAATGATAGGAATATATGACACAGAATTTATTGGTTTGAAAAAACCATTCTATGGTGTTATATTTGAATGTGCATTTTTACTATTGTCAATGGAACTCGTAGAAATTGACTGTTATCATTGGCTGGTGAACTATAGTTTGTTCAATTATGATAAAAGCTTAGGGAGTACTACATTACGCCGTGTAAACAGACTGGGATTCTACGATAGAGTGATTACACCATATAAAAAAAGTGGTCAAGAATTGAAAAATGTTCAGGAAGAAGTCAGTGAAATTTGCAGCTTTTTCGGGGTTGAAGCACTGTATGTAAAGGCTAATGTACCTACAGATAAAGTTTTAATTCGAAACTGTGACCCTAGGATTCCACTTTTCAATTTAGAAGAATTTAAGTGTCCTAAATTTGAAATGGCGTATCACCGTCCTGAAGAGGAGGTTAGGTACTTGCGCAGTGGTTACCTATGGACATACCTGATCATGATAAGTGCATAAGACATGGTAAGAAGTATTCTATATCATGGGATCCTCGTTTGTGGATATTTAACAGTGAGCTTTAAGTATTATTTTTATGTAAATATGTATTTTTTTTTCAAAATCTTTAAATATTTTTAAATAATAAATATCTTTAAGCCTTACCAGTCCATATTCTTTAGAATAGTTCATCTCCATGAAAATTATACTTTCAGATTCAGCATGTCGAGGAACAAACTTTCAGGTTCAGCATGGTGGAGAACCCTAAATGATCATCCTTAAAAGGGTTAGTTAACCCTAAAAGGTTAAGAACATATGAAATTACACATCCAGATTCAGCATGTCGGAGAACTCCAACATTACTTTTCGACTTTATGTCTATCCCAACACGAAATTTTTTCAATGAAAAAGAAATAAGTTACAGATCAATTCTAATTTTTTCCAAAGAAAATAAAAAGGTTCCGCTTCAGTTCTGATTTTTCTCAAAGAGATGAAAAATTTATAGTTCTGTTCCAAATTTTTCGTAGAAGATAGAAAAAAGTTATACCTTGATTGTAAATATTTGCCATGAAGGTAAGGAGCTCCACTTTTATTCTGATTTTTTTCAAAGAAGTGCAAAAATATTCAAGTTCTCTTCTGAATTTTCTTAAATAAGAGAAAAAGTTAGCTTAATTCTGAATTTTACCAAAGAAGAGTTACAGTTCAATTCTAATTTTTACAAAGAAAATAAAAAAGCTTCTACTTCAATTCATAATTTCCCAAACTCATAAAAAATTAAAGTTCTGTTCTAAATTTTTCCATAGAAGATAGAAAAAGTTATAATATGATTACGAATATTCTCCATGAAGATTAAAAGTGCCTCTTTAATTCTAAATTTTCTCAACGAAGTGAAGAAAAGTTCAATTTCTCTTCTGAATTTTCTCAATGAAAAAGAAATGAGTTACAGATCAATTCTAATTTTTTTCCAAAGAAAATAAAAAGGTTCCACTTCAGTTCATATTTTTCTCAACGAGATGAAAAATTATAGTTCTGTTCCAATTTTCGTAGAAGATTGAAAAAGTTATACTTTGAGCATGAATATTTGCCATGAAGATAAGGAGCTCCACTTTAATTCTGAGTTTTCTCAAAGAAGTGCAAACATATTCAAGTTCTCTTCTGATTTTTCTTAAAGAAGAGAAAAAAGTTAGCTCAATTCTGAATTTTAACAAAGAAGAGTTACAGTTCAATTCTAATTTTTCCAAAGAAAATAAAAAACTGCCACTTCAGTTCTTTATTTCCCAAAGACATAAAAAAATTAAAGTTCGGTTCTAAATTTTTCCGTTAGAAGATAGAAAAAGTTATACTATGATTGTGAATATTCACCATGAAGATAAGAAGTTCCACTTTAATTTTAAATTTTCTCAACGAAGTGACGAAAAGTTCAAGTTTTCTTCTAAATTTTTTCAATGAAAAAGAAATAAGTTACAGATCAATTCTAATTTTTTTCCAAAGAAAATAAAAAGGTTCCACTTCAGTTCATATTTTTCTCAACGAGATGAAAAAATTTAAAGTTCTGTCCCAAATTTTACGTAGAAGATACTAAAAAGTTATATTTTAATCATGAATATTCGTCATGAAGATAAGGAGCTTCACTTTAATCCTGAGTTTTCTCAAAGAAGTGCAAAAATGTTCAAGTTCTCTTCTGAATTTTTTTAAAGAAGAGAAAAAAATTAGCTCAATTCTGAATTTTACCAAAGAAGAGTTACAGTTCAATTCTAATTTTTCCAAAGAAAATAAAAAAAGCTTTCACTTCAGTTTTTAATTTCTCAAAGACATAAAAAAGTTTAAAGTTCTGTTTTAAATTTTTCCGTAAAAGATAGAGAAAGTTCTACTATTGTTGTAAATATTCTCCATGAAGATAAAAAGTTGCACTTTAATTCTAAATTCTCTCAAGGAAATGAAGGAAAGTTCAAGTTCTCTTCTAAATTTTCTCAATAAAAAAGAAATGAGCTACAGATCAATTCTAATTTCTTACAAGAAAATAAAAAAGATTCCACTTCACTTCTGATTTTTCTCAAAGATATGAAAAATTTAAAGTTCTGTTCCAAATTTTTCATAGAAGATAGAAAAAGTTATAATTTAATTCTGAGTTTTTTCAAAGAAGTACAAAAATGTCCATGTTCTCTTATGAATTTTTCTAAAGAAGAAAAAAGTTAGCTCAATTCTGAATTTTACCAAACAAGAGTTACAGTTCAATTCTAATTTTTCCAAAGAAAATAAAAAAGCTTCTAATTCAGTTCTTAATTTACCAAAGATACAAAAAAATTAAAGTTCTCTTCTAAATTTTTCCGTAAAAGATAGAAAAAGTTATACTATGGCTGTGAATATTCTCCATGAAGATAAAAAGTTGCAATTTAATTCTAAATTTTCTCAACGAAGTGAAGGAAAGTTCAAGTTCTCTTCTAAATTTTCTCAATAAAAAAGAAATAAGTTACAGATCAATTCTAATTTTTCCAAGAAAATAAAAAGGTTCCACTTCAGTTCTGATTTTTCTCAAAGAGATGAAAAGCAATTTAAAGTCCTGTTCTAAATTTTTCATAGAAGATAGAAATTTTATACTTTCATCGTGAATATTTGCCATGAAGATACTGAGCTCCTCTTTAATTCTGAGTTATCTCAAAAAGTACAAAAATGTTTAAGTTCTCTTCTGAAATTTCTTAAAGAATAGAAAAAGTTACCTCAATTCTAAATTTTACTAAAGAAAAGTTACTGTTCAATTCTAATTTTTCCAAAGAAAATAAAAAAGCTTCCACTTCAGTTCTGAATTTCCCAAAGACATAAAAAATTTAAAATTCTGTTCCAAATTTTTCGTGGAAGATAGAAGAAAGTTATACCTTGATTAAGAATATTTGCCATGAAGATAAGGAGCTCCACTTTAATTATGAGTTTTCTCAAAGAAGTGTATATATTTTCAAGTTCTCTTCTGAATTTTCTTAAAGAAGAGAAACAAGTTATCTCAATTCTGAATTTTACCAAAGAAGAGTTACAGTTCAATTCTAATTTTTCCAAAGAAAATAAAAAAGCTTCCACTTCAGTTATTAATTTCCCAAAAACATAAAAAATTTAAAGTTCTTTTTTAAAATTTTTCCGTAGAAGATAGAAAAAGTTATACTATGATTGTGAATATTCACCATGAAGATAAAAAGTTCCACTTCAATTCTAAAAATTCTCGACGAAGTGAAGAAAAGTTCAAGATCTCTTCTGAATTTTCTCAATGAAAAAGAAATAAGCTATATATCAATTCGAATTTTTTTCTAAGAAAAAAAAGGTTCCAATTCAGTTCTGATTTTTCTCAAAGAGATGAAAAAATTTCCAGTTCTGTTCCAAATTTTTTAAGAAGAAAGAAAAAGTTATACTTTGAGCGTGAATATTCGCCATGAAGATAAGGAGCTCAACTTTAATTCTGAGTTTTCTCAAAGAAGTGCAGAAATGTTCAAGTTCTCTTCTGAATTTTCTTAAAGAAGAGAATTTGTTAGTTCAATTTCTGAATTTTACCAAAGAAGAGTTACTGTTCAATTCTAATTTTTCCAAAGAAAATAAAAAAGCTTCCACTTCAGTTCTTAATTTCCCAAAAAAATATAAAAAAATTTAAAGTTTTTTCTAAATTTTTCCGTAGAAGATAGAAAAAGTTATACTATGATTATGAATATTCGCCATGAAGATAAAAATTTCCACTTTAATTCTAAATTTTTTCAACGAAGTGAAGAAAAGTTCAAGTTCTCTTCTGAATTTTCTCAATTAAAAAGAAATAAGTTACAGATCAATTCTAATTTTTTCCAGAGAAAATTAAAAAGGTTCCACTTCATTTCTGATTTTTCTCAAAGACATGAAAAAATTTCTAGTTCTGTTCCAAATTTTTCGTAGAAGATAGAAAAAGTTATACTTTGAGCGTGAATATTCGCCATGAAGATAAGGAGCTCAACTTTAATTCTGAGTTTTCTCAAGGAAGTGCAAAAATGTTCAAGTTCTCTTCTGAATGTTCTTAAAGAAGAAGAGAAGTTAGCTCAATTCTGAATTTTACCAAAGAAGAGTAACAGTTCAATTCTAATTTTTCCAATGAATTTAGACTAGGTTACGTGCGCGCACGTAGCCTAGTCTAAATTAATTGGAAACATTAGAATCGAACTGTAACTCTTCTTTGGTTTATTCTTTTTCATTGAGGAAATTCAGAAGAGAACTTGAACTTTTCTTCACTTCGTTGAGTAAATTTAGAATTAAAGTGTAACTTTTTATTTTCATGGAAAATATTCACAACCATAGTATAACTTTTTCTATCTTCTGCGGAAAACTTTAGAACAGAAATTCAAATTTTTTTATGTCTTTGGGAAATTCAAAACTGAAGTAGAACCTTTTTTTTATTTTCCTTGGAAAAATTAGAATTGAAATGTAACTCTTCTTCAGTAAAATTCAGAATTGAGCTAACTTTTTTCTTCATTAGGAAAATTCAGAAGAGAAATTGAACATTTTGTACTTCTTTGAGAAAACTCAGAATTAAGTATAAATTTTTCTATTTTCTATGAAAAATTTGGAACAGAAATTTAATTTTTTCATCTCTTTGAGAAAAATCAGAACTGAAGAGGAACCTTTTTATTTTTGTAGAAAAAGTTAGAATTTATCTGTAACATTTCTTTTTCATTGAGCAAATTTGGTGTTGGGATATACATAAAGTCGAAAAGTAATGTTGGAGTTCTCCGACATGCTGAATCTGAAAGTGCAATTTCATAGATTCTTAACCTTTTAAGGTTAAGTTACTGTTTTAGGGATGACCAATTAGGGTTCTCCAACATGCTGAACCTGAAAGTGTGTTCCTCGACATACTTAATCTGAAAGTATAATTTTCATGGAGATGAACTATTCTAAAGAATATAGACGGGTAAGACTTAAAGATATTTATTGCTTAAACATATTAAAAGATTTTGAAAAAATACATATTTACATAAAAATAATACTTAAAGTTCACTGTTAAACATCCACAAACGAGGATCCCATGATGTAGAATGCTTTTTACCATGTCTTATGCACTTATCACGATCAGGTATGTCCCTAGGTAACCACTGCGCGAAGAACATAACCTCTCTTCAGGACGGTGATAAGTCCCTTCAAATTTCGGACACTTAAATTCTTCTAAATTGAAAAGTGGAATCCTAGGGTCACAGTTTCGAATTAAAACTTTATCTGTAGGTACATTACCCTTTGCATATAGTGCTTCAACCCCGAAAAAGCTGCAAGTTTCCCTGACTTCTTCCTGAACATTTTTCAGTTCTTGACCGCTTTTATTATATGGTGTAATCACTCTATCGTAGATTCCAGTCTGTTTATACGGCGTAATGTAGTACTCCATAAACTTTTATCATAATTAAAACAAAATTATAGTTCACCATCAATTTCAATTTCAATTCAATTCAATTTATTAAATATTACAGTAAATACATAAATACACTTAAGCGCTAGAGGTCCCAAGAAGCATAGCTTGTAGAGTACCTCGTATCAATCACAAAATCCACGCAAAACAAACCAACAATAACCGTCAATTTCTTAGAGTTCCATTGACAATAATAAAAATGCACATTCAAATATAACACCACAGGATGGTTTTCTCAAACCAATAGATTCTTGTCATATAGTCCAATCATTCTGGAGGCTATTAATGTAATATGTGAGCAGAGAAGTACTTCATCAAACTTTTATATCTTTGCTCAATGTTAGAAAGACATATGAATATGAGGAGGAGTCCTAAAACCATATGAATTCATTGTGTGGGAGAGTAATAAAATCCATAGAATTCATTTTGGGGAGGAGTCATAAGACTCTCGGTGTCTATTGCATGCAAATGAAAACATGGAAATATTTCCGTAACTCCTAATTTCCAGAACTTAAAACTACGTATGAAACATGAAAATTGTTACGTAACTTAGATTGTAAAATATGACATGTTTGTTAATATCATATATCTCCAACTTTTTAATAGATATTCTAAGCGTTTGTGGTGCTAGCGTACTCTAAAATAATGGAAATATAACAAAGTAATATATAGTATATTTTTAATGAAGTAATGACATGTAGAATATTAATATAAAAATATCTTTCATACATTATTATACATAATTAACATTATTGAATAACTTTAGACATTCTGAATCTGCATAATAAAATAATTCATCGTGTTCTCTCTTGATAGTGCCCTCTGTAGAGATATTCATCTTGTCTTTGTCTCTTCTTTATACCTTTCTTTTCTGCTGTATCGTACCTCCTTTTGTGACAGCTTCCCTGTGCTCCTGATCTTCCTTGTAATGGAGAGGATGTCCATTGTCTGCATTGTTTCTTGTGATAATTGTCACTGTCTTCCGCAACAGAAACTGATGAGCCTACCCTTTTTATCACCATTTTATCAAAGATTCTCCTTCTCATTTCACGCAGATTGTCCTCTTCTATTCCATTTCCCATGATTTCTAAATTTGCTGCATTACTCTCATACGAATTACTCAAGTCATGATAGGGGCCATTACAAATTGATAGGGACCACAGGGAAAACCGCATCGTGTCTATGAGGAAGCATAGAGTATGATTGGTAGAGTCGCAAGCATATTTAATGTCATTTTGAGAAAAAGATGGAGAGGGGTAACCTAAAAGGCAATGTTACTTTTCCAAGGATAGCTATTCAATAACCCATTAGCATACTCAATTCAAACATTACATTAACTAATTCTAGTAACTGATTTTATTTTTACTTTCCTCGGTGCTTTAACAGTAAACAATAAATTGGTGTGGGAGGATCTTACTCCAACTCAACCCCCAGGTGACACCCCATTTTTTAATATCTCTACGCTGACGTCCTCTTCCGATGAAATTTCTTCTTTGGCACAGTGACAAACTATCTGCCTTCATTTAAATTAATAACTCTATTTATTTCTTTCAAACTCATCTTAAAAATAAAACTCCACCTTAAATGTCCTTCTGAACTCGACCCACAGAAATAATAAAAAAATATGAAAAAAGTCTTAAAGTGAGCGAATACAGCCGCAAGCATATTTCATGTCATTTTCAGAAAAAGTTGGAGGGTGGGGGTAACCTAAGAGGCATACCGAGATAGCGTTTGACCAAAGTTTTACGGTTTACCGAAATTACATAAGCAAGGTATTCCCTTAAGTTCAATTGTAGTATGTACGAAAGCCCCATACTTCCAATATTTGGAAAGTGGAATACAGAAGTCATCTTGGAATACAGAATACAGTCAATATTTGGAATACAGAAGTCATCTCGTTACCCCAAATTTACATGAGGCGAAAAATATGTCTTTTTAGGCATTATTTATAAGCCTAAACTCATTAAATCACTAAATACAGTTACTAACTTAATTGATATTTTCATGTTCCCCCCTATTATCATGTTTTTGCAATCTAGTTGTACTATACCTTAAATATAGTTAATTATTTACATGTTTTAAATGCAATTAATCAGGATTTTAAGGGACCGATACCTAAAATTATATCTTGGATAGGTCCGGGTATGATTTGGAAAACAGTCAGAAGTTTTTAAAAATAGAGAGTAATTATATTTATTTTAAGTTTTAAACTTGTTCCCTACTTTAACTGAAAAACTTTTCTTTTTTTAATTTCGGTCTCTAAAGCGCGTCACTTAGGAACAATAAACTCTTCAACGTTTTATGAACGTTCGCAAACTGTATCTAGCCAGTAGACATTTAATTTAGTCGATCAGAAAATGTGCTTTGAAAATAGATGTTTCGATGTGTCTTAATTTTTATAGTGACGACAACTTCTTTTAATATGGATTTTATTGGTGGATGTTTGCATGAATAGCTGATGCACTAAGGTTATTAAACAGAAAAGTCATAATGAGGAAACATTTAGGACATTGGGGGCCTTTTAAAAAAAGGATAACATTCTAAATGACATATTTGATAATGGTAGGCAAGAAATATCCGAATTGGATTTTAAAAGCATCCGCTTGTCTAAGTCCCGAAAGATAGGGTCAGAAATGACTTTCTGATAACTTTTTTATTATACATTTTTAACTCTTAATGGAGCCTCTATATTGAAAATTAGGAGGTGTCCTTAAAAAAAAGTTGGGTGAAGGGGCCCCTAGGAGGTGCGGGACAGGGGACCCTTGGAAGTTGAGGTCCTTGGTGGCTAGGGTCATTGATAGTTGGGGTCCTTGATTTTAAAACCTATAATTATCTCACTAGTTGATTTCTAAGGATTTCTATGGATTGTTCTGAATTTCTTTATTAAAATACCTTTGTAGGCATCTGCATCTCTATTAGTATCAACTTTTTAGTATAATAGAATGTTAAAGCATATTTTATATTAGCGACGCTTCTTAAATGGTACTTGTGTATTATACAGAACACAGTCGAGAACCACCAAAATCAAAAATAATTTGTATCTCTTAATAGAATTAGCATTCCCTGAGATGCTTTACCTTTTTCGTTTCTACTTTCAAATCCCCTAAAATGTCAAGTAATCTCTGACGTTTCCTATGTTCTGGCAACTGCGCATATATACATTTTAAATTCCTATGAAGCCTTCCAAATTTATAAACATGTCTCATGGAGAAATTGTGTCAACAGATATCTTGCCCTGTCAGTATTTCTAACTCCCTGATAAGAATGTTCATGAGATGAAATTTCCTTATCTAATGATGTCGCCTTGTTATCCCAGTATTTCTAACCGATGATTGACCTAGAAAGAGGCGTGTTATCTTGCTCGTACACGGATTCTAGTCCTCTGATTGGCTGTCATCTTGTATGTATCGAAGTAGTTACCCTTTCTCTACTCACGTGGCCCCAACACACTAGAATCGGAAGTCCCAGCTATTGGCTGTTCGACCGGCCTGGGACTAAACCGTTTCTCACGAATAACGTTATTCCCCCCCTCCCCCTGGACCAAGCTCTGATGGACATATACATGGCCGAATCTCTAAGAAATGAGACACCAGGAAAAGCCTTCTGGAATTTATTCCAAATACTCGAATTTTATATTCCAACGTCTTTACAACAATATGAAACTTCATATGACACTAGTAAATATTTTTCATTAATGGTCATACATTGCTCAAAGGTTTTTTTTGATCTATTTAAAGATTTATACCGTGGACCGGGGTAACTTTGAACTAAAAATCGTGAAAAATTGAGGTTTTTTGCGATGTTTTTCTTTAAACTAGTAATTACTCAAAACTATTTTCGGCGTTTGGGGAATTAGTCATTCTGCACCAAATGGCAACTGTCCCAAACTGCTAGTCTTCATGTTGTTAGAGCTAGACCTATCTAAAAATGGTGTTCAAAGTTACCTCAAGGTGTGTTTAACTTTGAACGCTCAAAAACTTCAACAGGTAACTTTGAACAGTCGATGAGTTCTTCTGGCATAAGACTTCCAGTTAAAAAAAACTCGTTTACTGGGAGAAAACCATTACAGCTAAAATAAAAAGGCAAAAGAGAGTCAAATTAGTGCAGTATCAGCTGACCAAAGTCATGATAAATTGCAAATTTTGCGCCGTGAGTGAGTCGGGGGGCTGGAAGATCTCCCTGTACCTGGTTAGGATGGATTGATGCTGAGTCTTTCAGCCTGGGAAAATAGAAGGATCCATTTTTGTTTTTTCGCTGGCAGATCACGTTTAGCGAGCCGTAAGAGGAAGAAGCTTGTACCTCCAAAACTGCAAAAGACTTGTAAATACGGACCATGAAGAACTTCGCGATGAACCAAAGTCCGTCCACGGAGGTTGGTGGGTAGTTTGTACCCGTTCTGGCTACTGCCCCGCTCGACAGCATATAGAGCCCAGCGCTCGCCGACTCATCAACTTCCATTTCAGACTCGCTCTCGCATTCTGTTGGAACGTCAGTCGTGTCGGACTCGCAACTTGAATGACTTGAATCCTCTGTGTCTCCAATACTTTTCCCTGGTGCGACGCTAAGACGTTTGCGCGTGACGTTCCTCACAGATTTTTTAAATCTGCGGGCTCGCAGGACATACAATAAAACTTAGCTGATGTTGTTTGCAACCTCGTGCGGAGTATGCTGGGCTGAAAGTGGGTGGTCCTGGAGGACTCTGGAGCGTGAAAAGCACTTGACAAAGCCATTTTTAAGATTTGCTTTTCCATTTGTGGCTAGAATTTCCAGGAGTAGCTTTAGAAGCTGGGGGAATTTGTCTTTTCTTACCGCGGTTTTGTTTGGGTTGTCCATTTTGTGATCATTAAGACTTTTTCTCCATGCTCTTTTCATTGGGGCGAAAAAAGCAATTTCCATTGGTTGCAGTATATCTGTAGCGTTTGGGGGGAGGCATACAAAGCGAATGTTGTTTTCTCTGCAGACTTTCAACACTTTGGCAAAAAAGTGGGAAGACAGGTTGTCACCCAACAAAACTTTCACTCCTGCTCTTTTCCTCAGGTGAGGGAGTGCCAGCGACATAAACCACTCTTCAAAAACTTCGCTCGCAAACCATCCAGACTTAGATAGAGCATACCGAGCTCTTTTAGGGCCTCCTGTACGCCCTGAGCTAAACATGCCCTCAGCTTTATAGCATACGAATGGTGGAAGCAGTTCGCCTTCTGCATTTCAACATATTATTAGGGATATTGATCCCTTTGTTTCATTCATTATTCTGGAGGGATACTTGGCAACGATGAAACCAGAAGGAAACAAAACCAAAATTTTCAAAGGAATAATATGTACAACTCAAATAATTTTACAATTCTAGGTTTTTTCAAAATAGACGGGGATTTCCCACCAATTTTTATCTACAATTGTCAGCTGTCTTTGCACAGCAAGCTGTGAAAGACGACTCTTTCAAATTGTTCATGAAAGCTCTATTAGAGCAAGGTAACACAGAAACTTCAATTTTGGTAGATGAGATTTACCCCACCACTCCCATCGATTGCTAACGGTCTTTCATTAAAGAAGAAACAAAAGTAGGTCTGAAAGAATTAGGAAGTGGTCCAAAATGAAATCAGTTGTTAAAACCAAGTTTAACAGCTGAACTTGATTTGCGTTTTCTGGGATCAACAGATTTGCAATTGTTTCGTAAAGGTCTGAATAGCAGAGCAAACTCTTTTAGTGTAATCTTTTTAGTATAATTTACTCCACTTGTTTTGCTTAAAAGTGGGTTAAAAATAAATTATTATTTTTATTATTACACCAATTCAACGCAAATTTTAACAATTGGCCAGCACAGAACATTGAAATCCATATTGTAGAAAGACAAGGCTAACTTTGAACAAATGTTCAAAGTTACCCCGAAAAAACAAAATACTTGCGGGAAACATTGAACCACAGTTCATATAATTATCCAGTATGATCATTCCCTATCTCACCCATTATAAAACCCGGACCGGGGTGCGAGTGCTTCGGAGAACGTTTTTGCAGATAGAAACATAGGTGGCATCAGATCTTTTCATGGGTAGACAAGTCAGACTGTGATCTAATCGGAAACAAGTGGAAACCCGCGATCTTTTCATGAATAGACAAGTCAGACTGTGATCTAATCGGAAACAAGTACTAACCCGCTAATGCAGAAAGAAGTGGGAGGAGCTTTTTGTTAGCACCGAGAACGAAGACCAGAAATGATCTGCGATAAGCTTACTGGATAATTATATGAACTGTGCATTGAACACTGCCGCCATATTGAACCTATGGAATTAGGAAGAGATTTTACCAGGAAACCTAACCATTCGGCTCCTCAGCTATAGAAAAATGTCAAAATGAAAGTCCTAGTTTAGCTTATCTAAGTTAAAAAGGGTAACTTACTTTTAGCACTTTTTCACATTTTTGAACTGCTCAAATTCTCTTGCAATTAATAAGATAACATTTTGTCCGGTGCTGATTTCAAGAACTACCAACTGATTCAGACGCCATCTAGCAATAATCTAGTAATAAGTTCGAACGAGTAATTCCACCGTCGTGCGATAGAGATCGCTTAATGTTTGTTGCTGATTTTGTTCAAAGTTACCCCTTACGTTCAAAGTTACCCCTTTCTACGGTACGGTCTTTCAAAAGATTATTTTAGTTAATTGAGATAAAACATGCTTTGATTTAAGATGTTTTATTTTTTTTTAAGGTTTCATACTCTCTGGAACCTATAATTTATTGCTGATCAAACAAAGAGGTTGTTCATTACCGTTACAATTTTGAAATATAAAGCAAAATTGAAGAAATCACTTATCATATTTTCTTGTTCGTACATTAGATGCTTTTTTTCAATACTTTGTCCTGCATGAGCAGAGTGTATAGCATTATTATCCGCGTCAGTGTTCTTCTTGTATAAGTTGATCCATTTATCCATGGCTAAAAATTATTATGATCCCAAAATGAAATAAATGTATAAAATAACACATTGCGTATAATACTTGGTTAATTATTGAATAAAAAGAAAACAAATGAAATTCCTTTACGGTGAAATACTGAACATTGACTTCACTAGACGACCCAGTGTTGCAAGAAGGCAAAAAAAAAGTCAGAACCTTGAAAAAAAATTTTTACAGTGCAAAACGCAATCTCCGAGAACATAATCCCGAACCTATTAGAAGAATTGGCGAACAAAGGCCGTAAGTTTGTGATTCCTAGCCATTCGAGGACACAGAGAATACAGCTTCATTGTGTGACGTAAAACTATTCAATTCAAATGATGTATGGATGTCAGAAGAAATAGTTTTTTTTTCCCGAAAAAGCATTAATGCCAAAAAATAAACCAGATCACAATAAAATAAGCCAAGATTTAAGCCAGCGGATAAATAAAAAAAAAACATTTCACTATTCACCCTCAGAATAAGCCAGTCTGGGGAAAAATAAGCCAATATGGCAACACTGCGAAGAGAGCCAAGACTACACTAGTTCACAGCACAGTTAGTGTTATTGAATCATTGTCTCGCTGAACCCATGTGCGCGCATTCAAACCTTTTATGTGTGCAGGTTTGTGAGAATAATTGTCTATTTAAATATTTAACAAAAAATCTCTCGCGACCCCAGAATTTTGCTACGCGACCCGTAGTTTAAAAAGGCCGGTTATAAAAAAGTTACACTTTGACGCAACCTATTCGGGAGTAGAAAAGTGACCGAGAAAAGAAAATTCAAATGAAACACCGCTCAAAAACTGTATTCGGCATGGATTCTTTCCCGGGCTTTTAACTCTGTCTGTCTGCTAATTCAATTTGTATCGAAATTAAATAAAGGAAAACAATTTTTTGAAATAAAATTAAGGAGCAACATTAAAAGTCGAAATGAGCAGAAATTATTCCGTATATGAAAGGGCTGCCTCCTCCTCAAACCCCGCTCTTGACACAAAGATTGAATTTGTTTCTTAATTCTTTAAGAACAACTGCTCACATACAACCACCGTTTAAGTACATCAGGAAGCTTTTTGAAAGCTCTTTACAACTTTAGCATAAAGAGCGTGAATTTGATGAGGGGGCAATCCTCCCCCCTCATATTCGTATTAATTCCTGTTCGTTAATAGTTTTATGTTCCTTCTTACTTTAAACTGAAATTTTTTTAAATTAATTTTTGATCGTTTGTCATGTCATGCCATGTCCGTAACCAATACGTAATGTGAGCTACCACCCCCATAAAGCCCTGACTCCTTGCTGTTAAATTTTACCCCGTTTTCATTTTATATAAGATAATTTCTTTTTTCTTTCTTTATGTTCATTTTATATATTAAAAAGTACTAAAGTGATTGGTAGCATCCTAGATTGGTAGCGTAAAGATTTGCAATACATAGCGATCTATTGCATTTGAAAAAAAAAAAAAAATTATAATAATAAGAGTATCTCAGAAGATAAGTTAGGATACTGATTTTGATTTTTTTTTTCTTTTTTTTTTAAAGAAATTCATTTTTAATTAAAGACCAATATTTACTTAAAATTCATATCAAGCAGACCTACCACGTTAAAATTTATACAGAGAAATGAGAGAAATGAATAAAGACATCGAATCACAAAGAATTGAAGATACTGACAGAAAAATATTCGATGGATGTTAGAAAATGGTGCTATGTGAAAATTTTTGCACAAACTTTAATTTACATTCGCTCACCTCAAATCAATTTATTGTGACTAGTATTTTTTTTTCACGTTACGCACGGAAGAGTCAGTCCTGATGTATTTCTTATCTGTATATTTAATTATTTTTATATTTTTGAAAATTAGCATAAAAAGCTAAATTTTTTATGTATTACCTGTTGTCATAAACTCCGTGTTTTTAAAGTTTTAGTTACTATTACCCCATGAAACTCCTTTTTATGGTTCAATACTACGAACAGTTCGACCCCTAAATGATCTTTTTTAAAACAATGAGGAATGGGAGTAAAATCTTTTTATTACTAGAGTATCATTAACAGGGTTTATAAGAGAATCCTCCTTATAAACCCTGAGAATAAGGTTTTTATGCTGGATCGTATCCAGTTTTTTTTGGGTGGGGGGAGGGTGAGGGTACAAAAGGATTTTTTTTCCGGGGAGGGGGGGTAAAAAACTTAAAAAACGCATCCAAAATTTGCTAATTTTCATTTACTTTACATTTTACGAGTCGGACATATATTTTGGGGGAGGGGTTTAAACTGCCTACCCCCTCCCCCTGGATATGGCCTTGTCTTTATGTGTGGATTTTATTTTATTTTATTTGTATTTTATTTTATTTGTGTGTGCGAGTTTATCGGTGAGTCTAGCGATGTGTGGTAAAGCTATGAAATTTTTGTTCCTCTGATGAGGTTGATTAAAGAATCGGCATGGTTTCATTATTTTCTTGTTTTGCCTTTTCATTCTTTACTCCATTAAATAAAAAAACAAGTTTTTTTAACTGAAAGTAAGGAACGACGTTAAAACTTAAAACGAACAGAAATTATTCCGTACATGAAAGGGGCTGTCCCCTCCTCAACGCCTCGCTCTTTACGCTAAAGTTTTTTATTGTTTTAAGAAAATAGAGTTGTGAGAAAGTCAAACTTTAACGTAAAGAGCGAGGCGTTGAGGAGGGGACAGCCCCTTTCATATACGGAATAATTTCTGTTCGTTTTAAGTTTTAACGTTGTTCCTTACTTTCAGTTAAAAAAACTTGTTTTTTTATATTTAATTTTTGAAAGTTTTTGAATTAATACAGGTCTTTATTTTGGCTCACCGTACATGAATAATTAAAACAAAATTTGCATATTAATTTTACTTTTATTTGGTTAAATGGCTTTCTCGAAACTTGTTGAATTTTATTTACGAACGTTTTTATTAGTAATAAATATACGTAACTTACGAATTAACTTACGTAACGAACTTCTATACGTATATTAGGGGGTTCGCCCCCTAGTCAATACCTTGCTCTTTAAGCTAAAGTTCGAATTTTGTTCTAATTCTTTAAAAATGACCCCTTAATCACAATTGCCGTTAATTAGAATAAATAGCTTTAAAAAATCTTTGGCTTAAAGAGCGAGGTATTAACTAGGGGGCGAAACTAATCATATACGTAATATTTTCTGTTCGTTTTAAGTTTTGATGTTGCTCCTTACTTTCAGTTGAAAAACTTGTTTTTTTATTTAATTTCTGATCTTTTTCTTTAATATTGCTGGGAAATCCGGCGCCCCCTTCATAGCAATGTCCCTTCCCCCATGAAAACTTCCTTCATGGAAAGATCCTCCCATAAGCCCCCCCCCTCCCACTGACCAGAAAAATCCCCCCTGAAAACGTCTGTATACTTCCCAATAACCAATACTGTATGTTAACATTGGGTAAAGTTCATAACTTTCAGCCCTCCCCCCAGGGAGTTCGGAGGATTAAGTCATCCTAAAAGACATAGTTATCATATTTTCGACTATGCTGAACAAAATGGCTATCTCAAAATTTTGATCGGGTGACTTTGGGAAAAAATGAGCGTGGGAGGGGGCCTAGTTGCCCTCCAATTTTTTGGTCACTTAAAAAGGGCACTAGAACTTTTTATTTCCGTTCCAATTAGCCCTCCCACGATATTCTAGGACCACTGAATCGATACGATCACCCCTGGGAAAAAAAGAAAAAAAAAAAAGCTGAATATGATGGTGTGATTTTCATTAAGGTTCTATAAATTTTAGGGTGTCTTTCCCCCTTTTTTCTAAAATCAGCCACATTTTTTTAGGCGTGTAACTTTTGATGGACAAGACTAAACTTGATGAAACTTATATATTTGAAATCAGCATTAAAATCTGATTCTTTTGATGTATCTATTGGTATCAAAATTCCGTTTTTTAGAGTTTTGGTTACCATTGAGCCGGGTCGCTCCTTACTTACAGTTCGTTACCACGAACTGTTTGATAATATGGTCGATAAATTCAATTAGGTTACAAAATCATAAACCGTTACATTATCGCAAAACCATCACAGAAACAAAAATGTCTTTTGTATAATTCAGGTCAGAGTTTACGTGAATGTCCAAATAGAATTTTAAAACTCTAACAAATAATGAGATGATAGTGCCTCTTTTCATATAAAGAGGGAGGGGGGATTTAATGAGAATTGCAATGGTTAATAAATCAGAACTGATTCTAATTCGTAGAGGAAATTGTACCTTATTCAATTCACGATCATTCAGCGAATATCAAAACGCATTAAGTGCATATCTTAAAAATAATCATTGATTGAAAAATAACTTTATAAAAGAGTTTTTAAGACTGCTGGTAACAAATCTTAGACAGATTTTAAAACATTAGAATTTATTCTAGAGAATCGACTAAGTGAAAAGTTTAATTGATCGGAAACCAGATGGTTCGGCGGATTTTTAGGTAGAGAAAGGGATTGCGCCGCAACCAGCTACAGGGACGTGTACACCGAATGATTGGGACCTGCTCCCCCTGAAATCCTAAGTTTTCATGAAACTTCTGGGCACTTCTTATTCAAGTTGAATTTTTTTTCAATATTTGCCCTCCCCCGAAAAAAAATCTGCCTACGTGATTATTCCATATCGAGCTTATTTAACTCCTAGTATCCCTGTAGCTCCCCACCACATCGGATCAAAATTTTGAGACATGACCGACGACCGATTTTGAGACAAGACCATTTTATTTTGTTCGATAATTTCTCTTTGATTTCTAGGGACCGGGGTTTAAAGTAAAATTTTCGTGAAACTCTTGAAATGAAGAAAATTTTATTCAAGAATATAGCTTTAAATCGTGACACAGGTGAATTTGGGTTGAACTCTATCTACGATAATTTATTAAAATCTGATAGAGTAAAGTTTAGTCCATCCAATGTAGTTAACCTCTGTCAAAGTGTTATTTCATTGAACGCCAATGAACAGGATCCAAGAAGGTCAAAGAGACTAGTTTCAGCTTTTACTTTGAAAAGAATTAGAGCATTAAAGAGTATGTAGTTTTATTTTATTTCGTATATAAACTATTGTTTTTAATTGTCTTAGTTTAGTTTTACTACTGATGACGGTCACTGCATATGTGACCAAAATATTTAGTATTTTTTTGTGAAAATTATATCACTGTTTGTGAAACACTGTCTATTAAAATGATTTTATCCCTATTTGAACTTTTATTTATCCTTTAGGGTAGTTGAGAGATCCTAAGTGCTGTACCTAGGTCTTGCGTGAATTACGCAGCCATAGGGGAAAGAGGCCACAGTAGGCAAATTGTTCATTTTTGCATATAGGTTTTAGCAGAAAGGTGGGTACTAGGAATCTTGTCCAAAGTTAAATAATGCAAGGAAATTTGCTCTGGGAGTATAAACACCCTCCAAAATGACCAAGGGAATTTGTCTCAAGCAGTAATTCGGCCAAAAGGGTGTTAATACAAAAACAAATTTTCGCGGTTCGATCGGCTTGAAACTTACAAGATGAAGTGCAAACAGCCCAGACTATCAAATGCAGCTGGAGTTGGATTACGTTCAATCAGCCCTAGTCAAATATAGTTACTTACCATGGAAATTATTCGATCAGTTTACTGAAAAAAGCTGAAAAAGTGATTTACATAGCATATGTGCAATAAAAAATTATCCTATGCAACACACTCCACAAAACCCTAGTCTGTTTTTTTATCTTAGGGTAAACAACTGCTTTCAAGACAGACTTCTTTTGACATGTGAAAGAAAGTAGTAGGCTAGAGCCAAGTGAATGGAACTTTATAAGATCAGCAACAATATCAAATCCTGAAAATGAAAGAGGTAGTAGAATCAAAGATATTGAACTTTTTTGGTATTGTGGAAAGTAGTCGAGCTAGGAAATGAAACATTCAAGAATGGACCTACAGCATAAATTCTTTCCTGGGAAGGTATTATCAAATTCATCGGTATTTCTACGCTTTTGCTACTCCGAGGATTTAGAAAATTGCATAAGAGACAGGTATTAATTTTTACATACAAGGTGTAAAAGGGAGTGGGGTAAAATGGACCACCATTTGAAAGGAGGGGCAGGAGAGGAGGCCAAGCTATCTTCCAATTCCCCTTGACCCCCTAAAAGGGGTAAAAATAGTTTCAGCTTACAACCGTCACCTAATCTCATATCAAAGTTACACTTCCTAAGTTCCTGCTACCAATCCGATCATATGAAGTTAAAAAGAAAGAAAAAAAACTGTTGGGGACACTCATTACTCTTTTTACCACCCAAACCTGACACTTTGACAATTATATATCTATTTCCATGTTTTCAGCATAAATATTGAAAATATACTGTTTTCACTCTTTCAGCGAAGAGTGACCAAAGCCTTGAAACTTAAACATTGATATTGAAGATGAATTTCTTATCAACTTGAAAATTTATTGTCACTATTGAACTGCATTTGGAAAAAACCATTCATTTTCAGACATTCTATTTTATATCGACTATCGTCATAAGTCTTAGCTCTTGGTGCGGGGACTACACAAATCAAGTCTTCATGTTAGTTACGTTCTTAGGTCTTTTGAATGTCTTTATCAAAATGAGGGTACAATCAGTTACATCCTTGCTTTGCCCAAGTGATGCTCAGGACCAAGAGCCAACAATTTAAGGCAAGGTGGAAAATAATACTTTTTTAACGGAATTTTTGGAGAGCCTCCGCCCTTAGGTGCAAATTTTGAAATTGTTTGATCTCTGAGGGAGATTACGCTCTGCTTACCCTTTTTTAGGGAACTATTCAGGGGGCTCTGGGCCAGTAGTCTCACAAGAAATCTTGAGACTGCTGTTTATAATATTTTTTTTATATTCTAAATCTAATTCATCAATTTTTAAAAAAATTTCAAAGTTATCTCGTTCCCCCTCTTTAAGGAATTCCAGTGTATGTACCTGTCCCAAACCACGCTATAACATCTTCAAATTTGAAATAGTGGATCCACTCTTACCAAAATGATAAATTCTTTGCGTATTTTGGGAAAACAAAGAGTATTTCTCCAGGTATAAGTATCTCACACATTTTCATATAAGGAATGCGCAACGGAAAAGAGAAAGATTCATTCGAAATGTCGAATGAACTTAGTTTAGTGAATGAGGGACAGCCAATAACTCCAGTCATAACAAGAAAAGTCCTCTGAAAATAAATATGGAAGTGTTTCACATCATTAAATTTGGAAACAATTAATAAAGTATAATAAATGCCGTTCGAAACGTCGTATGCTTGTGTCGAAAATAATGATACTTCAAAGGTAAGCTATTTTAAGCTTCAAGGACGCAAATATAGTCACATACACAGGAAAAAGGAACTTAGCATATTTCTAGAAATATATTATAATTCTTATAACTAGCCCACACTCTAAGAAAATTTTCACATAAAACCCCAATTTTCAACTGATTTCAAGATTTGGTTCCTCACTGGAAAGAATTTTCTGCGTTCATTGTTACATTTCCCTCAATTCGTCTCTCATGGTTAGGAAACAAGAAATTAGGTACTTTGGGATTTATTCATCAGGTTAGGAAGAAAGGGGTACATTAACTGGAAAGTAGAGCTCGTGATAAGTAAGGAAGCTCTTAAGTCTTGTTTCGGTGGGAAGGTATTAAAAATAAAATTCTAGTTGCTCACTTTTGACCAAAAAGTCTAAGGTATCAGTCATAGTGGTATATGTTCCCGCAGAACCGACACTAACGGAGATAGTGATGACTCAGTTGGATTGTGCGTATAGATACAGTAACAAATAGACAAGATCCAAAGTAGAAACATAATTCAATCTGTATAAAAATACAGTTTTGTAGGCATAATTAAATTTTTTAGTTATAATCAATATGCCATTTCAATATAAAATAATCTATATGTAACTTGGTACTTAGATGCTGCTAAAATGGCAAACCTTATTAATACAGTTTTTGTAAATTGAAGACCGGTTGCGTCGACAGAAAACACTAGTGTACATATAAGTTTTAGCTTAGAGATCCCCATTTAGTGGTTTCTATAGTTAACACGAGTCTGAAATTTGCAAGGGCTGACTACCTCCCGGGTACCTATGACCCTGAGAGATCCCAATTTTAGAATTTGAGAGGAACTTTTCAAGAACAATTTAAGAGGAAACTGGAGGGTTTAGAATACTGGAGGATTTACAGCTAAGAAAATTCATGAAAACGCTTTAGGTCTGGTAGAAAAAACAGGGGGCTTGTATTAGAAGTTTCTAAGTGACATATCTTAGGAGAATAAGAAGAAAGTGAGAAAGGTAGAGAAGCCATCTATGTGTAAAGGAAGTACAGAAAACACTAAAGCATGATATAAAGGAATGTGAAAAAGAGGCCATGAATAAGGTCGCCGGATGCTTAGATTTTAATCCTAGACGACACAATGGCAAAATATTTTATTGATATGTAGAGAAATAGAGCTGAAGCAGTCAGTCAGGACTTGTCCTACTTAAAGATATGAACGCTGCCTCAGTTCATGATGAAGAAAGGGTTAAAAAGAGACGATAGAACATTTTAAGAATGTGTTAGACCACAATACAGCTGTAGAAAATGATGTAGAAAAAAATTGGTATAGGAAATGATTCAATTTTTTTTTGACATTTTAGAAGTAATGGAAGATTTGTTTTAGAGGTGGATTTAGAGACAAAACTAAAAAGGTTAAAAAATGATAAGGCTTTGGGTGCTGAGAGCGCAGTAAGTGAACTTAAGAAAAAAGTGGTTGCGAGAGTAGATACAAGCTACTAGGATTATGAACAAAAAATGTCATGTGGAAGATTGAACGTTTTACTACTTATGAAAAACAAAGAAACGAGCTTAAATTTTTACTTAGCTTAGATTTATTTGGAAACATATTTAATCGATAGCGTGGCCCAGGGGCAAATAGTAACTTTAGGGAGGGAATGAAGTTAAGAAACGGACATTTATCTGCGAATTAGGCCCAAGTACTAAAAAAATTGAAACCTCCACAACAGGGTTCTGTGATATGCTAAATTTGGTAATATAATTTTAATCAAGACCCATTGCCTTTTTGACGGCATTTTCCCCTTTATTTAAAACTCAGGCAAATCTTTTCAGGTGCCTAATTTTCGGTAGGTAATTTTAAAATCTAATAAATTTTATATATCTGGAATCACCGTATAAAACCAAAGCTTTTGATGTACATATTGTCATCAAAACTCTTTTTTAGAGTTTCTGTTATTATTAGCAAGAGTAATTTCTTACTAATAGTTCGCTATAACGAGCTGTTTTACCAGTTTTTCTGCCAAATGTTTTGCATAGGCATCAATTTCATAAATACCCAGAATTAAATAGAATCAAAAGGAAAAGTTATGACAGAAAGAAGTATCTATTTAGAACAATACAACTGAATCGAAAATTCCAAGTATAATGACTAAGAAATACTGTTTTTTTCCAGTAACCTTGATTAAAATTTTGGTTTTACTTTTGTTGTTGTTGAGATAAGAAATAAACACTTTTCGAAATACATATTGCTTTTATTAATGTAAGAATGACACTGATTTCTGGAGTTATGTTTTTTTGGGAGGGAGGGGTGTAGTCTCACTTTAACATGTGGTAGCTCATATTTAAAGCCTTTAGTAGGTTTTGATTTCTGTTTTTTTGTTGTTTTTTATGTTATGATAAAGAAACTTAGTGTTTGAAATAAAAAAAAAGATTAGTAGACTGCAAATGACACCCAAGCCCTTATAAGGCTTGAGGGGGCAGTAGTCCCAATTTCATTTGTGACGACATGGCAATATCTGATCGTTTTAAGTTTCACCTTTATGAATTAATTTCTGTTAAATTTATCTTTTTCTTTGATTGTTTTTTTGGAAAATGTATTTGGAAACTGGAAATGAAATAAAGGCGATATTTAGGAGAGTGATATTTAAGATATGTAGTAGAGTAAAGAGTGGGGGACTGACGAAGGAGCCCTCTCAAATACGGAATTATTTCCGTTCTTTCCAAGTTTCAATGTTGTTCCTTACTTTCAGCTTGTAAATTTTTTTTTTATTTAATTTCTAATCGTTTTGCAAATCGTGTACAGACCTAACCAAGATTAAATAAAAAAAACAAGTTTTTTCAACTGAAAGTCAGGAGCAACACTAAAACATAAAATGAACATACTTCATTATGTATTTTTGCAGATAGGAGCTTGAAACATCTACAGTAGGGCTTTCTGTTATGCTGATTCTGATGGTTGGATTTTCATCAAGATTCTATCACTTTTAGACGGTGTTTTCCCCTTTTTTCAAAAATGAGGCAAATTTTTTCAGGTTTGTAACTTTTAATGGGTAAGACTAAATATGATGAAACTTATATATTTGAAATCAACATAAAAATCCGATTCTTTTGATGTATCTACTGGTATCAAAAATCCGTTTTTTTGAGTTTCGGTTACTATTGAGCCGGGTTCCTCCTTGCTTACAGTTCGTTATAACGAACTGTTTGATATGATTCGGGCTAAGCGCCCCAAAACGCCCATCCCCTATTTCTCGCTTTTAAAGTGTATGTATCAATTATTGTAAATTGATTGACATCATTTTGCTTTTTCAGTTTTTTCAGCTCAAGAACTAAAATGTTGGACTATAATTAAAATTATTACAAAATTAATATCTTGTGAAAATTTTTGATGAACATTTAGTATTTGTTGAATAAGTACTTAATAGTTTTGTCACTAGAGAATTTTGGTTGGATGGGCAGGGGTAATGAAATCCATATGGATGGAAATTCTGCGTGATTTTGGTCTTCTACGCGGCTGAAGCCGTCGTGAACCCTAATTTAGCTCTCTGATGTTTAAATACATTGCATACATATATTTAAATACATTGAAACACTGTACATAGATAGAAAAGAGAAACATTACCATGTCAAGTCAGTTCAAACATAGCTCCTGGTAACACTTGCCTGTCCCCCAAAGAAATTTGCTGGTAAGGCACATGATGCCGTGCCTCATCTTTTCCACCTCTGTGCCATCAAGTATGTGAATGTTATATTTTATGCTACATAGAAGAAGATTTTCAAAATGGGGCACTATTATACCACTTAGCATCAAAAACAAAGGTGTAGACTAAAATTTTCCCGGGAATCAAGATGTGTATCTGTCATATATAAATTCCAATTCAAGGAGGAATATCGATTCCTCTGATCAAATAGGAAAAGGTTCCCATCTCCTCGCCTACACAATGACCCATCGCCCCTCCTTCTCAATAGTTGATGCACAATTATACATCAATCAACATTTTTGACGACAAATCAGCTGAACCAACTTACATAAATTAAGTATTAAGGTAATTGTCCAAGTTAATCATTTGTCTTGAATGGATAACGTGAGTTTTCAGGAATAAATGCGCGTCCGTGAGGCATCACTTCATCCGCAACTGAGAAGCTAAATATACAGTTTTTTGATGCTTTTTATAGCTTGGCTATCTCAGAATTTTCAATCAATGGCAACTTGGTCCTCTTGGGGGCAAAATCGTAGTTTGGTGCCACAAAATGGCAGAAAACGCCATTCTTCCACGGCACAATCTATTTGATTACTTAAAAAGAGCTCTATGCATTAAATTTCTGTTTCAATGAGCCCTTTTCCAATCTTTCAGGACCATTAGTTCAATGCAATAATCTCTAAAAAAACAAGAAAATAAATAAAAAAAAAAAATGGAAAAGAAAAGAAATAAACATGCATCCGTGATGTTTCTTCTGGCAAAAACACAAAACTCACCGTTTTTGGAGAAAGAAGCTTGAAACCTCTACATTAGAAATCTCTGGTATGCTTTATTTTGTGGCGTGATTTTCATTAAGATGGCTTGACTTTTTGGTTACCCTTTTACGAAAATCATGCCAATTTTCTCAGGCTCGTAACTTTTTATGGGTTATACTAAACATAATGAATGTTACACATTTGGTATCAGCAAAAAACCTAATTCTTTTGATGCATTAATTGACATCAGAAGCAAGTTTTTTAGATAAAAGTCGGTAAGTAGATAAAACCTTGTATCAAGGAAGAGCAGCAGTGCTTCCTTTTTTTTGCATCAATTAAAAGAAATAAATAAATTCTTAGAGGCAAAATATGTTATTTTTGCAAAAAATAATGCCCATCATCAATACCTATGGATTCATGAGAAAGCAAAAATATCCAATTAGGACACTATATGAGATTGTGTGGGATGCAGAGACGGCATCTCAGTTTTCGAATGGCAAACTAGGTTTATGACCTGCATGGTAGATTGGAGTAAATGATTAGGTGGTTCTGGAAAACCAAGTATTCCAGAAATAGTGCGAGGATGTAAAGAATTCGGAAACGGTAACGTCTCATAGGGATGTTAAGCTGGTGTATGGGCGAGAGGTCCATCTCAAGTTCAATGTACCAGCTAGATATTACACTTATTGGATGCAGTTTCAAGCTAATTGCTTTCCAACTTGAGAAAGATTTATTTGGTTTGATAATATGAGAAGGGTTATCGATGATGAGTCCGTTTGTCTACTTTTTGAAGAAAAAATTATAATTTGGTGCATTGTTTGAGGTGCATGTTTATGTGAAAATCAATCTGGAATGTCAATGTTATGCGAATATCAATCTCTGTTATTTTAAAAAATAAATTGTTACCAAACTCTACTCTCTTTAAGTGAGCAACAATTGTGTATATATTTATTTATTTATTTTTTCTTAAAAATGGCTCCACAATTTTTTTTTTAAATTGAATAAATTGAGATCTTCTGCCCTTTATAAAATTGATCTATTTAGGGCAAGAGTTTGGAAAAATTCTTTAAAATATTTAATTTTGGAAAAAACAGTTTTCATGCAAATGACTTCATATTTATATGCATTTAAAGAGCAGCCTACGTCAATTTTTTCCAGGGAAGGCCGTATCGTTTTTGTAATATGTGATGCCTTCAAAATTATACAAGATTACAAATGATTCCGAAAAGCTAATAAAAGAGGTATAGAGCAAGCAACAGTGAGAATCATGTTTAATCGCGAGCTAAAATGTTGTACAAAAAAAATCTGCATTTAGAAGACAAATTAAAGTTACAATATCATCCGAAATTATACAAGATGATGAACAAATCTGAACACCTAAAGCAAAAGGCATGGATAAAATGTCTAAGGTAAAGCTCAATGAAACTGAAGCACAACGAAATCTTCTGTTAGAAGACATGAAACAACAAGCATAACAATGAATCACAGATGAAAATGATGGACAACGAAATCTACGGTCATAATACAATAGACAGCGAGGATCACATCTAATAGTAAACAAAAATGACGCGCAGCAAGATCTGCGGTTAGAAGAGGAGCGACAACAAGAATAAGAACGGATCCCAAACGAAAATAATGCACGACGAAATATTATTTTTCTTTGGTACATCATACTGCTTCAAAATTAAAGGGACTAATTCCTTCAAACATTCTACTAATTAAGTTGTGTTTCCTTGAAAGACCCCTTGAAAAACGCTTCTTTGAAATATGTATTTCCTTTAAAACTCCTTTGAAAGCCCTTCACAAATAAAACACTTGCAACTAGCTACTGGTTACAATTGCTGTTACATTAGTTTACATAACGTACTTTTAAGAAACATCTAGGCAAATTTTAGTTTAAAGATCAGGGGTTCTAAAGAAGGTGCCAGCTTCCCTTATCTATAGGATTCTTTCGCCTCCTGGATTTTCACACACAACTTTTTACTTTCGCTCGAACAACATGAATCAAATTTCATTTTTATTAATTTCTAATGTCATATTTAGGGCTCTTCTCCGTTGTGAGGATGGGCTGCCACTTTCCTCCCTCCTCTCCCCCCTATTTCTGTTATAGGCACCCTGGCCAAGAGGAATTTTCATTAATAATTAAATTATGCCTCACCCACTTGCACCTCGTATTACCCTTAGTCGATGATACTAGTAGTAAGCTTGTATAAGATTTGAGGGGTACATGAAAGGGTACAAGAAACGGGATAAGATAATAGTGTATACAATATGAAGCGTACAAGAAACTGGTTTTTTGTTATTGATAAGAATTGCACAAGATTGTACAGTTTGACGTAGACATTTTTTAGGATTCACGAAAGGGGAATTAATTTGTTGTTTCTAAGGAGAATTATTGATTCACGAAAGGGGAATTAATTTGTTGTTTCTAAGGAGAATTATTGATTCAAGAAAGGGGAATGAATTTGTTGTTCCTAAGGGGAATTATTGATTCACGAAAGGGGAATTAATTTGTTGTTTCTAAGGGGAGTTATTGATTCAAGAAAGGGGAATTAATTTGTTGTTTCTAAGGGGAATTATTGATTCAAGAAAAGGGAATTAATTTGTTGTTTCTAAGCGGAATTATTGATTCACGAAAGGGGAATTAATTTGTTGTTTCTAAGGGGAATTATTGATTCAAGAAAGGGGAATTAATTTGTTGTTTCTAAGGGGAATTATTGATTCAAGAAAGGGGAATGAATTTGTTGTTTCTAAGGGGAATTATTGATTCACGAAAGGGGAATTAATTTGTTGTTTCTAAGGGGAGTTATTGATTCAAGAAAGGGGAATTAATTTGTTGTTTCTAAGGGGAATTATTGATTCAAGAAAGGGGAATTAATTTGTTGTTTCTAAGGGGAATTATTGATTCACGAAAGGGAATTATAAATGACATCACTTGTTCCCTAGGAATTATACGGGACTCTAAAGAGATAAATTAATATTCTATTTTTAAATACGGCTTCATTGATCTTTAAGTCGGAGAGATAAATTGATATTCTAACGAAACTTTAATAGTGTAGCTAGGAACATTTATGAGATGAAGAGATTAACGCGGGAAAGGGTTTCCTAGGAATTTCAAATTTGACAGCGCAGTGATGCCAAAACAAAAGGAACACGTAGAAATTACGTTAAGCGATTTTTTGGGTGAAACCGTTTTAGGGATTTTAGGGAATTATTTGGGCGAAACAGTTTGAGGCATTGTTAAACACGATTGGCTGAAATTAAAGCGTAACTTTTAAAATCACAACAACTGAAGGTCGGTAAATGATTCCTTTGTTTTTTTTAAACACGACTGGCTGAAACAAAAGCAGAACTTTTAAAATCACAACTGAAGGTCAGTAAATAATTCCTTTGTTTTTTTGTTAAACACGATTGGCTGAAATAAAAGCGGAACTCTTAAAATCACAACAACTGAAGATCAGTAAATAATTCCTTTGTTTTTTTTGTTAAACACGATTGGCTGAAATAAAAGCGGAACTCTTAAAATCACAACTCAAGGTCAGTAAATAATTCCTTTGTTTTTTTTTGTTAAACACGATTGGCTGAAATAAAAGTGGAACTTTTAAAATCACAATAGCTAAAGATCAGTAAATAATTCCTTTGTTTTTTTTGTTAAACACGATTGGCTGAAATAAAACCGGAACTCTTAAAATCACAACAACTAAAGGTCAGTAAATAATTTCGTTGTTTTTTTTTTAAATACGATTGGCTGAAATAAAAGTGGAACTTTTAAAATCACAACAACTGAAGGTCAGTAAATGATTCCTTTGTTTTTTTTTTGTGAAACACGATTGGCTGAAATAAAAGCAGAACTTTTAAAATCACAACAACTGATGGTCAGTAAATAATTCCATTTTTTTTGTTAAACACGATTGGCTGAAATAAAAGCGGAACTTTTAAAATCAAAACAACTGAAGGTCAGTAAATAATTCCTTTGTTTTTTTAGACACGATTGGCTGAAATAAAAGCAGAACTTTTAAAATCACAACAACTGATGGTCAGTAAATAATTCCATTTTTTTTTTGTTAAACACGATTGGATGGAATAAAAGCGGAACTTTTAAAATCACAACAACTGAAGGTCAGTAAATAATTCCATTTTTTCTTTGTTAAACACAATTGGCTGAAAAAAAAGCAGAACTTTTAAAATCACAACGTTGTTTTTTTTTTTAAACACGATTGGCTGAAATAAAAGCGGAACTTTTAAAATCACAACAACTGATGGTCAGTAAATGATTCCTTTGTTTTTTTGTTAAACATGATTGGCTGAAATAAAAGCGAAACTTTTAAAATCACAACAACCGAAGGTCAGTAAATAATTCCTTTGTTTTTTTTGTTAAACATGATTGGCTGAAACAAAAGCAGAACTTTTCAAATCACAACAACTAAAGGTCAGTAAATGATTCCTTTTGTTTTTTTTTGTTAAAAACGATTGGCTGAAATAAAAGAGGAACTTTTAAAATCACAACAACTGAAGGTCAGTAAATGATTCCTTTTGTTTTTTTTGTTAAACACAATTGGTTGAAACAAAAACAGAACTTTTAAAATCACAACAACTGAAGGTCAGTAAACAATTCCATCGTTTTTTTTTTGTTAAACACGATTGGTCGAAATAAAAGCGGAACTTTTAAAATCACAACAACTGAAGGTCAGTAAATGATTCCTTTGTTTTTTTTTGTTAAACACGATTGGCTGAAATAAAAGCGGAACTTTTAAAATCACAACAACTGAAGGTCAGTAAATGATTCCTTTGTTTTTTTTTAAACACGACTGGCTGAAACAAAAGCAGAACTTTTAAAATCACAACTGAAGGTCAGTAACTAATTCCTTTTTTTTGTTAAACACGATTGGCTGAAATAAAAGCGGAACTCTTAAAATCACAACAACTGAAGGTCAGTAAATAATTCCTTTGTTTTTTTTTGTTAAAAACGATTGGCTGAAATAAAAGCGGAACTCTTAAAATCACATCTCAAGGTCAGTAAATAATTCCTTTGTTTTTTTTTTGTTAAACACGATTGGCTGAAATAAAAGCGGAACTTTTAAAATCACAACAACTAAAGGTCAGTAAATAATTCCTTTGTTTATTTTTTGTTAAGCACGATTGGTCGAAATAAAAGCGGAACTTTTAAAATCACAACAACTGAAGGTCAGTAAATAATTCCTTTGTTTTTTTTGTTAAACACGATTGGCTGAAATAAAAGCGGAACTCTTAAAATCACAACAACTGAAGGTCAGTAAATAATTCCGTTGTTTTTCTGTTAAACACGATTGGCTGAAATAAAAGCGGAACTTTTAAAATCACAACAACTGAAGGTCAGTAAATAATTCCTTTGTTTTTTTTTGTTAAACACGATTGGCTGAAATAAAAGCGGAACTCTTAAAATCACAACAACTGATGGTCAGTAAAAAATTCCATTGTTTTTTTTGTTAAACACGATTGGTCGAAATAAAAGCGGAACTTTTAAAATCACAACAACTGAAGGTCAGTAAATGATTCCTTTGTTTTTTTTGTTAAACACGATTGGCTGAAATAAAAGCGGAACTTTTAAAATCACAACAACTGAAGGTCAGTAAATGATTTCGTTTGTTTTTTTTAAACACGATTGGCTGAAACAAAAGCAGAATTTTAAAATCACAAGTAAAGGTCAGTAAATAATTCCTTTGTTTTTTTTAGACACGATTGGCTGAAATAAAAGCAGAACTTTTAAAATCACAACAACTGAAGGTCAGTAAATAATTCCATTTTTTTTGTTGAACACGATTGGCTGAAATAAAAGCGGAACTTTTAAAATCACAACAACTGAAGGTCATCAAATAATTCCTTTGTTTTTTTAGACACGATTGGCTGAAATATAAGCAGAACTTTTAAAATCACAACAACTGAAGGTCAGTAAATAATTCCATTTTTTTTGTCAAATACGATTGGCTGAAATAAAAGCGGAACTTTTAAAATCACAACAACTGAAGGTCAGTAAATAATTCCATTTTTTTGTTAAAAACGATTGGCTGAAAAAAAGCGGAACTTTTAAAATCACACTGAAGCAGTATATTCGTTTTTTTTTGTTAAACACGATTGGCTGAAATAAAAGCGGAACTTTTAAAATCACAACAACTGAAGGTCAGTAAATGATTCCTTTTGTTTTTTTTTGTTAAACACGATTGGCTGAAATAAAAGCGGAACTTTTAAAATCACAACAACTGATGGTCAGTAAATAATTCCATTTTTTTTGTTAAACACGATTGGCTGAAATAAAAGCAGAACTTTTAAAATCACAACAACTGATGGTCAGTAAATAATTCCATTTTTTTTTGTTAAACACGATTGGATGAAATAAAAGCGGAACTTTTAAAATCACAACAACTGAAGGTCAGTAAATAATTCCTTTGTTTTTTTAGAACACGATTGGCTGAAATAAAAGCAGAACTTTTAAAATCACAACAACTGATGGTCAGTAAATAATTCCATTTTTTTTTTGTTAAACACGATTGGATGAAATAAAAGCGGAACTTTTAAAATCACAACACTGAAGGTCAGTAATATTCATTTTTGTTAGCACGATTGTTGAAAAAAAGCAGAACTTTTAAAATCACAACGTTGTTTTTTTTTTAAACACGATTGGCTGAAATAAAAGCGGAACTTTTAAAATCACAACAACTGAGGTCAGTAAATGATTCCTTTTTTTCTGTTAAACACGATTGGCTGAAATAAAAGCAAAACTTTTAAAATCACAAAAACCGAAGGTCAGTAAATAATTCCTTTGTTTTTTTAGTTAAACTTGATTGGCTGAAACAAAAGCAGAACTTTTCAAATCACAACAACTAAAGGTCAGTAAATGATTCCTTTTGTTTTTTTTTTGTTAAAAACGATTGGCTGAAATAAAAGAGGAACTTTTAAAATCACAACAACTGAAGGTCAGTAAATGATTCCTTTTGTTTTTTTTGTTAAACACAATTGGTTGAAACAAAAGCAGAACTTTTAAAATCACAACAACTAAGGTCAGTAAACAATTCCATTGTTTTTTTGTTAAACACGATTGGTCGAAATAAAAGCGGAACTTTTAAAATCACAACAACTGAAGGTCAGTAAATGATTCCTTTGTTTTTTTGTTAAACACGATTGGCTGAAATAAAAGCGGAACTTTTAAAATCACAACAACTGAAGGTCAGTAAATGTTTCCTTTGTTTTTTTTTTAAACACGACTGGCTGAAACAAAAGCAGAACTTTTAAAATCACAACTGAAGGTCAGTAACTAATTCCTTTTTTTTGTTAAACACGATTGGCTGAAATAAAAGCGGAACTCTTAAAATCACAACAACTGAAGGTCAGTAAATAATTCCTTTGTTTTTTTTTGTTAAACACGATTGGCTGAAATAAAAGCGGAACTCTTAAAATCACAACTCAAGGTCAGTAAATAATTCCTTTGTTTTTTTTTGTTAAACACGATTGGCTGAAATAAAAGCAGAACTTTTAAAATCACAACAACTAAAGGTCAGTAAATAATTCCTTTGTTTATTTTTTGTTAAGCACGATTGGTTTAAATAAAATCGGAACTTTTAAAATCACAACAACTGAAGGTCAGTAAATAATTCCTTTGTTTTTTTGTTAAACACGATTGGCTGAAATAAAAGAGGAACTTTTAAAATCACAACAACTGAAGGTCAGTAAATGATTCCTTTTGTTTTTTTGTTAAACACAATTGGTTGAAACAAAAGCAGAACTTTTAAAATCACAACAACTAAGGTCAGTAAACAATTCCATTGTTTTTTTTGTTAAACACGATTGGTCGAAATAAAAGCGGAACTTTTAAAATCACAACAACTGAAGGTCAGTAAATGATTCCTTTGTTTTTTTTGTTAAACACGATTGGCTGAAATAAAAGCGGAACTTTTAAAATCACAACAACTGAAGGTCAGTAAATGTTTCCTTTGTTTTTTTTTAAACACGACTGGCTGAAACAAAAGCAGAACTTTTAAAATCACAACTGAAGGTCAGTAACTAATTCCTTTTTTTTGTTAAACACGATTGGCTGAAATAAAAGCGGAACTCTTAAAATCACAACAACTGAAGGTCAGTAAATAATTCCTTTGTTTTTTTTTGTTAAACACGATTGGCTGAAATAAAAGCGGAACTCTTAAAATCACAACTCAAGGTCAGTAAATAATTCCTTTGTTTTTTTTTGTTAAACACGATTGGCTGAAATAAAAGCGGAACTTTTAAAATCACAACAACTAAAGGTCAGTAAATAATTCCTTTGTTTATTTTTTGTTAAGCACGATTGGTTTAAATAAAATCGGAACTTTTAAAATCACAACAACTGAAGGTCAGTAAATAATTCCTTTGTTTTTTTGTTAAACACGATTGGCTGAAATAAAAGCGGAACTCTTAAAATCATAACAACTGAAGATCAGTAAATAATTCCGTTGTTTTTTTTGTTAAACACGATTGGCTTAAATAAAAGCAGAACTTTTAAAATCACAACAACTGAAGGTCAGTAAATAATTCCTTTGTTTTTTTTTGTTAAACACGATTGGCTGAAATAAAAGCGGAACTTTTAAAATCACAACAACTGAAGGTCAGTAAATAATTCCATTGTTTTTTTGTTAAACACGATTGGTCGAAATAAAAGCGGAACTTTAAATTCACACTGAAGGTCAGTAATGATTCCTTGTTTTTTTAAACACGATTGCTGAAACAAAGCAGAATTTAAATCCACTAAAGGTCAGAAAATAATTCCTTTGTTTTTTTTTGTTAAACACGATTGACCGAAATAAAAGCGGAACTTTTAAAATCACAACAACTGAAGGTCAGTAAATAATTCCTTTGTTTTTTTAGACACAATTGGCTGAAATAAAAGCAGAACTTTTAAAATCACAACAACTGAAGGTCAGTAAATAATTCCATTGTTTTTTTGTTAAACACGATTGGCTGAAATAAAAGCGGAACTTTTAAAATCACAACAACTGAAGGTCATTAAATAATTCCTTTGTTTTTTTTTAGACACGAATGGCTGAAATAAAAGCAGAACTTTTAAAATCACAACAACTGAAGGTCAGTAAATAATTCCATTTGTTTTGTCAAACACGATTGGCTGAAATAAAAGCGGAACTTTTAAAATCACAACAACTGAAGGTCAGTAAATAATTCCATTTTTTTGTTAAAAACGATTGGCTGAAAAAAAGCAGAACTTTTAAAATCACAACGTTGTTTTTTTTTAAACAAGATTGGCTGAAATAAAAGCGAAACTTTTAAAATCACAACAACTGAAGGTCAGTAAATGATTCCTTTGTTTTTTTGTTAAACACGATTGGCTGAAATAAAAGCGGAACTTTTAAAATCACAACAACCGAAGGTCAGTAAATAATTCCTTTGTTTTTTTTTGTTAAACACGATTGGCTGAAATAAAAGCGGAACTTTTAAAATCACAACAACTGAAGGTCAGTAAATAATTCCTTTGTTTTTTTTAAACATGACTGGCTGAAACAAAAGCAGAATTTTTAAAATCACAACTGAAGGTCAGTAACTATTCCTTTTTTTTGTTAAAAACGATTGGCTGAAATAAAAGCGGAACTCTTAAAATCACAACTCAAGGTCAGTAAATAATTCCTTTGTTTTTTTTGTTAAACACGATTGGCTGAAATAAAAGCGGAACTTTTAAAATCACAACAACTAAAGGTCAGTAAATAATTCCTTTGTTTATTTTTTGTTAAACACGATTGGTTGAAATAAAAGCGGAACTTTTAAAATCACAACAACTGAAGGTCAGTAAATAATTCCTTTGTTTTTTTTTGTTAAACACGATTGGCTGAAATAAAAGCGGAAATCTTAAAATCATAACAACTGAAGGTCAGTAAATAATTCCGTTGTTTTTTTGTTAAACACGATTGGCTTAAATAAAAGCGGAACTTTTAAAATCACAACAAGTGAAGGTCAGTAAATAATTCCTTTGTTTTTTTTGTTAAACACGATTGGCTGAAATAAAAGCGGAACTTTTAAAATCACAACAACTGAAGGTCATTAAACAATTCCATTGTTTTTTTGTTAAACACGATTGGTTGAAATAAAAGCGGAACTTTTAATATCACAACAACTGAAGGTCAGTAAATGATTCCTTTGTTTTTTTTTGTTAAACACGATTGGCTGAAATAAAAGCGGAACTTTTAAAATCACAACAACTGAAGGTCAGTAAATGATTTCTTTTGTTTTTTTAAACACGATTGGCTGAAACAAAAGCAGAACTTTTAAAATCACAACTAAAGGTCAGAAAATAATTCCTTTGTTTTTTTTTGTTAAACACGATTGGCCGAAATAAAAGCGGAACTTTTAAAATCACAACAACTGAAGGTCAGTAAATAATTCCTTTGTTTTTTTAGACACGATTGGCTGAAATAAAAGCAGAACTTTTAAAATCACAACAACTGAAGGTCAGTAAATAATTCCATTTTTTTTTGTCAAACACGATTGGCTGAAATAAAAGCGGAACTTTTAAAATCACAACAACTGAAGGTCATTAAATAATTCCTTTGTTTTTTTAGACACGATTGGCTGAAATAAAAGCAGAACTTTTAAAATCACAACAACTGAAGGTCAGTAAATAATTCCATTTTTTTTTGTCAAACACGATTGGCTGAAATAAAAGCGGAACTTTTAAAATCACAACAACTGAAGGTCAGTAAATAATTCCATTTTTTTGTTAAACACGATTGGCTGAAAAAAAGCAGAACTTTTAAAATCACAACGTTGTTTTTTTTAAACACGATTGGCCGAAATAAAAGCGGAACTTTTAAAATCACAACAACTGAAGGTCAGTAAATGATTCCTTTGTTTTTTTTGTTAAACACGATTGGCTGAGATAAAAGCGGAACTTTTAAAATCACAACAACCGAAGGTCAGTAAATAAAAACTTTGTTTTTTTGTTAAACATGATTGGCTGAAACAAAAGCAGAACTTTTCAAATCACAACAACTGAAGGTCAGTAAATGATTCCTTTTGTTTTTTTGTTAAACACGATTGGCTGAAATAAAAGAAGATCTTTTAAAATTACAACAACTGAAGGTCAGTAAATGATTCTTTTTTTTTGTTAAACACAATTGGTTGAAACAAAAGCAGAACTTTTAAAATCACAACAACTGAAGGTCATTAAACAATTCCATTGTTTTTTTTTGTTAAACACGATTGGTCGAAATAAAAGCGGAACTTTTAAAATCACAACAACTGAAGGTCAGTAAATGATTCCTTTGTTTTTTTGTTAAACACGATTGGCTGAAATAAAAGCGGAACTTTTAAAATCACAACAACTGAAGGTCAGTAAATGTTTCCTTTGTTTTTTTTTTAAACACGACTGGCTGAAACAAAAGCAGAACTTTTAAAATCACAACTGAATGTCAGTAAATAATTCCTTTGTTTTTTTGCTAAACACGATTGGCTGAAATAAAAGCGGAACTCTTAAAATCACAAAGACTGAAGGTCAGTAAATAATTCCTTTGTTTTTTTTTTGTTAAACACGATTGGCTGAAATCAAAGCGGAACTCTTAAAATCACAACTCAAGGTCAGTAAATAATTCCTTTGTTTTTTTTTGTTAAACACGATTGGCTGAAATAAAAGCGGAACTTTTAAAATCACAACAACTAAAGGTCAGTAAATAATTCCTTTGTTTTTTTTGTTAAACACGATTGGTTGAAATAAAAGCGGAACTTTTAAAATCACAACAACTGAAGGTCAGTAAATAATTCCTTTGTTTTTTTTGTTAAACACGATTGGCTGAAATAAAAGCGGAACTCTTAAAATCATAACAACTGAAGGTCAGTAAATAATTCCGTTGTTTTTTTGTTAAACACGATTGGCTGAAATAAAAGCGGAACTTTTAAAATAACAACAACTGAAGGTCAGTAAATAATTCCGTTGTTTTTTTGTTAAACACGATTGGCTAAAATAAAAGCGGAACTTTTAAAATCACAACAACTGAAGGTCAGTAAATAATTCCTTTGTTTTTTTTGCTAAACACGATTGGCTGAAATAAAAGCGGAACTTTTAAAATCACAACAACTGAAGGTCAGTAAACAATTCCATTGTTTTTTTTGTTAAACACGATTGGTCGAAATAAAAGTGGAACTTTTAAAATCACAACAACTGAAGGTCAGTAAATGATTCCTTTGTTTTTTTTTGTTAAACACGATTGGCTGAAATAAAAGCGGAACTTTTAAAATCACAACAACTGAAGGTCAGTAAATAATTCCTTTGTTTTTTTAGACACAATTGGCTGAAATAAAAGCAGAACTTTTAAAATCACAACAACTGAAGGTCAGTAAATAATTCCATTTTTTTTGTTAAACACGATTGGCTGAAATAAAAGCGGAACTTTTATAATCACAACAACTGAAGGTCATTAAATAATTCCTTTGTTTTTTTTTAGACACGAATGGCTGAAATAAAAGCAGAACTTTTAAAATCACAACAACTGAAGGTCAGTAAATAATTCCATTTGTTTTGTCAAACACGATTGGCTGAAATAAAAGCGGAACTTTTAAAATCACAACAACTGAAGGTCAGTAAATAATTCCATTTTTTTGTTAAAAACGATTGGCTGAAAAAAAGCAGAACTTTTAAAATCACAACGTTGTTTTTTTTTAAACAAGATTGGCTGAAATAAAAGCGAAACTTTTAAAATCACAACAACTGAAGGTCAGTAAATGATTCCTTTGTTTTTTTGTTAAACACGATTGGCTGAAATAAAAGCGGAACTTTTAAAATCACAACAACCGAAGGTCAGTAAATAATTCCTTTGTTTTTTTTTGTTAAACACGATTGGCTGAAATAAAAGCGGAACTTTTAAAATCACAACAACTGAAGGTCAGTAAATAATTCCTTTGTTTTTTTTTAAACATGACTGGCTGAAACAAAAGCAGAACTTTTAAAATCACAACTGAAGGTCAGTAACTAATTCCTTTTTTTTGTTAAAAACGATTGGCTGAAATAAAAGCGGAACTCTTAAAATCACAACTCAAGGTCAGTAAATAATTCCTTTGTTTTTTTTGTTAAACACGATTGGCTGAAATAAAAGCGGAACTTTTAAAATCACAACAACTAAAGGTCAGTAAATAATTCCTTTGTTTATTTTTTGTTAAACACGATTGGTTGAAATAAAAGCGGAACTTTTAAAATCACAACAACTGAAGGTCAGTAAATAATTCCTTTGTTTTTTTTTGTTAAACACGATTGGCTGAAATAAAAGCGGAAATCTTAAAATCATAACAACTGAAGGTCAGTAAATAATTCCGTTGTTTTTTTGTTAAACACGATTGGCTTAAATAAAAGCGGAACTTTTAAAATCACAACAAGTGAAGGTCAGTAAATAATTCCTTTGTTTTTTTTGTTAAACACGATTGGCTGAAATAAAAGCGGAACTTTTAAAATCACAACAACTGAAGGTCATTAAACAATTCCATTGTTTTTTTGTTAAACACGATTGGTTGAAATAAAAGCGGAACTTTTAATATCACAACAACTGAAGGTCAGTAAATGATTCCTTTGTTTTTTTTTGTTAAACACGATTGGCTGAAATAAAAGCGGAACTTTTAAAATCACAACAACTGAAGGTCAGTAAATGATTTCTTTTGTTTTTTTAAACACGATTGGCTGAAACAAAAGCAGAACTTTTAAAATCACAACTAAAGGTCAGAAAATAATTCCTTTGTTTTTTTTTGTTAAACACGATTGGCCGAAATAAAAGCGGAACTTTTAAAATCACAACAACTGAAGGTCAGTAAATAATTCCTTTGTTTTTTTAGACACGATTGGCTGAAATAAAAGCAGAACTTTTAAAATCACAACAACTGAAGGTCAGTAAATAATTCCATTTTTTTTGTCAAATACGATTGGCTGAAATAAAAGCGGAACTTTTAAAATCACAACAACTGAAGGTCAGTAAATAATTCCTTTGTTTTTTTAGACACGATTGGCTGAAATAAAAGCAGAACTTTTAAAATCACAACAACTGAAGGTCAGTAAATAATTCCATTTTTTTTTGTCAAACACGATTGGCTGAAATAAAAGCGGAACTTTTAAAATCACAACAACTGAAGGTCAGTAAATAATTCCATTTTTTTGTTAAACACGATTGGCTGAAAAAAAGCAGAACTTTTAAAATCACAACGTTGTTTTTTTTAAACACGATTGGCCGAAATAAAAGCGGAACTTTTAAAATCACAACAACTGAAGGTCAGTAAATGATTCCTTTGTTTTTTTTGTTAAACACGATTGGCTGAGATAAAAGCGGAACTTTTAAAATCACAACAACCGAAGGTCAGTAAATAAAAACTTTGTTTTTTTGTTAAACATGATTGGCTGAAACAAAAGCAGAACTTTTCAAATCACAACAACTGAAGGTCAGTAAATGATTCCTTTTGTTTTTTTGTTAAACACGATTGGCTGAAATAAAAGAAGATCTTTTAAAATTACAACAACTGAAGGTCAGTAAATGATTCTTTTTTTTTGTTAAACACAATTGGTTGAAACAAAAGCAGAACTTTTAAAATCACAACAACTGAAGGTCATTAAACAATTCCATTGTTTTTTTTTGTTAAACACGATTGGTCGAAATAAAAGCGGAACTTTTAAAATCACAACAACTGAAGGTCAGTAAATGATTCCTTTGTTTTTTTTGTTAAACACGATTGGCTGAAATAAAAGCGGAACTTTTAAAATCACAACAACTGAAGGTCAGTAAATGTTTCCTTTGTTTTTTTTTTAAACACGACTGGCTGAAACAAAAGCAGAACTTTTAAAATCACAACTGAATGTCAGTAAATAATTCCTTTGTTTTTTTGCTAAACACGATTGGCTGAAATAAAAGCGGAACTCTTAAAATCACAAAGACTGAAGGTCAGTAAATAATTCCTTTGTTTTTTTTTTGTTAAACACGATTGGCTGAAATCAAAGCGGAACTCTTAAAATCACAACTCAAGGTCAGTAAATAATTCCTTTGTTTTTTTTTGTTAAACACGATTGGCTGAAATAAAAGCGGAACTTTTAAAATCACAACAACTAAAGGTCAGTAAATAATTCCTTTGTTTTTTTTGTTAAACACGATTGGTTGAAATAAAAGCGGAACTTTTAAAATCACAACAACTGAAGGTCAGTAAATAATTCCTTTGTTTTTTTTGTTAAACACGATTGGCTGAAGTAAAAGCGGAACTCTTAAAATCATAACAACTGAAGGTCAGTAAATAATTCCGTTGTTTTTTTGTTAAACACGATTGGCTGAAATAAAAGCGGAACTTTTAAAATAACAACAACTGAAGGTCAGTAAATAATTCCGTTGTTTTTTTTGTTAAACACGATTGGCTAAAATAAAAGCGGAACTTTTAAAATCACAACAACTGAAGGTCAGTAAATAATTCCTTTGTTTTTTTTGCTAAACACGATTGGCTGAAATAAAAGCGGAACTTTTAAAATCACAACAACTGAAGGTCAGTAAACAATTCCATTGTTTTTTTTGTTAAACACGATTGGTCGAAATAAAAGTGGAACTTTTAAAATCACAACAACTGAAGGTCAGTAAATGATTCCTTTGTTTTTTTTGTTAAACACGATTGGCTGAAATAAAAGCGGAACTTTTAAAATCACAACAACTGAAGGTCAGTAAATAATTCCTTTGTTTATTTTTTGTTAAACACGATTGGCTGAAAAAAATGCGGAACTCTTAAAATCACAACTCAAGGTCAGTAAATAATTCCTTTGTTTTCTTTTTGTTAAACACGATTGGCTGAAATAAAAGCGGAACTTTTAAAATCACAACAACTAAAGGTCAGTAAATAATTCCTATGTTTATTTTTTGTTAAACACGATTGGTTGAAATAAAAGCGGAACTTTTAAAATCACAACAACTGAAGGTCAGTAAATAATTCCTTTGTTTTTTTTGTTAAACACGATTGGCTGAAATAAAAGCGGAACTCTTAAAATCATAACAACTGAAGGTCAGTAAATAATTCCGTTGTTTTTTTTGTTAAACACGATTGGCTGAAATAAAAGCGGAACTTTTAAAATCACAACAACTGAAGGTCAGTAAATAATTCCTTTGTTTTTTTTGTTAAACACGATTGGCTAAAATAAAAGCAGAACTTTTAAAATCACAACAACTGAAGGTCAGTAAACAATTCCATTGTTTTTTTGTTAAACACGATTGGTCGAAATAAAAGCGGAACTTTTAAAAACACAACAACTGAAGGTCAATAAATGATTCCTTTGTTTTTTTTGTTAAACACGATTGGCTGAAATAAAAGCGGAACTTTTAAAATCACAACAACTGAAGGTCAGTAAATGATTTCTTTTGTTTTTTTTAAACACGATTGGCTGAAACAAAAACAGAACTTTTAAAATCACAACTAAAGGTCAGAAAATAATTCCTTTGTTTTTTTTTGTTAAACACGATGGGCCGAAATAAAAGCGGAACTTTTAAAATCACAACAACTGAAGGTCAGTAAATAATTCCTTTTTTTTTTTAAACACGATTGGCTGAAAAAAAGCAGAACTTTTAAAATCACAACAACTGAAGGTCAGTAAATAATTCCATGTTAAACACGGTTGGCTGAAATAAAAGTGGAACTTTTAAAATCACAACAACTGAAGGTCATTAAATAATTCCTTTGTTTTTTTTGACACGATTGGCTGAAATAAAAGCAGAACTTTTAAAATCACAACAACTGAAGGTCAGTAGATAATTCCATTTTTTTTTGTCAAACACGATTGGCTGAAATAAAAGCGGAACTTTTAATATCACAACAACTGAAGGTCAGTAAATAATTCCATTTTTTTGTTAAACACGATTGGCTGAAAAAAAGCAGAACTTTTAAAATCACAACGTTGTTTTTTCTTAAACACGATTGGCTGAAATAAAAGCGGAACTTTTAAAATCACAACAACTGAAGGTCAGTAAATGATTCCTTTGTTTTTTTTTGTTAAACACGATTGGCTGAAATAAAAGTGGAACTTTTAAAATCACAACAACCGAAGGTCAGTAAATAATTCCTTTGTTTTTTTGTTAAACATGATTGGCTGAAACAAAAGCAGAACTTTTCAAATCACAACAACTGAAGGTCAGTAAATGATTCCTTTTGTTTTTTTTTGTTGAACACGATTGGCTGAAATAAAAGAGGAACTTTTAAAGTTACAACAACTGAAGGTCAGTAAATGATTCCTTTTTTTTTGTTAAACACAATTGGTTGAAACAAAAGCAGAACTTTTAAAATCACAACAACTGAAGGTCATTAAACAATTCCATTGTTTTTTTTGTTAAACACGATTGGTCGAAATAAAAGCGGAACTTTTAAAATCACAACAACTGAAGGTCAGTAAATGATTCCTTTGTTTTTTTTTGTTAAACACGATTGGCTGAAATAAAAGCGGAACTTTTAAAATCACAACAACTGAAGGTCAATAAATGATTCCTTTGTTTTTTTTTAAACACGACTGACTGAAACAAAAGCAGAACTTTTAAAATCACAACTGAATGTCAGTAAATAATTCCTTTGTTTTTTTTTAAACACGATTGGCTGAAATAATAGTGGAACTCTCAAAATCACAACAACTGAAGGTCAGTAAATAATTCCTTTGTTTTTTTTTGTTAAACACGATTGGCTGAAATAAAAGCGGAACTCTTAAAATCACAAATCAAGGTCAGTAAATAATTCCTTTATTTTTTTTGTTAAACACGATTGGCTGAAATAAAAGCGGAACTTTTAAAATCACAACAACTAAAGGTCAGTAAATAATTCCTTTGTTTTTTTTTGTTAAACACGATTGGTTGAAATAAAAGCGGAACTTTTAAAATCACAACAACTGAAGGTCAGTAAATAATTCCTTTGTTTTTTTGTTAAACACGATTGGCTGAAATAAAAGCGGAACTCTTAAAATCATAACAACTGAAGGTCAGTAAATAATTCCGTTGTTTTTTTGTTAAACACGATTGGCTGAAATAAAAGCGGAACTTTTAAAATCACAACAACTAAAGGTCAGTAAATAATTCCTTTGTTTTTTTTTGTTAAACACGATTGGCTGAAATAAAAGCGAAACTTTTAAAATAACAACAACTGAAGGTCAGTAAATGATTCCTTTGTTTTTTTGTTAAACACGATTGGCTGAAATAAAAGCGGAACTTTTAAAATCACAACAACTGAAGGTCAGTAAATGATTTCTTTTGTTTTTTTTAAACACGATTGGCTGAAACAAAAGCAGAACTTTTAAAATCACAACTAAAGGTCAGAAAATAATTCTTTTGTTTTTTTTTGTTAAAAACGATTGGCCGAAATAAAAGTGGAACTTTTAAAAATCACAACAACTGAAGGTCAGTAAATGATTCCTTTGTCTTTTTGTTAAACACGATTGGCTGAAATAAAAGCAGAACTTCATTTTGGTATTTCTTTCGTTGAAATGCAAGAGTTGGAATATTTCAGCAGTGTTTTGTTGTGCTTTACCTTGTCACAGTTACATTCTCTTGATTTTTCAAAGTTCATTTTGAATTTCTTTCGTGAAATGTAAGAGTTGGAATATTTCAGTAGTGTTTTGTTGTGCTTTACCTTGTCACTGTTACATTCTCTTGATTTTTCAAAGTTCATTTTGAATTTCTTTCGTTGAAATGCAAGAGTTGGAATATTTCAGTAGTGTTTTGTTATGGTTTACCTTGTCACAGTTACATTCTCTTGATTTTTCAAAGTTCATTTTGAATTTCTTTCATTGAAATGCAAGAGTTGGAATATTTCAGTAGTGTTTTGTCATGGTTTACCTTGTCACAGTTATATTCTCTTGATTTTTCAAAGTTAGTTTTGAATTTCTTTCGTTGAAATGCAAGAGTTGGAATATTTCAGTAGTGTTTTGTCGTAGTTTACCATGTCACAGTTACATTCTCGTTATTTTTCAAAGTTCATTTTGGATTTCTTTCCTTGACATGCCAGAGATGGAATATTTCAGTAGTGTTTTTTCGTGGTTTACCTTGTCACTGTTACATTCTCTTAATGTTTCAAAGTACATTTTGGATTTTTTCGTTAAAATGTAAGAGTTGGAATATTTCAATAATTTTTTGTCATGGTTTACCTTGTCACAGTTACATTCTCTTGATTTTTCTAAGTTCATTTTGGATTTTTACATTCTCTTGATTTTTCAAAGTTCGTTTTGAATTTCTTTCGTTGAAATGCAAGAGTTGGAATATTTCAGTAGTGTCTTGTTGTGCTTTATCTTGTCACAGTTACATTCTCTTGATTTTTCAAAGTTTATTTTGGATTTCTTTCGTTGAAATGCAAGAGTTGGAATATTTCAGTAGTGTTTTGTTGTGCTTTACCTTGTCACAGTTACACTCTCTTGATTTTTCAAAGCTCATTTTGAATTTCTTTCGTGAACTGCGGGAGTTGGAATATTTCAGTAGTGTCTTGTTGTGCTTTACCTTGTCACTGTTACATTCTCTTGATTTTTCAAAGTTCATTTTGGATATCTTTCGTTGAAATGCAAGAGCTGGAATATTTCAGTAGTGTTTTGTCATGGTTTACCATGTCAGAGTTACATTCTTTTGATTTTTCAAAGTTCATTTTGAATTTCTTTCATTGAAATGCAAGAGTTGGATTATTTCAGTAGTGTTTATTCGTGGTTTACCTTGTCACTGTTACATTCTCTTAATTTTTTAAAGTTCATTTTGAATTGCTTTCGTTGAAATGCAAGAGTTGGAATATTTCAGTAGTGTTTTGTTGTGCTTTACCTTGTCACAGTTACATTCTCTTGATTTTTCAAAGTTCATTTCGAATTTCTTTCATTGAAATGCAAGAGTTTGAATATTTCAGTAGTGTTTTGTCTTGGTTTACCTTGTCACAGTTACATTCTCTTAATTTTTCAAAGTTCATTTTGAATTTCTTTCGTTGAAATGCAAGAGTTGGAATATTTCAGTAGTGTTTTGTTGTGCTTTACCATGTCACAGTTACATTCTCTTGATTTTTCAAAGTTCATTTTAAATTTCTTTCGTTGAAATGCAAGAGTTGGAATATTTCAATAGTGTCTTGTCGTTGGTTCCTTGTCACACTTATATTCTCTTAATTTTTCAAAGTTCATTTTGAATTTCTTTCGTGGAAATGCAAGAGTTGGAATATTTCAGTAGTGTTTGGTTGTGCTTTACCTTGTCACAGTTACATTCTCTTGATTTTTCAAAGTTCATTTTGAATTTCTTTCGTTGAAATGCAAGAGATGGAATATTTTAGTAGTGTCTTGTCGTGGTTTACCTTGTCACAGTTACATTCTCTTAATTTTTCGAAGTTTATTTTGAATTTCTTCTCACAGTTACGTATGCGCGCGTACGTAACTCCAAAATGAAGTTCTGCTTTTATTTCAGCCAATCGTGTGTAACAAAAAACAAAGGAATCATTTACTGACCTTCAGTTGTTGTGATTTTTAAGAGTTCCGCTTTTATTTTAGCCAATTTTATTTAACAAAAAAACAAAAGAATTATTTTCTGACCTTCAGTTGTGATTTTAAAAGTTCTGCTTTTGTTTCAGCCAATCGTGTGTAAAAAAACAAACAAAAGGAATCATTTACTGACCTTCAGTTGTTGTGATTTTAAAAGTTCCGCTTTTATTTCAGCCAATCGTGTTTAACAAAAAACAAATGAATCATTTACTGACCTTCAGTTGTTGTGATTTTAAAAGTTCCGCTTTTATTTCGACCAATCGTGTTTAACAAAAAAAACAAAAAAACAAACGAATTATTTACTGACCTTCAGTTGTAATGATTTTAAAAGTTCCGCTTTTATTTCAGCCAATCTTGTTTAACAAAAAAAAAATGGAATTATTTACTGACCTTCAGTTGTTGTGATTTTAAAAGTTCCGCTTTTATTTCAGCCAATCATGTTTAACAAAAAAAAACAAAGGAATTATTTACTGACCTTCAGTTGTTGCGATTTTAAAAGTTCCGCTTTTATTTCAGCCAATCGTGTTTAACAAAAAATACAACGGAATTATTTACTGACCTTCAGTTGTTGTGATTTTAAGAGTTCCGCTTTTATTTCAGCCAATCGTGTGTAACAAAAAAAAACAAAGAAATCATTTACTGACCTTCAGTTGTTGTGATTTTAAAAGTTCCGCTTTTATTTCAACCAATCGTGTTTAACAAAAAAAAAACAAAAAACAAAGGAATTATTTACTGACCTTTAGTTGTTGTGATTTTAAAAGTTCCGGTTTCATTTCAGCCAATCGTGTTTAACAAAAAAAAACAAAGGAATTATTTACTGACCTTGAGTTGTGATTTTAAGAGTTCCGCTTTTATTTCAGCCAATCGTGCGTAACAAAAAAAACAAAGAAATTATTTACTGACCTTCAGTTGTTGTGATTTTAAGAGTTCCGCTTTTATTTCAGCCAATCGTGTTTAACGAAAAAACAAAGGAATTATTTACTGACCTTCAGTTGTGATTTTAAAAGTTCTGCTTTTGTTTCAGCCAGTCGTGTTTGAAAAAAAGGAATCATTTACTGACCTTCAGTTGTTGTGATTTTAAAAGTTCTTTTTTATTTCGACCAATCATGTTTAACAAAAAAAACAAAAGGAATCATTTACTGACCTTCGGTTTTTGTGATTTTAAAAGTTCCTCTTTTATTTCAGCCAATCGTGTTTAACAAAAAAAAGGAATCATTTACTGACCTTCAGTTGTTGTGATTTTAAAAGTTCCGCTTTTATTTCAGCCAATCGTGTTTAACAAAAAAAAAACAACGTTGTGATTTTAAAAGTTCTGCTTTTATTTCAGCCAATCGTGTTTAAAAAGAAACAAAGGAATTATTTACTGACCTTCAGTTGTTGTGATTTTAAAAGTTCCGCTTTTATTTCAGCCAATCTTGTTTAACAAAAAAAAAATGGAATTATTTACTGACCTTCAGTTGTTGTGATTTTAAAAGTTCTGCTTTTATTTGAGCCAATCGTGTTTAAAAAAAAAACAAAGGAATTATTTACTGACCTTCAGTTGTTGTGATTTTAAAAGTTCCGCTTTTATTTCAGCCAATCGTGTTTAACAAAAAAAACAAAAAACAAAGGAATTATTTACTGACCTTCAGTTGTTGTGATTTTAAAAGTTCCGCTTTTATTTCAACCAATCGTGTTTAACAAAAAAAACAAAACAAAGGAATTATTTACTGACCTTAAGTTGTTGTGATTTTAAAAGTTCCGCTTTTATTTCAGCCAATCGTGTTTGACAAAAAAAACAAAGGAATTATTTACTGACCTTGAGTTGTGATTTTAAGAGTTCCGCTTTTATTTCAGCCAATCGTGTTTAACAAAAAAAAAAACAAAGGAATTATTTACTGACCTTCAGTTGTTGTGATTCTAAAAGTTCCGCTTTTATTTCAGCCAATCGTGTTTAACGAAAAAACAAAGGAATTACTTACTGACCTTCAGTTGTGATTTTAAAAGTTCCGCTTTTATTTCAGCCAATCGTGTTTAACAAAAAAAAACAAAGGAATCATTTACTGACCTTCAGTTGTTGTGATTTTAAAAGTTCCGCTTTTATTTCGACCAATCGTGTTTAACAAAAAAAAAACAATGGAATTGTTTACTGACCTTCAGTTGTTGTGATTTTAAAAGTTCTGCTTTTGTTTCAACCAATTGTGTTTATAAAAAAAAGGAATCATTTACTGACCTTCAGTTTTTGTGATTTTAAAAGTTCCTCTTTTATTTCAGCCAATCGTGTTTAACAAAAAAAAACAAAAGGAATCATTTACTGACCTTCAGTTGTTGTGATTTTAAAAGTTCTGCTTTTGTTTCAGCCAATCATGTTTAACAAAAAAACAAAGGAATTATTTACTGACCTTCGGTTGTTGTGATTTTAAAAGTTCCGCTTTTATTTCAGCCAATCTTATTTAACAAAAAACAAAGGAATCATTTACTGACCTTCAGTTGTTGTGATTTTAAAAGTTCCGCTTATATTTCAGCCAATCTTGTTTAACAAAAAAAACAACGTTGTGATTTTAAAAGTTCTGCTTTTATTTCAGCCAATCGTGTTTAAAAAAAACAAAGGAATTATTTACTGACCTTCAGTTGTTGTGATTTTAAAAGTTCTGATTTTATTTCAGCCAATCGTGTTTAAATAAAACGAAGGAATTTTTTATTGACCTTCAGTTGTTGTGATTTTTAAAGTTCCGCTTTTATTTCAGCCAATCGTGTTTAACAAAAAACAAAGGAATCATTTACTGACCTTCAGTTGTTGTGATTTTAAAAGTTCCGCTTATATTTCAGCCAATCTTGTTTAACAAAAAAAAAAACAACGTTGTGATTTTAAAAGTTCTGCTTTTATTTCAGCCAATCGTGTTTAAAAAAAACAAAGGAATTATTTACTGACCTTCAGTTGTTGTGATTTTAAAAGTTCTGATTTTATTTCAGCCAATCGTGTTTAAATAAAACGTAGGAATTATTTATTGACCTTCAGTTTTTGTGATTTTAAAAGTTCCGCTTTTATTTCAACCAATCTTGTTTAACAAAAAAAAACAAAGGAATTATTTACTGACCTTCAGTTGTTGTGATTTTAAAAGTTCCGCTTTTATTTCAGCCAATCGTGTTTAACAAAAAAAAAATGGAATTATTTACTGACCTTCAGTTGTTGTGATTTTAAAAGTTCTGCTTTTATTTCAGCCAATCGTGTTTAAAAAAAAACAAAGGAATTATTTACTGACCTTCAGTTGTTGTGATTTTAAAAGTTCCGCTTTTATTTCAGCCAATCGTGTTTAACAAAAAAAAAACAAAAAAAAAGGAATTATTTACTGACCTTCAGTTGTTGTGATTTTAAAAGTTCCGCTTTTATTTCAACCAATCGTGTTTAACAAAAAAAAAACAAAAACAAAGGAATTATTTACTGACCTTTAGTTGTTGTGATTTTAAAAGTTCCGCTTTTATTTCAGCCAATCGTGTTTGACAAAAAAAACGAAGGAATTATTTACTGACCTTGAGTTGTGATTTTAAGAGTTCCGCTTTTATTTCAGCCAATCGTGTTTAACTAAAAAAACAAAGGGATTATTTACTGACCTTCAGTTGTTGTGATTCTAAGAGTTCCGCTTTTATTTCAGCCAATCGTGTTTAACGAAAAAACAAAGGAATTACTTACTGACCTTCAGTTGTGATTTTAAAAGTTCCGCTTTTATTTCAGCCAATCGTGTTTAACAAAAAAACAAAGGAATCATTTACTGACCTTCAGTTGTTGTGATTTTAAAAGTTCCGCTTTTATTTCAACCAATCGTGTTTAACAAAAAAAAACAATGGAATTGTTTACTGACCTTCAGTTGTTGTGATTTTAAAAGTTCTGCTTTTGTTTCAACCAATTGTGTTTAACAAAAAAAAGGAATCATTTACTGACCTTAAGTTTTTGTGATTTTAAAAGTTCCTCTTTTATTTCAGCCAATCGTGTTTAACAAAAAAAACAAAAGGAATCATTTACTGACCTTCAGTTGTTGTGATTTTAAAAGTTCTGCTTTTGTTTCAGCCAATCATGTTTAACAAAAAAAACAAAGGAATTATTTACTGACCTTCGGTTGTTGTGATTTTAAAAGTTCCGCTATTATTTCAGCCAATCGTATTTAACAAAAAACAAAGGAATCATTCACTGACCTTCAGTTGTTGTGATTTTAAAAGTTCCGCTTTTATTTCAGCCAATCTTGTTTAACAAAAAAAACAACGTTGTGATTTTAAAAGTTCTGCTTTTATTTCAGTCAATCGTGTTTAAAAAAAACAAAGGAATTATTTAATGACCTTCAGTTGTTGTGATTTTAAAAGTTCCGCTTTTATTTCAGCCAATCTTGTTTAACAAAAAAAAGAATGGAATTATTTACTGACCTTCAGTTGTTGTGATTTTAAAAGTTCTGATTTTATTTCAGCCAATCGTGTTTAAATAAAACGAAGGAATTATTTATTGACCTTCAGTTGTTGTGATTTTAAAAGTTCCGCTTTTATTTCAGCCAATCGTGTTTAACAAAAAAAATGGAATTATTTATTGACCTTCAGTTTTTGTGATTTTAAAAGTTCCGCTTTTATTTCAGCCAATCTTGTTTAACAAAAAAAACAAAGGAATTATTTACTGACCTTCAGTTGTTGTGATTTTAAAAGTTCCGCTTTTATTTCAGCCAATCGTGTTTAACAAAAAAAAAAAAACAAAGGAATTATTTACTGACCTTCAGTTGTTGTGATTTTAAAAGTTCCGCTTTCATTTCAACCATTCGTGTTTAACAAAAAAACAAAGGAATTATTTACTGACCTTTAGTTGTTGTGATTTTAAAAGTTCCGCTTTTATTTCAGCCAATCGTGTTTAACAAAAAAAAACAAAGGAATTATTTACTGACCTTGAGTTGTGATTTTAAGAGTTCCGCTTTTATTTCAGCCACTCGTGTTTACCAAAAAATAAACAAAGGAATTATTTACTGACCTTCAGTTGTTGTGATTTTAAGAGTTATGCTTTTATTTCAGCCAATCGTGTTTAAAAAAAAAACAAAGGAATTATTTACTGACCTTCAGTTGTGATTTTATAAGTTCTGCTTTTGTTTCAGCCATTCGTGTTTAAAAAAAACCAAAGGAATCATTTACTGACCTTCAGTTGTTGTGATTTTAAAAGTTCCGCTTTTATTTCAGCCAATCGTTTTTAACAATGCCTCAAACTGTTTCGCCCAAATAATTCCCTAAAATGCCTAAAACGGTTTCACCCAAATAATCCCTAAACGTAATTTCTACGTGTTCCTTTTCTTTTGGCATCACTGCGCTGTCACATTTGAAATTCCTAGGAAACCCTTTCCCGCGTTAATCTCTTCATCTCATAAATGTTCCTAGCTACACTATTAAAGTTTCGTTAGAATATCAATTTATCTCTCCGACTTAAAGATCAATGAAGCCGTATTTAAAAATAGAATATTAATTTATCTCTTTAGAGTCCCGTATAATTTCTAGGGAACAAGTGATGTCATTTATAATTCCCTTTCGTGAATCAATAATTCCCCTTAGAAACAACAAATTAATTCCCCTTTCTTGAATTAATAATTCCCCTGAGAAACAACAAATTAATTCCCCTTTCGTGAATCAATAATTCCCCTTAGAAACAACAAATTCATTCCCCTTTCTTGAATCAATAATTCCCCTTAGAAACAACAAATTAATTCCCCTTTCGTGAATCAATAATTCTCCTTAGAAACAACAAATTAATTCCCCTTTCGTGAATCCTAAAAAATGTCTACGTCAAACGGTAAAATCTTGTGCAATTCTTATCAATAACAAAAAACCAGTTTCTTGTACGCTTCATATTGTATACACTATTATCTTATCCCGTTTCTTGTACCCTTTCATGTACCCCTCAAATCTTATACAAGCTTACTACTGATACTTTAGGTAAAAATAAAGAGTTTTATATTTAGAATTTTACTTCTTACTGAAATAAAGAGAAAAAGAAAAGTATTCCTATGTATCCAAATTGAGGTAACTGAAAATTTGCCATTCAAAATAGTCTCACTAATTTTTTCTTTTTTCTTTTGTGAAATGCTTCTGAATTTCATTAAATTGGAAATTTAAAGGTCAGTTAAGCTTAAAATTGAACGTTTTAGCTTTTGAAGTGTAAGTAGAATTTTTGTTTGTAACTTATGAACTGGAAAGACCTTAGATTTTAGAACGTTAATTAAATAAATAAAAATAACGGTTTTTCACCTAAAATTAATGAGCAACATTAAAACTTAAAACTAACAGGATTCTTTACTTATATGAAGGAGACTACCCCTTCCTCATCTGTCGCTCTTTACGCTAAAGTCTTAAAGTTCCTTAATAATACTTGTCATTCAAATTCAACGGCCGTTGTGTTTGAGCACTCTTTACTGAAGAATTGCGTCAAAAAGTCAAACTTTAGCGTAAAGAGCATTTGACGAGGAAAGCACAGCCCCCCTATGTATGGAATAATTTTTGTTCGTTTTAGGCTTTAATGTTGCTTCTTCCTTTCAATTGAATGTTTATTTAATTTCTGACCGTTTTTTAAACCCTTCCGAGAAATCCCCCCCCCCCCAAGTTTAAAATTTCTCCTCGAAAATCTTACCCCCCAAAGTATCCTTGTCATAGAAAATTCTTACCTAGGAACCCACCCCTCTGACAGAAAATTTCTCATAGAAAGTTTCCGATATTTCCGAATAACAAATACTATATGTAAACAATGGCATTTTGCATAACTTAAAGTTCTTTACCTAAGGGGCTCTGGGGGATCATGTAGTCCCTAAAGGTATAGCTATTGGACCTTTCAACTGTAGGAAATTGAATGACTCTTAAAATTTTAGTTGGATGTCTTTGGGGAAAACGAGCGTGGGAGGGGGGGGGGGGCTAGTTGCCATTCAATCTTCTTCATCACTTAACGGGTGCAACGAGGTCAAGGCCGAAGGCCTCGACCGAGTCCGTGCACTAGAAATTTTAACCTCTGTTCGAATGAGCCGGATCATCAAGGACTATTGGTTTGATACGATCATCCCTGAAAAATAAATAAATAAATAAAAAAAGCACGCATCCGTCATCTTTCTTCTGACAATCACTACGAAAATACATATTTTCGTAGAACTTAAAACCTCTACAGTATCGTTCTCTCATATGCTCAATCTGAGTAGTAAGGGTAGTCCAGCTACTGACTCTACACCCAAATATGGGATATTGTAAGTTATCTTTACATTCGAATTCTACACCCAAATATGGGACACTAAAAATATCCCATATGCACTCCGGCCAGAAGGATAATTTATCCTGTGTTTTGGGAATTTGTCATATCACTTAACAGTTGATTAGAGCACTGTTCTAGTTAGAGACAGGAATTCTATTTTGAATATATTTTGGTTCATCGACAATTCATCCAATATAAATAGAGCTTACACATGGTTTTATCTGTATCAGTTGGAAAGATCTTTGATTATTGAACAAGGGAGTATTATGGACAGACGAACTGAAGATGAACGGTTTTTCGAAGTAAGTTAATTCCATAATTTAATAGTTATTATACATTTACATTTATTTTACAGATTTTTCCGTTCAAATATGAAATCTGTTTACATATTTGAAAATTGGTTCAAAAATTTGCCCCCTAGACATGGAATTGAAATGTCAGTCTGTTAATGATATGTTGAACTTGTTTAACCTTATGGCATACGCACATAAGAGACATTAAACAAGACGTTTTTGCATTGTGAATTTTGACATATTCAGCCAAATACGTTTGAACTGTAATTAAATGCTTTACGTAAATGTGTCATCAGTATGTATTAATATGATGGGTGGGATGGGGAGTGTTTTTTAAATAATAAATTTATTTAGTGAAATAAGCATCCTTTGATTATAAATATGATTCTTAGTATAGTGTAAGATATCCCCCCCCCCACAAAGTGTAAGCAAAAATTTTCGTGTCAATATGCTCAAATCATTAATGTATTTTTGGCTATTTATTGGCTTATTGAGACAGGATGTGATTATTAGAGGCAAATTTTTAGGGATAAGGACACAATGCTTGTTGAAATTATGATTTTTAAGGATTAATTATTTGGGAACTAAAATGGGGAACTAATTTGGGAACTTGGGAACTTGTGCTGACTGCACAAGGCGAGAATGTGCCAGATTTTCTTCTGTGTAATGAACTTTCAATGCAAAACGATATTGGCATTGACTTGAGTAAAAATTACAATTTGTTTTTTG
>CM051262.1:39668168-39840668 GCA_027921565.1 Artemia sinica | reverse complement strand
GGGGTGATGATCATCTTGATAACTTGGCCTCTGACAATGACGATGACGACGATCCAGAGTGTACAGCGAACTTTTTGAAATAAAATTTTTGTGATAAAAATGTTACTCCATCCACCAATTCCATTGATATTCCCCCAAGTGCCTTTGAACAGGGTTTGGATGTCAGTTTTGCCCAACCAGATACATTTGAAGATCAAGGTGTATCAGAGGACGATTTTGGTTTGGTTGATCAGCTGAGTCCAACCACCTGTAAAATTTCAGATGATTTTTCTAGAGATCTAAATGAAAAATCCCCCCACTGTCTTAATGGACTTCAGTGAAGCTCAGCCAAGTACAGTTTAAGAACAAAATGTACCAGTAAATAAACTTGCTATGGCAGAACAACTCAGTCCAGATATTCTGGAAGATATCCTGAGTGAGCTGGGTGATTTTACTCCACGATCCAATACTCTTATTGAGGTTGAAGGAGGACAGAGTGGTGGTGGAGGTATGAAAACATCTGCAAGGCCTACTGTATTACCTGAATTTTATTTATCCAACTCTATTTTCCACCATATATATGTTATACGGCCATATTTGGGGACCCTTTTAATTTATTGATGGCGGGGAATTTAAAACAGACCCCTTAGACACTGTTAATTCCTATGTAGGCAAGATTTGAGCCCCTCTTGAACGACAGATTAAGGAATGGGGTGGAACAGACAGCATAAAAGCGTCAATAGTGCTAAACCTGTTTTATTTAAATGAAAATGTGGGTGATGTTTATTCACAGTATCTACATACTGAAATTTTAGCTATTCATCCACATTTGGAAAACGTAGAGGGTGTGTTTATGGAGTGGGAAAACAGTAGTGTAACTAAATTATATAACTATAATGAAGGGGGAGTGGGGTAGTAATTTTATTTATTCAAAATTTAATTGTAAGTATGTGTAAATTTAAAAAGATTTTATTTTAAGAGGTGGGGTATGGGAGAGGGCTACAGTTTTAAAATATAATTAAGATTTGAAGGGATGTAAAGGTTTGCAACGAATCTGTTTCGATACAGGGATACAGTGTCTCAAGTATTCATTTCTTATCGCCGCCCACCAGCCCCTTCAAAAGAATGCTTCTAAGAAAAAGTTACACAAATTGGCAGCTAATGGAGGCAGAGTTTCCTCAAGTAGATTTCAACTGTTTAAATGGCAAAAATCTAGTAACACTTAAGAAGATAGACATTTTTGAACGGGCTAATGAACATTTAAAGATTGGAGTTACTGTGTTACAATATGAAATAGAATTTGAGGAGTGTGACCACAGTGATAAAAAGGGGTTTATATTTCCAGTGTGGGTTGCGTTCATTGAATCAGTGAAGCACTGCGTATGGCTTCTTTACACACCTCCTACAGAACCTGATTCAATTGAACATTTTAATCCAATTATAGATATTAATCGGGTTCTAAGTCAAGGGAGAGGTTACACTTGATGTTATTACTGTGCAACATGTCTATCTTCTTTCAAAACTGAATTAAAGCTAGAGTCACATGAGACACTGTAAGCGAAATAGGTGCGAGTCTGTAGAAACGGTTAGCTTTGAAAAGGCAGTCTTGTGTTTCCAGAATTTCCAGAATTCACTCTTAGAGAGAGACACTAATTTTTAGTCTGCGAGGTCAAACTCACAGATGTGTACGATTCATCAAATTTAAATCGTGTCAAAGAACATGAAGCCATGGTGGTCTCTTATGCTCATGCCCAAAGAGACTCGTGTAATACCATGCAAGTGGTAGATATATTGTGTGGGCCAGATTGTATGCGCGTAATCTTGAATGCACTTATTATAACATCAAATAAAGCAATTACACGGTTGCGCCACACAAAATATACAATGAGTATGTCACCAGTGGACAGTTTGGCCATTTTATTATCGGGAAATGTTTTTGGTTTCTAAGGGGACATTTGATGAGGGTAAAGAGAAAGCGGGTGAAGGGAAGGGGGATAAAGGAATGGTCTGTGACTATGATCATTTGTGGTAAGAAATTTCATCGGGAGAGCGAAATTTTCTTGGTGTGGCCCATCAGTCATGTAATGTAAACTTTAGTCGACAATATTTTCTACCTTTTCTTATACATAATTCTAATTATGATTGGAAATTCAGTTTACCAGCGTTGGCACCTATGCAGAAAGGTAAAGATGTAGATTACGCAGGGGTATATGGTTAATTTTCCTATAATTTCATACCCAAATCATCTAAGAAGTTGCTGCTTTTAGAATTCAAACGGAAAACCATAGCTAGTGGTCAAACGTGCTTGAATAAAATCATTTTTTAGACTCCTTTAGCTTTTTTACCAGATCCCTAAGCCAATTGATTCAAATGGAGAAAAGCGACAATTTTGATAGTTTCCCCTCCTTAAACAGAGCTTTCTATATGATGAAATGCATGATTTATTAACTTGTAAGGGCATATACCGTATGATTACTACAAATCCACCTCGAGGCTAAGTGAGGAGAAATTACGGTTCATTGGAGTGTTTTATGATACACTTAATGATCGTCAATACAGGAATACCAACTATGAATTTGCAAAGAGGGTTAGAGCAAAGGGAGGTTGTAAAAATGGATAGGATTATTTTAAAATGTTCTCAACTAGTGATGTATTGACGTTTTACACCAGAAATACCTTTTCCCCAAACACATCCAATCAAGTTTTGAGGTATCCATTGTGTTCAACGTAGTTGAAAGTTCTGGAAATTAGGTCATTGAGGATGAAATCCACCCCCCTAGGGCAAGGGTTGTAAATAATGCCCTGGGGGCATATCAGGTTTTTATAGCAAGCACTGTCGTAGAATTTTCAAAAGGGCTCACTCGATTGGAAATTGAAATGGCTAGTGCCCTTTTTAATAGTCGAAAGTGATTGGAAGGCAACTAACACCGCTTACACGACCAGAATTTCCCCAAACACATCCAATCAAAATTTTTGATAGCTATTATCTTCAACGCAGTTGAAAGTTCTGAAAATTATATTTTTGAGCAGGAAACTCCCACCACAGTTTCCAAGGCAAGGGTTATAAGTTATACCCTGGGGGCATATAAGGTTTTTATTGAAAGCTTTGTCGTAGAAACTTGTCAAAGGGATAATTCGATTGGAAACTGAAGTGGCCCGTGCCCTTTTATATAGATAGCCATTTTGTTCAAAGTAGCTGAAAGTTTCGGAAATTGGGTCTTTAAGGATGACAAACCCCCCAAAGACCTCAGGGCAATGGTTGTCAGTTATACCCTGGGGGCATATAAGGTTTTTACAGAAATCGATGTTGTGGAAACTTCAAACAGGGCTCATTCGATGGTAAATCCAAAGAGCCAGTGCCCTTTATAGTCAGTGATTCAAAGTGATTGAAGGACAACTATCCCCCTTCTGTCCACCATTTACCATACTGAGGATCGTATCTTACTATTCCAACAAAGAAAAAGCCTCAGGCATTTTCCTGTTTGTAATCCGGGTTTCTAAGAAAGAGCAATGCGGTAGTTAGTTTATCATAGGCAGTGCGACAGCGCTGCCTAAGTAAAGAACGATGTTGGCATAATGCATTTGTTTTCTTTAGACCAGGGCATTTCGTATTGAAGAAGTTGTCGCAGGAACTTCAAAAAGGGCTCATTCGATTGGAAATTGGAATGGCTAGTGCCCTTTATAATAGTCGAAAGTGATTAGAAGGAAACTAAAACCCCTTCCATTCCCAACATTTCCCCAAAACACATCAAATAAAATTTTTTAGATAGCCATTTTGTTCAACGTAGTTGATTTCCAGATAGAAATTATGTTTTGAGGAGGAAACTGCCCACACAGCCCTCAGGGCAAGGGTTGTAAGTTATGCCCTAGGGCGTATAAGGTTCTTATGGAAAGCTTTGTCGTAGAAACTTCAAAAAGGGCTCATTTGATTGGAAATTTAAAGGGCTAGTTCCCTTTTTAATAATCGAAAGGGATTGGAGTAAAAGTAACCCCGCTCTCAAGCCCACATTCCCCCAAACAAATCCAGTAAAATTTTGAGATAACCATTTTCTTCAACGTAGTTGAAAGTACTAAAAATTAGGTCTTTGAGGATGACAAACCCCAAGAGCCCCCAGGGCTAGTGTGTTAAGTTATTCACTTGGGGCATATCAGATTTTTATTGAAAGCTTTGTCGTAGAAACTTGAAAAAGGGTTCATTCGATAGGAAATTCAAAGGGCTAGTGCCCTTTTTAATAGTCAAAATTGATTGGAGGGCAACTAACCCCCCTCTCACGCCCACCTTTTCCCCAAAAACATCTAATCAAAATTTTGAGATACCCATTTTGTTCAACGTAGTTGCATGTTTTTGAAAATAGGTCTTTGAGGATGAAAGTCCTCCCTCCCCTGCCCTCAGGACAAGGGATGTAAGTTATGCCCTGGGGGCATATAAGGTTTTTATAAGCATTGTCGTAGAAACTTCAAAAAGGGGTCATTCGATTGAAAATTGAAATGGTTTGTACCCCTTTTAAAAGTCGAAAGTGATTGGAAGGCAGCTAACACCCCTCCAAGCCCACCATTTCCTCAAAAGCATCCAATCATTATTTCGAGATAGCTATTTTGTTGAACGCTGTTAAAAGTCGGGAAATTGCAGGAAACTCCCCCCAGAGTCTTTAGGGTACAGGTTATAAGTTATGCCCTGGGGGCATATAAAGTTTTTATTGAAAATTTTGTCTTAAAAACTTAAAAAAAGGGCTCATTCGATTGGAAATTCAAAGGATCAGTACCCTTTTTGATAGTCGAAAGTGATTGGAGAAAGCTATCCCCCCTCTCATTCCCCCCTTTCCCCCATAATATATCCAATCAAATTTATAGATAGCCATTTTGTTCAACGTAGTTGAAAATTTTGGAAATTAAATCTTTGAGGAAGAAAAACCCCTCCCCCCCACAGTCCTCAGGGTAAGGGTTTTAAATTATGCCCTAGGGGCATATAAGGTGTTTATAGAAAGCGTTGTCGTAGAAACTTGAAAGGGATCATTCGATTGGAAATTGAAATGGCTAGTGCCCTTTTTAATAGTTGAAAATAATTGGAGGGCAATTAACCCCCTCTCACGCTCACCATTTCCCCAAACGCATACAATCAAAATTTTTAGATAGTCATTTTTTTCACGTGTTTGAAAGTTCTGGAAATTATATTTTTGAGGATGACAACAACAACCCCACAGCCCCCAGGGAAAAGGTTGTAAGTTATGCCCTGGGGGCATACAAGGTTTTTATAGAAAGCGATGTTGTAGAAAATTCAAAAAGAGCTTATTTGACTGGAAATTAAAAGGGCTACTGCGCTTTTAATGGTCGAAAGTGATCGAAGGGCAACTAACCTCCCTGTTACGCCCACGATTTCCCCAAACACATCCAATAAAAATTTTGAGATAGCTATTTTGTTCAGTGTATCAGAACGGTCATGAAATTATATCTTTCAGGATAACAAAACCCCCATCCCTCAGGGTAAGGGTTTTAAGTTATGCCCTGAGGGCATATAAGGTTTTTATAGAAAGCTTGGTCATATAAACTATGGAGGGGGCTCATTTGACTGGTAATCAGACGCTCTAGTGTTCTTCTTAAGATAACATGATCGGAGGGCAGCAAACCTCCCTCCCCACACCACACACACACACGTTGTATTGTCCCGAAATGTATCTAATATAAATTTTGAGATAGGTACTCTATTCAAAAAGGTCTAAAAATCATATAACAAGGCCTTTGGGTTGAAAAAAATCCCCAGAGATTAGGGACAAGGGTTTTAAGCAATGCCCAGGGGGCATTTAAGGTTTTTATGGAAGGAATAGTTGTTTAAATTTAGAAGAGGCTCTGTCTTTCTCCCTGAAAAAGACTATGTCAATATAAAATGAACAGAAATTAATTAAAAAAAACTTTGTCAACAAAATAATTTTAAAAAAGTAAAGAACTCCATTGAACCAAAATGAACAAAAATAGAATCAAATAATCTACCAAGAACACAATTACCAAAAATCGGTATCAATAAACAAATGAAACCCAAAACAGAAAGAAATTAAAACAAGTAAGAGTCAAACTCAAAACGAGCAGAAATTAATATGAGTAGGGTTCTAAACCCCAAGCTTTCTAAAAGCTGGAATATATTTTGTACTTTACAGAAAAAATCTTTTAAATGTTTTCCCTTTTCTAACTTTAAAAAATCAAAAATCATTTGAGATTTTAAGGAATAAATATCAGCATATGTATACTAAACTGACAATGCAGATTATTTTCAGTGAATTTATTTGAATTTTTTCAGGAAAGTTAAAATTATACTCTGGCTTTTAGAAAGCTTGGGTTCATTTTGCTTTTTGTTCTTTTCGGTTTAATGGAGTTCTTTACCTTGTTTTAAAACCTTATTTTGTTGAAAATGTTTTTTAATTAATTTGTAGAAAGATCAATAAGGGAGGCTATGTTTTTTACGGGGACCGTATCTTGAAAACTGATCCGACTAGACAAAGTACTGGTGTAAAGTCTGATTTGTTTTTTTTTTCGATATGACGGCAATGTCTCAATACTGTTTGCTGTGCGGTAGTTACAAAGAACTTAACAATCCTTGTGCTTCAAATTTCCCCAACAATGTCACCATTGAGGAGAATGGACCGCAAGGATGGTTTTTTGAAATAGATGGTGAAATACCAATGGAACTCTACGACTCCGCAAAGAATTTTCTTTTTCCATGCATAAATACACCGGTGGCTAAGGATTATTTGAGTCCATACAATTTATCTTTGGTAGAGAATGGGGGTATGCACTGGACACTTTCAAAACAAAAACTTATTGCCGACCTTGATCCGAAACTGAACATTGTTGTTCATCATGTTATATTGCCATGGATAGTAGCCAATATTTTCAGAGTCACAAAGATCTCTAGAGCTCTCCAATTTGATCAAAATCCATATTTGAAAACGTCTATTGACACTTTTGTTAGTAAACGTTCTGAAGCGAAAACGAAGGTTGAAAAATAAATCTATAAACTCATTTTAACTTCAGCGTTCGGTAGAAGTTGCGAAAGTGTGCGCAATTGGGGTTGATGTGACGTTGTGACCAATCGAAAAGAATGTGCTCGAATTATTGCCTATCCCAACTTCAAATCATTCATCATCGTAGACTCCGATATGGTCTTCCGACATAAAAAAAGAATATAATTTTAAACAAAATATTGCTGATGGTTGCTCAATAACAGAAATCTCCAAGAAACTCATGTTGTAATTCTTTTACAATGTGTGTAAGGTGCAATGCCCGAGGGAGGGGGAAGTTCAAGTGTTTTAGGAAGTCATTGATTCACTCCTGTTAAAAGTTAAAACTGATTATTTACTGAATGATTTGGAAAATGGTAAGCATATTAGCTCTTGATTGGATTTTTTCAATTGGCATGAGTCCATTTATCCAGAGCTAGTTAAGCGCCAGGCCCAAAAATCAATTATTATTGCTAAAATCCGAGACGGGGAGCGACTTGATATCCAATGGTGTGTTTCCAGGTCTGAAGGTTTACTGTGTGGAAACAAACAAAGAGGATATCAAACAAGTCTGCAAGGGGGAGGGTCTAGACACTAATTTAAAAATAATTTCGATATGAGTGTTTGTAGAAACTGTGTGGAAAGTAGTTTAGTCCTAAGAGGGAAAGCCATGGCTATTCACTCTTTTCAATTTAAAACGAAACAGTCAGAGTAGAAAAAAACGCCATGACAGCCATATTGGACTAAGTCTATGTATGTGAGGATGGTGTGAAGGTACTACCCTATGGGCACTACCCTATTTCAGATCGAGTTGAATATATAGACTTTAGAAACAAACTCAGTCTGGATAAATTCAATTCAATTCACTGGTAATAATAATAATAATAATACTAGGTTGCTGGAAGGCAGATTGTTTTCTTTTTTCTTTTCAATACATTCCATTGTTGAGCAAAGCTTAGGTGTATGTGTGCAAGACAGAGTTATTATTATTTTATTATTTTTAATAGTTTTTTCATAATTAAAATTTTTATTTTGCCCCGCTCTCCTGCCTGCCACAGCGGGCCCCGTGCCTTCTGGCCTGGCCTTTGGAAACCTTAGCAGCCACCCCGTCCTTTGGGGGGATGGGGGATCCCATTTCTAAATGTAATTGTGTTGATTTATACAAATGTAGTGTGTGTGTATATTTATTATTTTTGTTGTAAATAAAATAAAAAAAAGAAGTATTGATTTTTAAACAGGTCTGTGATATTATTATTATGTGTATTGACAAGAAAAACAGGTGTTGTATATATTTTTATTGTAAATAAAAGTGGTGCTGCTGCTGCTTTTAAATTGTACTTTTTTATTTTTTGTTATTCTGTTGATTAAAAATATTTATTATAAATATATATATATATATATATATAATATATATATATAATATATATATATATATATATATATATATATATATATATACATATATATATATATATATATATATATATATATATATATATATAGATATATATATATATATATATATATATATATGTATATATATATATATATATAATATATATATATATATATATATATATATATATATAATATATATATATATATATATATATATATATATATATATATATATATATAATATATATATATATATATATATATATATATATATATATATATATATATATATATATATATATATATATAAATATATATATATGTATATATATATATAAATATATATATATATATATATATATATTATATATATATAATATATATATATATATATATATATATATATTATATATATATATATATATATATATATATATATATATATATATATATATATATATATATATATATATATATATATATACATACATATATATATATATATTATATATATATATATATATATTATATATATATATATATATATATATATATATATATATATATATATATATATATATATATATATATATATATATATTATATATATATATATATATATATATATATATATATATATATATATATATATATATATATATATATATATATATATATATATATATATATATATATATATATATATATGTATACATAGCAGAAAACATGATTCTAAATTGTTGTTGTTGTTATTCTTGAACATCGTTGTAGGACTGATAAGACTGACAGGAAAATTGTTAATTCATTAGATATCTATAGTTTACAGTTAGTTGTAGTCCGGCTGTTGAAGCCGTAACAATAAGTATAAATTTAAAACACCATTCATGTCGTATCTCTGTGGTCCATCAATGTCGGGCAAGACAACACTTTTAAGTATAATAATTAAATTTGTGATAGAATGTTTATGGAAAACCAGAAAAAATGTATTATTGCTACAGTGTGTGGCTAGAGTTATCTGATAAAATAAAGGCTATTGCAGCAATGGACACACTAATAAAATTCATATGGGGACCTGTTGTTTTCAATATTGTTGAACCAAACTCTTGGCTGATTATAGATGATTTGGTTGAATCCAATGAACAATGGTCTCAGAAAATTCTACAATTGTCTACTGTCCGCTCACATCATGAACAGATTTCCATAGCTCTAGTTCTACATAATTTCTTTCATCAGAGCAAATGTGTGAGAACACTTGCTTTGAACTGTGCCTACTATATCATTTACAGAGTTGTTCGTGATTCAAGTTCTCTAATAATTCTCAACAAACAAATATATCCCGGTGCTCCAAAATTTCGACTCTCAGCATACAGTCAGGCAACAAATAAACCCTATGGTTACATTCAATTGGGTCTTAATCAGATTACACCTGAGGATTTGCGTGTAGTCAGAGATAGTTTTGACAATGAAATTACAGTATATCTTTCAGTGAACAGTAAAAAAGGTTATTAGTTGCCATCATGACACTGAAGAAACTCCATGAACACTAACATTTATTTTTCGTTCTAAGCACTTCAAAACCACCACTTAGGAAAGCCATACTCAAATATGGCATTGACAAAAGAATTTATTAATCTACTAGCTGAACTTAGTTTAAATTTAACCGAGGGCAATGTTCAATTGCCAGAAGTAGATATGCAACAGAAAAGGCAACATTGTTCCATTGTACGTGCCTTGGCTAGCAAAAAAAGGAAAAGATTTTCAAAGAAAATATATTCTTCAAACGGGCTGTAGTTTATTTTTCACTTTTATTGCCAATAATTGCAGGACTTGTTAACAGTTTTCTCTATATGGCTAAACCCTACAAATTTACGCCAATAGAACTCGCCTGTTCACCAATGGAACACGTTGAAGATAATCTAAGTAAATTCATTAATTATTAGAATATTTCCGATGATAAAAAACTTCTTTTACTTCAAGATACACTTCGACAAGTGGACAAACATAAACCTATCCCGAGAGACCAGTCAATGTAAATTTCAGTGATTCCAAAACGGAAACATCTATTCAAGATTCTTCTGGAACAAAAACAACAACACAATCAAAGGAGGAGGAACTGAATTCAGCATTGTCAAGCATTGGAGACCTACTGCCACACTCATATCGTGAACAAAGTAAAAGAGTCTTAACATATCTCTTGTTGGAAAGTGGTCAATATCACATTCAAGTTGATACTAAAGGGAAATGAATAATAATTTAAGGGAAAAGTTTTAATTTACTTGATTTAATTTATGATATGGTTACAAATCGTAAGGGACTTTTATCATTTGACAATCATCCATACAACTTTTTAAATAGATTAAACTTCCCTGGAAGTCTTGTTACCAATAAGCAAATTCTAAAAAACTTAAAGGAATATAGTACCAGTCCCCTAACACTTCCATTAAAAGAAGAAGAACATAAAGATTTTAAAATTAATCTGGGAAAATAGTGATACGCCTAGTAGCAGCAGAAACAATGTCAATTTGATGGCACCAGTGGCAGCTGCGAGACAAAAGTGAAGACGTATTGATATAAAATCATCACTGCCAACACCAATCACTAGTATGCAAAAGGGTAGTGGACATTATACTACGTGTTTGCGTTTAAAATGGTTGAAGTTTTGAAACTTGTTTATGGAAATATTGGTGAATTGGGAAATCCAAGTTCCCCACAACACTTTCTAAAGTCACTGGTATTGGCACAAAATTGCGAAATAGTATCTACAAAATGAACGAAGTTACAATCTACATCGAAATAATAGGGTTCATGGTGATCATTATTGAACAACTAAAGCCTTTTGCCATTTGCATATAATGCTAGCAGATCTTTTAACTCTAGATGAGATTCAAAGGCGTCACAATACATCCCACAAATATATTTTACTTGCAATCAGTGTCTTTAGTCGCTATGCATATGCTATTCCATTGCGGACAAAGAGAGGTGTTGAATTTGCTCAGGCTATAGAAAGTGTTCTTGAACAAAATTGTTATAGAGAAAACCAAACGGACCATGCTAGTGAAAATGTTAATCCAAATGTAAAAAAGGCATTATTGAAATATTGTGCAATGCTCTATCATAGTCCTAGTCCAATAAAGGCTGCATTGGCCGAACGATTGACAAGAGGCATTCGACTTTTTATTTCAAGATATTTTACATTGAAAAATACTGCTGCTTTTATTCAAGATATAGATGAAATGATGCAAATTTGTAATCAACGACCCCATCGATATCTGTCTAATGTTATCCCCCAGGACATTCATCGAGGAGATCATAATACACTTGATACTTTCCTTAAAAAATATTCCAGTTTCAGCAAAAAGGTTTTGAATTCAATGCTGGTGATACTATTCGAATTAATAGAACAACTAATGTTTTTGAACAGGGGAATCACTTATGGTCCAATGAAATTTTAAAGTATCAAATACTCTACTCTAGACACTAAACCCATAACATATCGTCTACGAGACACCAAAGATGAAGATATTCTCGGTGGTCCTTATGATTATGAATTACAAAAATTAAAATAATAGAGAAATCTATCAAATTGAAAACATATTAAAGAGTCGTGCACACAAGGGCAAGGTGCAGTTGCTTTTTCCTTAGCTAGGATACAACTTTGATTTTTATTCCTTTGTAGTAGTTGAAGACATTAACAATGCCCAATGATTTCTTTGTAACAGTCATGTTCAATGTATCTTATCCACTCTACAATGATTTGAATAAAAGAAGTTACTTTTGGACAATACTCTCTCCCATCATCAAATTCGATGGCGAGTATGAAATTGCTCTTCTCGATTTTATTCTCAAAAATACATATGATATTTTGAGAAAAGATCACGAATATAATATAAAAATTAGACCACGTGATTGGCCACACGTTGGCGATCATCAGATAGAAAATATGAATTTATTTGAATATCTCTTCGTCACATTATCATACGAGAAATTTGGTAGTATGAATTGTTTGTGTCGTGCTATCAATAGAAGAATGACCCCCGTAAAAATGGAGCCTTTCAATTCAACTGTTCAATAGAAGAGGGCAAGATCTAAATTAGTTCACCCATTCAAAATGAAAAGGTTATTCTCAATGATAATCTGAGAGGTGTTCTTGGTTTTCAATCTGTAGTAAAAGTGATGAAAGCACTAGTGACGTGGATCGTGTCATTTTTGATTACTATCCGCCTGCCTTCTCCTTGGACAGTTGTATATTTCTTTACGCTTTTGTCTTTGAAATATCCCAAGTTGGTAATAGCAATGTTCCCCTCCTTCTAGTTCTTGAACGAAAAACCAGTCAAGATCACATTCATCGTTACAATATAAAGCATCTTCACTATATCCCTGTAAACACTTCCTATTTGGAGCTCTGTCAGTTAACACTAAGAACTGAATTAGGTGATCCTTTAGCAACAACAAAAGGTTTGGTAGTGATCACATGTAATTTTCGACCCGTTGTTCTATAACAAGATGTCTATTAGAAAACGGCGTTTGTCCTGATATTGATTGCTATGTTGCTACTCTTGGTCCAAGATAAATTGGTAATGGAATGGACTATTATAAAGGTCGTTCATCACTAACGGGCTTTGGTCTTGGCAGTTGATTTGCTCAGATGTTTCGCTCTGCATTACCCTCGGCTAAAATATATCGTACCGGCTGCGGAATATTTTGAATCCTTTACACTACACGATTGGGGTTCTGGCAAGGATTAAAAAAAAGTGCTTTGGAAAATCTCAGGTCCTTGCACGAACCTTTGGCGAGGGATTGAAATTTCAACAAAATGGAAAAGGTTTAAAAAGGTTGAGACACACTGCATCACTCATCAGTCTCTACTCAGGTCCGAAAAGAAAGACCTCACTCTTGTAAAAAAAAAGAAGAAGAAGAAACCAAGGAATAAAATTGTTGGATGAAAAAGGATTTCTTTTCCTATACTGAACAATGGCTTATCTACCACACAAGGAATCCCACCAGTCATTCACTTCATCTTTAAATCTATTCAATGCAGAAAATGTCGATGTGAGTTTAGAATATGGTTTAATGAACAATTCTATCGAAAAAACACGCTTTTTGATAATATCTACTTTATGCTAGTGCAATAGGATCGGGGACAAGTTACCCATATAAATTTGGAATGTTTGACTTTTAAATCTTGTGTGTATAGTAAATGGTAACCCACTCTACAATTTATCCTTTGATACATCCTATAGGACACTGTATGAACTGAAAGTTCAATCCCTAGATCGAGATTAACAATTATTTAAAATGGTTTAACTGACACAATGTTTGCAAAAACTCATGGTATCATTGTATTGGACTTGTCTGGCACTCAAGACATGAGTATTGTACGAACGGGGAATGTACGGTAAGAGTGCAGATTTGCCAAACCATTAGTTGAGAGTATTGCAATAATCTCATTAAATCGATTTGAAAGTTACTGAGAAATAAATCCTGAAGGCAGAGTTCTGCTAGATCTGCTCGAGATGAACACAAATCAAATAATCAGCGTACTAATATGGATCCAGACATGTCCAAATAAAAATCCTATTGTATACCTACCTTAAAAAAATTTAAAGTATTAACAATACCATTATCATTGTTACTAGCACTCCATCAAGCGTAAAGACAGGTTATTGGCTATGCATCATTCAAAGAGGAAAGAATATATAATTTTTTGATTCTCTTAGCCTGTCATATACATTCTACAGAGTTTTACTACTGATGACAGTCAGTGTATATGTGACCAAAATATCTGGCATTTTATGTGCAATTTATTATACACTGTCTATTAAAAAGGATTTTGTCCCTATTGTGGACTTTTATTTTATTCTACACTCCGCATATCAACAGCTTTATTGAAAGCAGCGGGAAAACAATCATTCAAAACTAGAACAGAGTGGAGGATTGAACAACTAAAAGCTGTGATTTTCATGTACTACTATATTTCGTTTTCAGATGTCATGGCTATACTTACAACGATTTTCTCGAAATTTTTGTAGATAATCCTCTCCTGAATGACTTCCTTGTGTAAAATATACTTTCATACTTGTATAGTATTGATTTTAGTGCCCAACGAATAAAATGTTCCAAAACTGTATGTAAGTTTATTTATTAATAATAAATGTATATATACATAAAAAAGGACATTTCTCCTCTTTAGATTTCTTTTTCTACGCATAGATAACTGTCGAGAAAAACTAATGATGATAGATCATCTGAATTCACTTGATATTGATCTTGACGTGCTGGAAAGTCAGGGTCCCATTTTCTTCAGCACAATGTAACTTCACTCTTATCATATCTCTTTGTATAGTCCTTGATACTATTTTCGTTCATATTTTTAAATTCCCGTGTTTCAATTTGCTAATTTGAAGCAATATCACATACAGTGTTTTCAAATGGTGAATCACATTCTATAACAGGCATCCCTGTATATTGATCTTGATGTGCTGCAAAGTCATCTTTGATTTCTTTTTCTACGCATAGATAACTGTCGAGAAAAACTAATGATGATAGATCATCTGAATTCACTTGATATTGATCTTGACGTGCTGGAAAGTCAGGGTCCCATTTTTCTACAGCACAAAGTAACTTCACCTTTATCATATCTCTTTGTATAGTCCTTGATACTATTTTCGTTCATATTTTGAAATTCCCGTGTTTCAATTTGCTTATTTGAAGCAATATCACATACATTATTTTCAAATGGTGAGTGACATTCTATAACAGGCAAATAAAAATCAGTAGGCTTGTAATCACAGTAGTCATTGTCTTCACAACGATGACGTAGAAACCAAATTTCCAACAGTTGAATCGTAGACCTGATTCTTCCTCCCAAAACAATTTAAAACGACGACGATACCAGTCTGTTAGAAATAAACTAAAATCTCGTTTAGGATTCTTTCCAATCATTCCAGGATAGGTATTCTCCCACTGACACACATTTATAATAATAACAACTGGAGCATAGATATCCTCTAGGATGAGAGTAAAAAAATCACTTCAAGACAAGAATTACAATCTTTAATTTGTAATGTATATCTTTTATGCAGTTTAGACGGATTGCCTAATCTAAACTTTCCATTATATTCGTGAATATTTGTACAATTCTCATATGATGACAAGCTGCCGAGTGTATACATGCGTAGTGAACATGCATAGAACATTTTTCCTGTGCTAACTCTCTCACAGCCAAAATGAAACTGATCTAAAATCAATATAGAGAATGCTCTAGAGAGAGAGAGAGAGAGGGGAGAGAGAGAGAGAGAGAGAGAGAGAGAGAGAGGAGTAATCAAGTGACATCACAAAACCTGTTTGAACAGGATCTTCTAAATTCTCGATTTACTTATTGTTCTCAGGATAAAATCATTTTGATAGAGTCTTAAATTTCTAAGATAGTGTTCAAAAGCAAATCCACAATATCATTTTCTTTTGTTACAATTAATATATAAATAAATTGAGTAAATGCGTTTGACCCACGTTGTAAAAGTTGCATACATTAGTCCAAAGACAGAGAATTGTTTCTCATTATATTGTTCAGTAATCTTTGAGAAAATTTTTTCCTTTGAAGAGACAACTCTAGAAAATCATCATCTAGAATCAAACTTTTTTCCATAATAACAAGATTTTGCATAATTTTCTGTTTCTCAAGTCCATCCATTTTTCAATCTTAACACTCACAGCTGACTTCAGACTAATTAAGATTCGCTATTACATTTAAAGTAGCTTGATTTCTACGTATGTGTACTATATGCGGATTTCGAAAAATCTGCAGTCACGCACTCGATATTTATAGGTTACTTTAACTGTGATTTGACTGATAAAATACTCCCCAGAATTCAGCTCCTTTGGAGCTCCATTCCTCCTTCGTATTCATTAGTTGACAAAAATGAATCCTATGCCTATGTTGCCCCAGCTCTTCAACTTTGAACCTCGATCATGTTGTTTCTTCCTTTCTCGTCAAACAAGCCGCTGTACTTGGTGAAGGTTACTAGTCTGACCACTAACCTATTTGTGTGACAATTGAGTGCAATGTCGAAAGCAAAACCCCGTAAGAGGAAAAGTGGTTTTATGTTCAAGAATGGAGTCACGTTGATCGTCAGTTATTTATGTCTGAGCGTGACACGCTACTCAACAAAGTTAAAGATTCTTTTCACATACTTATTTCAGAATGCAGGTCTAAAATTAGTGAGTAAGAGATCGAAATACAGCTTAAAAGTTATCTTGCAGAAATCAACCACGCGCTTCGATGCGCACAAAAGTTTGCAGTCCAATCTAGACGTGTTTGCAAAAAGAAGGAAAACACCGACTGGTCTAAAAATCAAAGTTTTGCTGCAGCTTGGAATTCAGTTAAATTGCGGCTCCGAATCTGGAATGAATCCGATAAACCACGCTCCGGTATAATAAACAAATTGTGTCTGAAGACAAAAGGAAAGTTCATAAGAGCCCTTAAAGACCACAAAATAATCTTGATTCAAAAAAATGTTGATAAGATAGCTAGTGATCCTTGACTAGTGATTCTGAAATTTTTAAACACAGTGACCGAACTTCTGTCGTTAGTATTCCAGAGAAAAGCTGGATTGCTTATTATAAAAGTGAGTTCTCGTAGCCTGACCTTGTTGCAGAAAGTAAATATGAAAAAGAGCTTGACCGTTTGCTTTCTAATTCTATTCGTTCTGCTTTTATAGCGACGCCGTCTGATATTGAGTTTACTTAAAAAAAAAAAATTAAGAAAATATTTTCTGCTGGTGTTGATTCAATATCTGCTAAACACTTTGAACATTATAGCAGTCTTTTATTGCATCACCTTTCGTTACTTTTTCAAATATCTATTTCTTCTGGTATTTTCCTCAACAGTTTTGTATTGGCCAGATTACGCTTATACCAAAAAAAGAGAAAAAAGATCTAGATGATTGTCAATAGTATCGGCCTATTACCATTCCTAGCACTACTTTTAAAATATTTGAGTCTATGATTCTTAGAGATACTTCCCAAAAATGTTCTTTGCCTGTGCATAAGTTTGGTTTTCATAGAGAACTTAGTCGTGAGCATGCTTTTTTTCCCTTTTTAAGGTTCTTGTAGATGTGGAAGGTTCTGGGAATTTTATTGTTCTATGTGCAATGAACATAGTCAGAGCATTTGATTCGTGTATTTTTGCCCAGATTTTGTTAAAAGCTCCAAAGAGAGGGGTTGACTTCTCAGGTATAAGGTGTCAGGTATAAAGCCATCCTGGCTAAGTGGACGTGTGTTGGGTTGAGAATTCTTTGTCCAAGGGACACGGGTTCGATCCCTGGCGTGGCCAGTTATTTGGGTTTGGGACACGGGTCAGTGGTGGGACTCTGTAAGCTTAGCCAGAGTCGACCCAGCTCTAAATGGGTACCTGGAGAAATGTGGGGAAGCCAAGCAGGAAGGGTGTGCGAAAGCACTGGATGGCTGGCCCCAGCCCCCATTGCACTTCCTGGCTGAAGGGCCAGGAAACAGAGATAAGCACCACCGGTTTGGACCTTAAGGTCTAGTGCCGTCATACTTACTATACTTACTTTATAAGGTGTCTTCAATACATTGTATAAACATCTTATTGCCAAAATGAAGTGTGGTTCAAAGCTTTTTAATGTGCTAAAGGGTGTTAGAAAAGCAGGTCTCACTTCCTCCGTGCTTATTAATAATTCAGTCATTCCAGCCCAAAGTTCTATTGAGTCCACCTGTATTTACGGGGTCTTAGACGTCTCTTTACTTACGTATGCTGATGATATCGTGAGTCTGAGTTCCACTTTCTCTGGTTGTGAGAGCACTTTCTCGAAGTTAAAACTAGAATATCAGCAGATTAGTTTAAGTTTTAATGTGGATAAAACTGTAGCTGTCGGTTTCAACCTCAAAGGGTACTCTGATTATTCTCTCTAGCAAACTGAAGCTCGTATACACCTCTCTAAAAGCCTTATTTACCTGGGCATTCCCATTGGAAATTCCATTAAGGGAACTATTAAGCTTGCCATCCAAAATCTTGAAAAAAAGACAAGGATAGCTTATGCGTCACTTGTCTCTAACGTTACACATCTTAGTCGTTTCCATCTTTCTAAACTTTATAACAGTCTAACTGTGCCTCATCTTCTTGCTGTGTCTCCGATTTGGCAACTTTTTCCTGCTTAAAAAAAACACTTGTTCACCAGATTTATTTTAAATTTGCTAAATTCCTTTTACATATGCCCCCTTGGACTAGTAACTCTTTTTCGCCCCAAAAATTCAAGCTCATTTTTCCTTCCATAATTAGAGATAAAAGAGAGAAAGATTTTAAATCTTCCGCCAGTAAACTAAATCGTGATTGGTCCTCTTTATTATTATGATTTTTATGATTGGGTAATAATTTTTTTATGTCTTTTGATTTATGTCTTGATTATCTTGTGATTATGATAAATGATTTGTGATTATATCTATGATTATTATGATTGTAAAACTGCTTACTTTTGTTCATTTTATGAGTTTTCTTCTCTTTTTTCTTTTTTTTCCCTTATGTAATCTGTCACTTAGGGGATCTGCGCCCTTTATTGTTTTGACAGGTTATAAATAAATTGAATTGAATTGAATATATTAACTTTCGCTGTGAATCATAACTGCTCCTCCAACTTGAATTTACTCACTGAAATCATGTATCTTACATACACATCATAACATTTAAGACTTAGTCGAGATCCTCTTGTAATTTCTACTGCTATGTTTGATACTCTCGTCTTTGTATCATTGCTGCTATTACCAACTCCGCTATCAGCTTCTAATAGTGTAAGAAAATCACTAATTATTGCTAATATATATCTTGTCAAACAAATGAGTATAATTAAACTGTTCTCACTAAGTTATATCCTCGTAATAATATGAATTGCATTTAAAATCCGTCCTTATATCGGTTCTGATTGCTATGAGTGGTTGTGAGGGCCTCATGGCTATGGTATAAACAGGTCATGACTCAATTATGAAGGGTAAATTCTTAACAGTATTACAGAATAAATGGTTGAATTAAATGATCTTCTCGTCGGAGTGCATACAGGCTATTTTAATGTCCTAAATTTGGGTGTAGAGTCAGTAGCTGGACTCCCCTTACTACTAATCTCTGATGTGACTTTATTTATTAAGATAACTTGACTTTTTGGGAGCATTTTCCCCTTTTTTTGAAAATCAGGCAAATTTTTCAGGTTCTTAGCTTTTGCTGGATAACATTAAATTTCAAGAATTTAATATATTTGGAATCATCATCAGAAGTCATTTCTTTTGACGGATTAATTAATATCAAAATTCTATTTTTTAGATTTGTTCTTGCTATTGGGCTGAGTTACTCTTTACTTACCGTTCGCTACCACCAACTGGTTGATTATGGAAAAAGACCATTGTCTAAACTTTCTTTATGTATTTCCTTTACACCGTATCTAAGACTAAAAAATTATCAGATTTAAATCTAGCATACGAGTGGTCTTCTACGTCATGCTCTACTCTATAATTAATAATAAAAGAATTTATCTATTTTAGGTAAATGGCACCAAGTATAGCGAAGAAAAGGTAATGTTGTACCTGATTTCTGCAATATATCTTGCCACTGTTACATTCATTTCAGTCGTGGCTAACACACTTGTTCTGGTTGCTTATTTCAAGGAAAAAAAGGTAAATTTGAATCATGCGGAAAATTGTACATAGTTACAACGTAGGTTTGTCTGAAATCTTGTTTGGTTTAAAATACACGGAACTCTTTCTATTAAACAGTGATTGCCATCCCAAGTCCTTAATAAAAGCAAAATATCGTCAGTTTGAAATAAATAATTTACAACTTATCCCATTTTTTCCAAATTTCTCATTTTTATTCCTGATAAATCGGGCACATAAATCAAAACAAATAACTTGGAAAAGACTGAAGTATCATACATAAATAAAATTACCTTGTTTTGAAAAAAATGACGTGTCTTTCATTCTTTGTTTTCCTGGTGTCGTTGTATAGAATGGATTATTATAAAAAATATAGGATCGTAATTTTATAGTTCTAGTGACATTCATAAGATATGAAAACGTTATTGGAGAGAACGCAGCCTCGACTACAACATCTATTATGCTCCTGGAAATTTCCTGCTGTCGTATATGACAACAGACCAAATTTAAAGTTTGCCAGTTTAACTGAACAAGTAAAATAATAAAAAAATGTTGGTCTGGGGACACAGTGACCTGGTTCCCAATCAATCCATCCCCATTAAACTCAGCCTCATTTAACTCAAACTCAGTCAACTCGGCCCTATTCATCATAACCCCAACTCAACTAAATCCCCGTTAAAATCAACCCCCGTGCATCTCGACCCCCGCTCAACTAGACCCTATTAAAACAACTCCATGCAGCTCAAACCTTCTCAACTCAACAATAGCTGCGTTTTTTTTCGAAGTTCCGTGTTTCATGGTTCATGTTCCAAGTTTCATGTTCTAGCCCAAAAACGCAGTTTTTGTCGCTTTCGTGTTCTCTGTCCATGTTCCTGGTTGAACGTCTAAAAACGCATTTTAGGAAAAGTGGCAAAATATTCAAAACTGTGGAAACATGTGGAAAAATTCTGAGCTTTTTACTTGCCTGTTTTCTTGTACACATATGTTTCACCTTGGCCTCTATTCAAAAACGCATATTCAGCAGGATCTATGTCCATTTTCTTCCCTTCCATCTTATCCTTTCTTTTGTCATCTACAGATAACTTTTTTCTATCTGGATAGGGACCAATCGAACACGGAACACGCACAAAGAGCAAGTTCCAAGTTTGAGGAAACAGACAGTCGAACAGGCAACATGATGTTTCGTGTTTCGCAAAAAAACGAAGTTTTGTTAAAACATGCTGTTACGTGTTTTGTCGAAAACGCAAAAATGGCAAAACACGATTAAACCACGGAACCAACCACGCAAAAAAAACGCCACTAATGTAAATTGAAGATGTGACTCGGCCAGTTTTGGCAGAAATAATACAAGTTTTTTCACACGAAATGGTTTTCACTCATGGTTTAATTTTGACGTTTCATATTAACTCGTTTGCTCGATATACGTAAGTGATGTTTGTGAATATAATTAAGGTCAGAATATAATATTCATTACTATGAAAAAAATCTTTATTTTGAGCTATGTGTTCTTATTTATCATGACATGAAATAGAAACAGAAAAAGATATTCTGTTTGTTTTGGGTTTCATTTATTTATTGAAAATAATATACGGTGGTTTTACGCCTGAATAATTATTTGATTCTATTTCCGCTAATCTGTGGTTGAATTTACCTATTGAATTTTTTTTTATAAACTTCCTTTGCGGAAAAAAAATATTTTTCAATGAATCTCTGTTCGTTTTTAATCGAAATAGTTTGTTCATTGGTTAAGAAAAGCATATTTTAAATCTTTTCACTATTTCTCTAGAAGAATCCAGATTTTGGCTTACTATATATGTGTTTGACAATTTTCAATGATAGTTCTACTTTAATAGCCTACTTATGATTGATGGATACAGGGAAAATATTCAAGTATATGGCTGAAATTTTGCATAATCTTTGGGGCTCTATAGGGCCCCAAAGATTGTCTTTACTCGAGGGCCCAACAACCTTGAGTAAAGACAAATATTAGTCAATTATTTCCCTTCACATGCCCTGAAATTTTCAACTTAATTCCCTTAACCTTTGCTGAGATAACGCAGATATACCCTTTTGAAATCTTGGTTGTGCTTCTGCAATTTAATTTAATCCAATTTCTCACTCAACAAGCCATGGCAATTTTAGTATAATATGCGTTTGGAATAAACTGTATACTTAGTATACAATTTTAGTCTAATATTCGTAAAAATACGTTCTGAATCAATTAAACCCACATACTGTCATTGGTTTAGTTTAACATTCCAAAATACATACCCTGAGGTTCCAATATAATTCTCTGAGATTTTTCTGGGATATTGCCCACACATTCCTTAGACAATATGGATATACATAGTTCATTTGATTTAGTTTTACTCCCTTCTCAACTTGCCCTTAGCAGTAGCAGTAGAAGTAGTAGCTCTACTACCAGTACTAGTAGTATGGACATAGGGTCTTTTTATCCACATATGGAATAAATTGTATACTATGTATACAATTTTAGTATAATATGCGTATAATATGCATTTGGAATAAATTAGACCCAAATAGTGTCTTTGGTTTAGTTTAACATTCCAAAACACATACCCTGAAGTTCCAACATAATTCTTTTAGTTTTTTCTGGGATATTGCACAGACATTCTTTTGACAATATGAATATACATAGTTCATTTGATTTAGTTTTACTCCCTTTTCAAATTTCCCAAAGCAGTAGCAGTAGAAGTAGTAGCTCTACTACCAGTACTAGTAGTATGGACATAGGGTCCTTTTATCAACATATGGCCTATAGTTCTACACCCCTCTCATAATGTCCTTAAAGTTTGAGTTTAATAATATAAGGCTTAGAGTCTAAGCCGTTCCTGAGGTATGGCTGATATGCCATTTTGACAGACAGCATGCTGCTAGTATGCTTTGATATAATTAAACACCCAACTTGATATTTCCTGAATGTTTAGCAAGTAGTAGCATTAATAGTTGTAGTAATAGCAGTAGTAGTAGCAGTAGTAGTTGGCGGTAAAACTAGTAGTACTACAAATAGTACAGGTACTATGTAGTACTAGTAGTACTACAAATAGTAGAGGTACTATATAGCATATTTTGGGTGGTTCAATATTTCACTAAATATGCGCTAATAGTTTTAGTCTAGTATTAATTTAAAAAAAAACAAAGTTTTTCCGAGGGAAGCAAAGAGCAAAGTTGAAACTTAAGACGGACAAAAATTATTACTACACAGCCTATTTAATATATATTAATATAACTAGTACAAATAAACCAACTAATTATGTTTTCCTATGCTTTATGATCACACAAATCTAGCACTTTACTGAAAACACAACATAATATAGGAGTTTTAGTACAGTAAAAGCAAACCTTAAAAAAGACAGCTCTAAGAAATACTGCAAACAGCCTTGACAGCTAAGAAAAATTTTAGTGTATAACATAAAGTTCATTATCCATACTTCCCAAAACAATACATGTTTTTCAGGAACGCTTGTTTTTCAAAGAGCAAAAAGCTGCTTTTACTCGGCCGACTTCGCCTGAAAAAGAGATAATGAAGACAGAGCCTTATAAATCACCTACTGACTAGCAGAAACTAGAAGGCTTCTGTAACAAAAGAAAGCTGTTTAAGGGCTCATTTAAAAGCTTATATTAATACTTAATCGCCGTTTATAAATTTGACTTGATAGCACATTCCCACGAAGTGCACTTTCGGTTGTTTCCCCAACTTTTTTAAATGAAACAAGTGTCTTTTCCAATGAAATGACCAAAAAAAAAGGTGAATTCAAAACCTAGGCAAGAGCAAAAACCAAGGGGGCAAGGACGTCCCTTGCCCTCAATTACCACCGTTAGAACTAGCACACAGGCTTTATCACAGTGTGACGTTTGAAGGTTAATGTCAAAACTGTTGATCAATCAAGCTTAATTTTTGGTAGATGTTTTGTTGAAAAGTTTTTAGTTTTAGTTAATTTACTTTCGCGATAATCTTTTACTTTTAATATGATTAGTTGATTTATGAAACTTAATAAGAGGGTCTGGATGGTGAGTATATGTGAGGGGATCTAATAAGCCTCCAGTTAAGGGCTTTGGACCATAATTATGGCAATGGTACAGTTTAATGCTTCCAAACTCTTCCACTTAAGAAGTGGTACCAAAAGTGCCATTTTTAGCGTTGTAGGCTATGGCACTTTTGTATGGTAAAATTGATAAAAAACACGTAGATATGAGCAATAGGTTTAAAATATGCCTTCCCGGGATATGCCTTAAAATGATTGCCATTAAAGATCATTTTTTAAAGTTCTGCTAGCCCAATAGCCCCACACTGTAAAAAAATCGTTTGAGATTCAACAAACATTGTTTGTAAGGTTTATCAACAACAAAATTTGAATTTCAACAGCTGAAATTGAATATTGGAGACCATTTTGGAATTCAATGGTCATAATTGAATTTCCAATTTTTTGAGAAACAAAAATATTGAATTCCCATACCTGAATTGAATTTTCAGTTTGTTGACAAAACAACATGTTGGATTTTAAGATCCATATTGGATTTCCATCTTGTTTGCCAGATTTCCCGTTCTTTTATTGGATTTCCATCACTAGCGTTGTCAATTTCCTAGGTATACAGTCTAATATCTAGTTCTCAGTATTCAGTTTCCCTTTCTTCTTTCTGAAGCATCAATAAATACAAAAAAATAATCTCATTTATTTTACAAGAACAGAAAATTACAACAAAATATTTCTTAGACCACACTGCTTTTCCGTTTACAAAAAATTAAACTAGAAAAACAGGTTTTAATTTCTATAAAGCAGTGAATACAAACACTTAATTAAACAAAAATACTCCAAATATTTCGGCCCCACATCCGGGAGCCTTTCTCAACGGAAAAAAACAAAAAAAAATTTCTTACATCAACATAAAAAACATACTAAAAAAACAAAGAAAAATATGAATAAATAGGAAAAAAAACTCACATATTAAATAAACAATTCCATTCACTGGCGTATAAACAAAATCGAATGTTTATATTGATTGGAACACGCCTTCTCACAGTATACAAATGGAATACTATCAAAAATGAAAATATATTATACTTAAACTAAAACAATAAAGGTCAGCTAACCCCCCACCCATAACCCCTAAATAGATCTCACAAGTTCATCACCAAATGTTTGAATTATAAATTGAACAAATTCGTTTGCTTGCAAGCTTAGCTGCATCCTTGAAAGAGGTATAAAATTTAGACTAAATCCTAAAAATGTACCGATAGAGGAAATTATTTCAAAGATTGAAACAGGGATTCATAAGTTTCCAAAAGATATAAATAATGTAGATGAGTTAAGACTAGGGGTAGTGAATATTTTAACAAATTTTGGTAGTTATCAAGAAAACGTTAAGAACAAAGAAATTAAAGTTTTAAAAGATTTAAAAAAGGTGATTCTCTAACAATAACGAAAGCGGATAAGAGCAATACATTAGTAATCCTTGAAAAAGATGATTATTATAGTAAAATAGAAGCAATTCTAAGTAACACTTCAACATAAAAAAAACTTACCTCAGACCCAACTGAATTGTATGTTAAAAGATTAAGAAAAGATTTAGAAGACCTTAAAACAAATGGAAGTATCACACCCCAGATGTATTACAAGTTCTTTCCAAGGGGATCAATTAGCCCAAGGATATATGGTTTGCCAAAAATACATAAAACAGGTATCGCTTTAAGACCTATTGTTTCAACAGCCAATTCACCAACGATAAAAATCGAGAAATGGCAGCAATGAAACTTAAACCTTTATTATATCTCCAAGATTCGTATATAAAAAACTTGGAATTTTTAAAAGATAAACTTATAAGTGTAGAAATATCAGAAGAATCTTGATTGTTCAGTTTTGATATAAAATCCATGTATACGTATATTCCTTTTGATAAATCGTTTAGTATTTTATCCAAAAAACTTGAGAAACGTAAAAATGAGATAGAAGAATTATATTCGGGAATGGAACTGGAAACTATATTAAATTTAGTCAGAATAACTAGCAGGTATACTAATTACTTCACGTTGAGAAATAATTTTTACCATCAAATTAGGGGATTGGCAATGGGAGGGCCTTTAAGTCCGTTGTTAGCAAATATTTATTTAGAGTATGTAGAAAATTTAGCTATAGAAACATATTTTTTAAAACCTAAATTTTGGGGCAGATATATGGGTGATTTTTAGTTATTTGGAATTACGGGGAATCACAAATTGAAGGTTTTTTGGAACATTTGAATAATCTGGGAGGAGAATTAATTTTTACAATTGAAAAGGAAACAGAGAATAAGTTACGTTTCTAGATATTTTGATCCATAAAAATAATAACGAACTAGCGTTTTTCAATTTACCGTAAACCGACTAATAACAACCGTTACTTGTTTTTCGCATCAAATCATCCGATCCAGGTAAAAAGGGGTGTGGTTATTTCTTTAGTTGATAGAGCATTAAAATTAGCATCAGCAGAATACATAAGTAATGAACTAATTTTTATTAAGGATATTCTAATAGGTAATGGCTATCCGGAAAAAATGATTTCTCAAATAATTGAAAAAAGGAAAAAAAAGTTGACGGAACCAAAAATATTAGAAGAAGATGGGTCAAATCAAGAAACAAATTACATAACTTTGCCTTTTATCCCAATATTGTCACAAAAATTAAGAAGAGAATGAAAAGAACATAATATAAATACAGCATTTAAATCAGGACAAACTATAAGCTCGTTGTTAAATAAAGGGAAAGACAAGGTACCGAGAAATTTGCAAAAGGGAGTATACAAAATTCCATGTTCTTGTGGTAAATTTTATGTGGGAAGAACACAACAGATTTTAGAAAATAGGCAAACGTTTGAGTCAGCTGTTGCAGAAACGTTTGAGTCAGCTGTTGCAGAACATCTTTATAATTTTCCTCATCACAGTATTTTATTTGATCAAACAAAAATAGTAGATACGTCTGTAGGACTTTTACAAAGCTTCAGGGAAATTATAGAAATAAAAAAGATAATATATGGGGGTATTAGTATCAATAGAGATGAAGGGATTTTAGGATCAATTCGATTTATAATAGTTTAATTAAAAAGCAGGTAAAATTTTCAACCAGTACTAATTTTAATAATAGTTCGGATACGAAAGATGACCTTGCGGACAAAGGTCAGACTGGGTTAAATGCTGGGAAAGGTAAACACACTGCAGCTAAGCTTGAAAGCAAACGAATCTGTTCAATTTATAATTCAAACATTGGGTGATGAACTTGTGAGATCTATTTAGGGGTTATGGGCCGGGGGTTAGCTGACCTTTATTGTTTTAGTTTAAGTATAAATATAATTTCATTTTTTGATAGATTTCCATTTATATACTGTGAGAAGGCGTGTTCCAATCAATATAAACATTCGATTTTGTTTATACGCCAGTGAATGGAATTGTTTATTTAATAAGTGAGTTTTATTTTCCTATTTATTTATATTTTTTCGTTTGTTTGTTTAGTATGTTTTTTATGTTGATGTAAGAAATTTTTTTTTGTTTTTTTTTTCCGTTGAGAAAGGCTCCCGGATGTGGGGCCGAAATATTCAGAGTATTTTTGTTTAATTAAGTGTTTGTATTCACTGCTTTATAGAAATTAAAACCCGTTTTCTTGTTGAATTTTTTGTAAATACAAAAAATTTCCCCAAGATAACATGACAACTCTTAACGGCTGCATTTTTCATGGTGGAAATCAGTAAATTAATGGCCTAGTAACAGGCCGACAGAAGACACTTAAGTTAGAAATATCTTCCAATCAGGAAAACAGTGACACTCGGACCTGAAGTGAAGATGAAGTCAAATCGAGGCACAAATAAAAGAAAGACTCCCCCCCCCTTTTTCTACCTCCAGAGGTGAACGGTTGCAATAATAATGCCACGAATCCTGTCTTTTCTGAACACCTTTGATTTACTCACCAGGTCTCATCAAATCTCTTATTCGCCGCCTCAAAAAATCTGTGTGTTATAAAACTGAAACCTTGCATAATAGATCTTCTGCTTAGATGAAGTACAACAAAATTGTTTTCAGCTTCACAAGTTTTCTCAATCCCAATTTATAAGGTTTTAAAGATATGCAAATACATTTCCTAAGTTTTGAAGAAAAAACATTGACATGGCCTTAAAATTCTACTAAAATTACAGGAATTGCATTTTTGGAAGTAAACCTTGAGAAAAAGAGCCTGATAACTGAAAATTAAGGTAAAATGTTGTTCTGTCAAAATTTCAATAAGTATAGACCTGTTATGTAGGCAAATTTTAGGACCCTCTAGAGGGAGAAGGAGTGGAGGTAGGTGCTTCAAAATACCTTCCATGGACATACTTTGATACTTATGTACTATCTGGAACATATGCACCATATTATATAGGGAAGATGCGGATTTCTTTCGAAACGGGTTTCTTTTAATAGAGAAATGGATTGTAAAGGCTGGTTTGTTATTGGGTTTACAATGTTTAAACTATTGTTTTTTGGTGTTTAGGGGAAAAAGGTACCTATGTTTGGTTAGCTTAGGTATCTAATATATGCTATGCTTTACCCCTCCCCTCCCCCATCTCCCCCCGTAATGTGCAAATATATAGCCAAAATTTGTTTCTTAACTATTATATTTTTATCCTATTTTGTTTTACTTCATTAGCATCAACCAAACTCATTTTTCGCGTGTGTTCCAGATAGTACATAAGTACCCATAGTTTAGCCTGTGGACCCGTCCCTGAAAGTTTCATTTTCCTAACCTAACCCCTTTCCAAGATAGCCAAAAGTAGCTAAAGTAGAATTGGCACAGTTCTATTAGCTGTAAGCCACGCAATATAGATGATGAAAGAAACTAGTCAAACAGGTTCTCTCAACGGAGAAATGGATTGGAAACAGTAGTTTCTAACTACGTTTACAGTATTTGAACTTTAGTTTTTCGGGGTTTAGGGAAGAAAAAAGGTACCTAGGTTAGGTTACGTATTTAATATATGCTATGCTTTACCCCACCCCCCTAATGTGCAAATATATAACCAAATTTTGTTTCTAAACTATTTCATTTTTATCCTATTTTGTTTTATTTCATTAACATTAACCGAACTTCACTTCTTGCATGGTTTACAACTAATAAAACAGTACTATAGAATTTTACCAAACTTTTTTTTATTTATAAAAATGTACTATCTTAAACATTCTGGGAAACATAAGACACAAGTTATCAATATTAATAAACTAAAATGAATACTTACCATCACAATCAGAATGTCTTCTCTCTCTGATCTGAATGCCCCCTAGGTAAAATCGTCACTTCGTCGTTTGAAGGTCTTAACATTAAATCTACTTCTGTATTATACGTTTGTAGGTAGTTGAAGGAGATGAGTTTTTTTTGTTTGTCAAATTGATCTTAAATCATAACATTCGAAAAAAAAATAAGAGACAAATTAAGTCTTGGGAGGAGGTCTAGTTGCCCTCCAATCTTTATGGTCTCTTAAAAAGGACACTAGAACAAAAAAAAAACAAATAGAAACGCATCCGTAATCAGTCTTCTGGCAAAAACATAAATTCCACATTTGTGCAGATAGGAGATCATAACCGCCACAATAACATTTTCTGATACGCTGAATCTGAAGGTCTGATTTACATTAAGATTTATTGACTTTTTGGGGGGTGTTTCTCCATTTTTCGAAAATCAGGCTCCCCGTTTTCAAGATCTCTTTTTCTTCTGAGGCTTGGAGCCTTTGGTGGGTAGATATTAAACCTAATGAAATTTATATATTTGCAATCTGCATAAAAACTCAATTCTTGTCAATTGTTATAAAATTTCCATTTTTAGGTTTCGGTTACAATTGAGCTGAGTCACTCCTTAATTAAAGTTTAACACTGTGAACTGTTTGATAAAGCTTATTGGGATAACGTTCTATTTTTTAATTAATCCTGTAGCAAACCGGAGTTTTCGAAGAACGATTCATGTCATTAAATTGTAGTGTTTCTGAGTCCAGTTGAAATGTGCACCATTTTAGAAAATTCTATTTTTCTTGGGAAGCTTTTGGTTCCTTTACGTGTACGTAAAGGACTGAAATACCCTTACAGGCGTCTTCTTTTCTTTGATATATTTGCTTACTTTGTTATTCAGCGTAAGCAGCAAATTTATGGCACATCCAGGGAAGGATTTTTTTAACGCTTTTTGGGTCTCATTACAAAAATGACGTTCATCGCAAAGACATAACTTGTTCCCACAAAAGGATTTTCGTTCTTAGTTAGAAAAAATTGAATTCAGAAACCAATATATTTTCACCGTTAGTACTGCTAGTAGGAACCTATCAGGAGGTACTACGAGTACACAACTGCTGCCATCTATAATCGAGTCTAACGCTGACAGGATATAATTTATTCATGGATTATTGATCCACTAATGGGTCAATGACACCTTTTTCAAGGTCAATCAGAGTTGTTGTTTCTAAGTGTATTGACTCCGCGACGAAGTTTGTACATGCGCACTGAATTCTAACGGGGCAATGTATTGATCCACTGGAGGGGAAGTAGTATTCTGAGAAATTGATTTACATAACCTGACGGGGAATTATCGATTCTAACGGGAAGAGGATCACGTGTCTCTTTCTAAGCCAATCAGGGAAGTTACACAAGGTTTCCCATTACATGGCAATTCGCCCTTGAGATTTTATATATAACGAACATGCGTTGAGGTTAAATTATCATACAGTTTTAAGACACCATGGATAGAGCATTGAATGTTATTGACAAGGAAACTTTATCTACAATGATTAATAATGTGAGTTCTGTTTATTAAATTTTCTTAGTTTATTTCCAAATAAAATCATTTTACATAGTCCCCCTCCAGTATATTCAAATTCAGGGTATACCCCCCCCCCCCAATACAAACTCCACTATGTGTTGTTTATGGTCGATAGAAAGCGTAAAATACGCTCTTTTTTACCATGTAAAACCCCCAACCCACCCTTTAATGATTTTAATTCTTTCATTGGAAATAACTCTGTTTTTCGATAAATTCATCCTTTTTGTATCCTAGCTAAAAGTGTCAACTGACTTATGTCAACCCTTAGCTATTAATATGCCGATTCCATTTAAGTCGTCAACATAACTTTTATCAGTTCCGTAAAGATTTAAATAGGGGCAATTATCGCATCCTGCCAACGGTCATCCGGTATCTACAAAAACCAGGGAATTAAGCATTATATTGGTTTCACTAAAAAGATGCTTCTTTTTGGTCAAATTAGCGACAGTAAATCCTTTGAATTGCAAAAGGGGATGGGTGTTAGTTATGATAAATAGTTTCATATAGTATTTTTTTCCATTTCGGGTACTCAGTGTTTATATGGGGGAGGTGGGGAAGGGGTAATGCCTTGATTCCAACAGCTTCATTGTAAGGTGAAAACAAACTGTTTCTTCGCGTGAATTGCACAGGGGGGATTCACTGTACAGACATGTACCCCCTTTTGACAAGAAAACTAATGTAGCATTTCCTATATACATATATAACCCTGAAGTTTAGTGTTTGGTTAGCTTTTAATTATAGCATATTTATGGCTGGCTATTTTGAGATCTATTTTTTAAATCCTTGGTCTGGATTTGATGCATCTGTTGGCCCTAAAGAATAATGATAGTTTTTTTCATTTTTTTTCTAAATGGTAAAAATGGGATTTCTATGCTTTTCGGGTTTATTTCCAACACAGAGTGTATTTAATTTTTTCTCTAAATGGTAAAAATAGGAGCATTTCTAACTGTCGCAAATTTTTACTTTTTGCTTTGCTGAAAAGGGGGGAGGGGCTTCTTTGAGACAAATTCTTTCTCGACAAAATTATGCCTGACAATAAATTATGGCTTTCTTCTCTAACAGGGGAATCTCTATTTTATACTAAATTTTTCTTCTTTTTTAAGGATGATTCCGACAAATGCCCGTCTCCTCCTGAAAAGAGAGCTAGTGTCCAAGATAAAACCCCTGTGATGGCGTCAGTTATGCAATATGGCCACTGTCCGATGCCCTTCGGCTCTATACTGTCTGCCCAAGCTTCATCTGCGCAGGCAGCAATACAGCCAGGCCGAAAACCAAAAAGAGAGTGGATGGCTGCTTTCAATGCCGCAGCATCGCCTATAAAAGATTGTGAGCTTGCCCTCCGACATGCGTGGCCCGAGTTTTCAAGACCTGTCCCGTCTACTCAAGGTCATGAGGATGCCCTCCATCACGCGCTACCAGAACCTTCTGGCACCGAAGTGCAGCCGGAATTTGGAAATGTAAGCATTTTTACCTCTACTTTCTACCTGGTTATAGAAATATCTATCTATTTCTTCCAACTTTTTTAGGCCTTTCTTTTCGGCATTTTTCAAGACTGTAAAAGTGTGTCAGAGATATTAAAAGACATTTTTTTCCCAAAGGAAATATAATGTTCTCCTATTGAATCATGTCAAGTGCATGCATTCAACCTGCCGAATTAGGTTAGTGAAGCCAAAAATGCACTATATTCTGGTCATAGTAGGGTTAGGTAATTTCTATTGCGATATAAACGAAAGGTTAATCTTGCTTTTACAAATTTCTTAAAAACAAATTTCTATCGGAACGAGTTGTGTATCATGACAGGAGGTGGCTATCCATCTCAAATCATGTTTTTTTTCCAAAGCAGATAAAGATTATTAATGTGAATTTTTTTTGGGATTGTTTTAACAAAATCAAAACCTACTATGTAATATTTTAGATTGTAAATATCTTATATTAAGGTGGAGCTTTCAGGATATATAAAGTAGTAGGCTAAATTAACAAAATACTACTAAGCACATGTAAATAATAATCCAATTTTAAAAATAGGGTGATTTAGACACTTTTAAAATAAGCTATTTTCTTTTATAGATTACATTGGTTCCATATTCATTGTCGCTGTCCTCATCAGTTGGAGAAGAAGAAGATGCATCTATGGAGTTTCGCAACAATCCACCAATCACTGAATGGCATGGTATCGTTAATGAAATACCTGACAATATCGATGATTTTTTAAGTAATTATTTTAATTTAGATAGTAGCACAGTTGAGCAGGGGGACTAACCTTTGCTAAGTCCAAACACACTACACATTTTAGAGGATTTTACACGGGATTTCATGGGGAACCCTCCCCTCATTGATTACACGAACACAGTTCAAACAAATGAAATGACTTCCCATAGCCCTATTGTTGAAGAATGTGGGGGAGGGGGAAATAATATACAAGTCGGTAACAATACACAATTTACATCATTTCCAGACTTCCAGCGGTCAAATTCAAATTTAAATACGATAGCCGTCTACACTGCAACTTTTGGTGATCCCTTTAATTCACTTATGGGGGGAATTTTATATTTGACCCTATAGAAATTGTCCATGAATATGTAGATATAATTTTTGCACTCTTAGAAAACCAGATTCAGTTGTGGGGGGGGGGATTCAATTAAGGTTTCAATTGTTTTAAAGGTATTTTATTTAAATGAGGGTAAAAGTGAGGTTTATTATCATTATGTATATACCGAGATGCTAGTGGTCTCTCCGCATTTGGAAAATTACAAAACAGTTTTTATGGAATGGGTAGGCCATATTATTACGCATCTCGAAAATTATAACGAGAATGGGAGTGGATCTGTGGTTCTTTTTGTTGAAAATTTAAGCGTAAATATTTGTAAATTTAAAAAAGCTTTTATTTTAAGAGGGGGAAGTGGGCCGAGGGCTCTAGTTTTAAAATATAATCCAGATTTAGAGGACTGCAAAGGCGTTCAACGAATCTGTTTTGAAACAGGTCAAAAATATTTCATGGACGCTTTCCTTATGTCATTTTTCCGACCTTTAGCAGATGAAGCCACAAAGAAAAATTTAGAATACTGGGCTGTACATGGGAAGGAGGGGTCTGATTTTCCCCCTTTAGATTTTTCATGTTTAGATGGAAAATTCCCAGTAACGCTAAAATCAATAGATATTCTTGAAAGGGCCAATGCCCATTTAAATATCGGCGTTACTGTGGTTCAGTATGAAACTGAATTTCAAGATGGGGCTCGCTCTAATAAAAAGGGGGTCTTGTTCCCAGTAAGGGGCCCATCAATTGAATTGGTGAAGCACTGGGTTTGGTTGTTGTACACACCACCTAACCTAACCTAACCTGCAGCAGCGACGGCTTTTGTATACCGTTTTGATCCACAATCCCCAGGAGATTGGGGGCTCCGCCAGTGGCTTGCGTTCGGCCCGTGGCTCCCGGGGGCTGGGGGGTCCCGCCCGCGGCCGGCCTTCGGCCCGGAGGGTTGGAGGGTATATTTTAAATTCACAGTGTTCAACTGTGCTATTTTAAGTTGTAAGTTGTTTTTATGTCAATATATTGTTGTACAAATAGTACCATTGTACAAAAAATGTGTGTGTGTTTACTATTACTGTTGTTTTTGATTGACAAAAAGTGTTTTTTATGACAATAAATGTTATTGTACAAGTAGTGTGTGTGTTGTTCTTGTTGAACAAAAAAAAGTGATTTTGATAATAAATATTGTTGTTGTTGTTGTTCTTGCTAATAAATATTGTTGTTGTTCTTGTTGATCAAGTGTTGTTGTTGTTGCTATGCAAAAAAATTGTTTTTGTTAATAAGTGTTGTTATTGTTGAACAGAAAAGTGTTTTTATGTTAATAAATGTTGTTCTTGTTGAACAGAAAAGGTTTTTATGTTAATAAATGAATGAAATATTGTTTTTGTTGTTTTTGTTAACGTAGATAGATCTATAAGAAAATTATTATTATTACTTATTCATTGGACAAGTATGATTTACTGTTAGTTGTAGTCTGACTGTTATCAACAGCAGTATATACCAATTTAAACACCATTCAGATCTATCTGTGTGGCCCATCAATGTCTGGGATAACGACACTTTTAGCTAAAATAATTCAAAATTGTAATAAAATGTTTTTGGAAAAGCCAAAGAAAATTTATTATTGTTATAGTGTCTGGCAAGAATCCTACGATCAAATGAAAGCTATTGCCACATCAATACCAATACAATTTATACAGGGACTTGATGTTTTCAATAGTATTGAACCAAACTCATGGCTGATTATTGATGATTTGGCTGAATCAATTGAACAGTTCTCACAGGAAATGCTACAGCTTTTTACCGTTCGCTCTCATCATGAACACATTTCCATAACCTTAGTTCTACACAATCTGTTTCATCAGAGCAAATGTATTAGTACCCTTGCTTTGAATTGCACCATCTATATTATCTACCAAGTTGTTCGTGATTCTAGCTTGCTAATAACTCCCAATAAGCAAATATATCCAGGTGCTCCAAAGTTTCTGCTGTCAGCATACACTCAGGCAACAAATAAGCCCTATGGGTACATTTTGCTATATCTTAATCAGAGCAAACCCGAGGATCTACGTGTAGTCAAAGATATTTTTGACAAAGAAATTACTGTATATCTTCCGGTCAACAGTAGAAAAAGCTGTTAGTTGCCATCATGACACTGAAGAAACTACATGAACAACGGTATTTTATTTTCCGTTTTAGGCACTTCAAAACATCCAATCAGGAAGGCCATACTAAAACATGGTGTTGACAATGATTTCATTAATCTAATATCTGAACTTTGTTTAAATTTAACTGAGGGCAATGTACACTTGCCAGAAGGTGTTAGACAACAGACAAAGCAACATCCTTCCACTGTACGTACCTTGGCTTGCAAAACAAGGGGAAAATTTTTAAAAGAAAACGTCTGCTTCAAGCGGGCGGTAGCTTTTTTTTTTTACACTTTTACTGCCAATAATTGCAGGACTTGTAAGCAGTTTTCTCTAGATGGCTAAGCCCTATAAATTGACACCATTTGAACTTGTCCTTTCGCCCGTGGAACATTTTGAAGACAATCTAGGCATATTCATTAATGATTAGAATATTGCCGATGATAAAAAGCTAGTTTTACTTCAAGATGCATTGAGACGTGTGAACAAACATAGATCTTATCGGGAGCGACCGCCACCATCACATATTCCCCTAAACAGGAACATCTCCTCAAGATTCTACACAATCAAAGGAAAAGGAATTGAATTTCCCAGTGGCATCAATTGGAAACCTATTGCCAGTGACCTATCGAGAACAGAGTAAAAGAGTCTTAACACATGTCCTGTTTGGAAAGTGGTGGTGATCCTCAAGTTCAAGTTGATAGCACAGGGAAAGGAATTTTAATTCAGGGAAAAAGTTATAATCTAGTTGATTTAATTTGTTGTATGGTGACGAATCGTAAAGGACTTTTATCGTTTGACAATAATATATACACCTTTCTAAATGCATCAAACTTCCCCAAAAGTTTTACTGGCAATAAGCAAATTCTAAAGAAACTAAAAGAATAGAGTCCTCCAACAACGCCAACACCACCATTTAAAAAAGAAGAAGATTCAATCACGGAAAATACTAACGGCAGTAGTGGCAGCAGCAATGTTTTTATAACACCAACGAAGACGGCTAGGTAAAAGCAAAGACGGATTGATTCACTCTCCAGTGTACAAAAGGGGAGTGGACATTACACTACGTGTTTGCATTCAAAATGGATGAAGTTCTGAAACATGTCTATGAAAATATTGGTGAAGCGGGAAGTCTGAGTTCCCCCACAACGCTTTCTAAAGTTGCCTCTAACATAGATGGTAGCACATTAAAAAAGGTGAAAGGTATCCAGAAAATGAACCAAGTTACACACTGCATCGGAATTGCAGGCTTCGTGGTAAACAATATCGACAAACTAAAGCCTTTTTCCCTCTGCACATAATGCAAACTGATTTTTTAACTTTAGACACAATTCATCGACGTCACAATACACCCAACAAATATATTCTAGTGGCAATCAGTGTCTTTAGTCGCTATGCCTATGCCATTTCATTACAATCAAAGAGAGGTGTTGAAGTTGCTCATGCTTTTAGAAATTATTCTTGAACAGGATTGCTATAGAAAAATTCAATCGGATCGCGGTAGCGAATTTGTTAATCCTCATTTGCAAAAGGTTCTATTGAATATAATACAACACTCTATCATAGTCACAGCCCGATAAAGGCTGCATTGGCTGAGTGATTGATAAGATCGATTCGTCTATTAATTTCAAGATATTGCACACTAAAAAATACTGCTGCTTTTATTCATGATTTAGATAAATCATGGAAATATACAACCACCGACCCGATCGATCCCTGTCCAACTCAAGACCACCTCGGGACGTTCATTGCAATGAAAATACATTAGATGCTTTTCTTAAACAATATTCCAGTGAAAAAGAAAAAATGTGAAGAAGAAATTCAATGTTGGTGATACTGTTCGAATTAGTCGAACCACCAATATTTTTGAAAAAGGAAATTATTTATGGAGCACTGAACTTTTGAAAGTGTCCAAAATCCTAGACACTACGCCCCCACGACATATCGACTGTGAGACACCAAAGATGATGATATTCTCGGCGGTTTTTATGAATATGAAATACAAAAAGTTAGAAACACTAGTGAAATTTATCAAATTGAAAAGATATTAAAGAGTCGTACTCGCAGGGGCAAGAGACATTTGCTTGTTCGCTGGCTAGGATACAACTCTGATTTTGGTTCTTGGGTCAGTGTTGAAGATATTAACAATGCCCAATGATTTCTATGTGACTTTCATGTCCAATGTTTCTGATCCTCTCTACAATGACTTGAATAGACACAGTGATTTTGGACGAAACTCTCCCCACCATCAAATTCAACGATGCGTATGAAGTAGCTCTTGTCGACTGTATTCTCAAAAATACATATGACATCCTGAGAAAAGATCGCAAATATGATATAAAAATTAGACACTATGATTGGCCGCCACCCTTAGGTGATCAAGAACAAATTCAAAAGATCAATTGGATGAATTATCCATATATTGAACTACCCTATGAAGAACTCACCTCTATGAATGATTTATGTCGTTCTATCAATAAAGAACTTCCGCTCGTAAAAAAGGAGCTTTTCATTTCAACTATTCAAAGGAGGAGGGCAAGATCTACATTAGTTCACCTATTGCTGATGAAAAGATTACTCTCAATGATAATCTAAAGGATGTTCTTGGCTTTAAGCTCAATATAATCAATGGTAAAAGTGCTTGAAACACTAATTTTATTTTTGCTGACTACCCGCCTGCCTTCTCCACAGACACTTGTGTATTTCTCTATGCTTCATTTGTGGAAACATTCTGGGTTGGCAATAGCAATGTTTCCCTCCTACGAGTTCTTGAACGAAAAAACCAATCAAGAACATATTCACCATTACAATATACAGCATCTTCAGTATATCCCCGTAAACACTTCCCATTTGGAACTCTGTCAGTTAACACTAAGAACTGAATTAGATGATCCTCTAGCAATATCAAAAGGTTTGGCTGTGATTACATGCCATTTTCAACCCATCGTTCAACAACAACAAGATGTCTAATAGAAAAGATGTATTCATTTGTCCTGATATTGACTGCTATGTTAATACTCTTTGGCCCAAGACAACATGGTAATTGAATGGACTATTACAAAGGTCACTCGTCGATGTCCTGCTATGGTCTTGGCAGTTGGTTTGCTAAGCTGTTTCGCTATGCACTACCTCTGGCTAGGAAATATATTGTACCGGCTGCGACAGATTTTGCATCCTATCCACTATACGATGCGGGCTCTGGCAAGGATTTCAAAAAAAGTGCTTCGGAAAATCTTAGGTCCAGTGCGCGTACCCTTGGTGAGAAATTAAAACAAAATGGAAAAGGTTTAAAAGGTCGAGAAACAGTGCATCACTCATCAGTCTCTACTCAGGTCAGAAACGTAAGACATCACCCCTGTCAAAGAAAAGAAGGAAAAAGCCGACACGTACAGTAAACAGTAGAAGAAGAAGCCCCAGGAAGAGAATTGTTAGATCGAAACTAGATTTCTTTTCCTAAGATGTCATATCTACCGCATAAGGATTCCCAACCTTCAATCACCTCCTCATTGAATCTATTCAATGCGGAAAATGTTGATGTGAGTGTAAAACATGGATACTATGAACAATTTTATCCACAACAACCCATCTCCGATAATATCCACTTTCAAATTATTTCAATGAAGACTACTTTATGGACATGCCTTCGACATTTATAGATTTACGAATGAAAGTCCGGAAATCCGATAATACAATGCCAATTCTTGCCGATGGAATATCCTATGAAAATTGTATATTATATAATTTATTTCGTCAAATCAGTGTCTACATAAATGGCAAACTGGTGAGCACAAGCAATAGTCTCTCAAATTACACAAGCTATATGCAATTCCTGCTGATGACACCCAAGTCATACAAGGAATTGAGATGCACCTCCAATGGATACGAATATATTACTAATACTGATAGTACAGATGCAGTTAAAAATGTTACAACTAGTGAATTACATCTTGTTGAAAAAATATATCATGAAATATTTAATATACCCCAATGGTTACCACCCAATATTGAAGTGGATATAAAATTTACACTTGCACCATCCAATTTCGTATTACGAAAAGAATTTGCTGTCAATCTTGATGTGACTCTCTCTCCCACTTCGGCAATACTACATGTACACAAACAACAGGTTATGAGTTCTGTTGCTTTGGCAGTGGAAAACTAAGAGCCAGTGGAAATAATATTAAATTACTTGTTCCTCATACAATCACCAATCAGCGTCATATTGCCACAGGCTCACGTACCTTCACCAACTCATCCTTTATCAATGGCGAAATTCCGTCAAAACTGGCCTTGGCATTTGTAAAAAGCGCTAGTGCTAAAGGATCGTGGACTGAATTTCCACATAAATTTGAAATGTTTGGGCTTTAATCTCTTGTCTGCAAAGTAAATGGAATCCCACTCAAGAATCTATCTTTTGATAAATCCTATAGAACATTGTATGAGTTGACCACGCAAACCCTAGATCATGATTCAGAACTATTTGAAAATGGTGTAACTGAAGAAATGTTTGCAAGAACACATGTTATCTTTGTATTGGATTTGTCTGGCACCCAGGATATGAGTATAGTACGTGCGGGGAGTGTGCGTTTAGAATGTACATTGGCCGACCCATTAGCTGAGAGTATTGCACCAATCTCACTAAATCAATATGAAACCTATTTGGAAATCACTCCCGAAGGCAGTGTTCTGCTAGACTTGAATACCAGTCAAATAATCAATGTATTTAATATGGATCCCTACATGTCCAAATATAGATCCTATTGTCTGCCCTCGGACTTTCTTGGAAAAATTCAAAGTGCCAACAATATCCTAATCATTGTTAATAGCAGTCTTTCGACTGTGCAGACGGGTCATTGGTTGTGCATCTTTCAAACCATGAAGACGATTGAATTTTTTTATCCTCTTGGTCTACCCGATGCATTCTACACTCCACACATCAGTAACTATATTGAGCGCAGTGGGAAAACTATTATTCAAAATCAGAAGAGAAGGCAGGATCTGACGACTAAAAGCTGTGGCTTCCATGCACTACTATATTTTGCGTTCCGATGTCGCGGCTATACTTACAAGAAGTTTCTCAACATTATGTAGACAATCCACGTCTGAACGACTTTATGGTGAAAAATATCCTCTCAGACCTGTATAATATTGATTTTAGTGCCCTACGAGTAAAGTGCTTAAAAAAATGTATGTGAATTTGTTTATTAATAAATGAAAAAATGTAGATACAACAATGTCTTTATTCTTCACTTTATATTTCTTCTTCTTATGTGTATAGGCAACTGTCGTGAACCACTAGTGTCGGTAGCTCATTTGAAATCACTGAATATTGATCTTGATTGGCTGCAAAGTCAGGGTCACATTTTCTACGGTATAATGTAACTTCACTCTTGTCATATCTCTTTGTATAGTTAATGATACTATTTGCATTCAAATTATGAAATTCACGTGTTTCAATCTGTCTATTTGAAGCAATATCGAATACAGTGTTTTCAAATGGTGAATCACATTCAGTAACTGCCAAATAAAAATCACTAAGTTTATAGTCATAATAGGCAGTGTCGTCACAACGATGACGTAGAAACCAAATTGTCTTGTTACCCCAACAGTTGAATCGTAGACCAGATTCTTCTTCCCAAAATAATTTAAATCCCCGACGATACCAATCTCGTTGAAATAAACTAAAATCACTTTTGGGGTTCTTTCCAATAATACCGGGGTAAGTATTCTCCCACTGATCACATTTGTCATAGTGACAATTGGAACATAGATGTCCTTTAGGGTGAGAATCACAAATCTCTTCAAGACATGAATTACATCCTTTAATTTGTACTGCATATCATTTAGGTAATTTACAATGATTACATAATTTTCACTTTTCATTATAGTCTTCAATAATTGTACAATTCTCACATGATGTCCAACTGCCAAGAGTGTACATGCATAGTGGACATGTATAGAACATTTTTGGTTTCCGATGTCAACTCTCTACAGCTAAAACGAAACTTATCCTCGTTCGATAAATTCAGAGGGAGGAATGTTAGAGGAGTAACACTTTGGTGCTGCCTCTTTCGAATGGGGGAGCCATCTACATTGAATCTATTGCAATGTTTTCATAAATATATCCACGATATTATTCTGATTTGTTCCAATTAATATATCAATAAATTGAGTATAAGCATTTGAGTCATATTGTAAAAGTTTCATACAATAGTCCAATGGGGGAGAATCAGTTTTCATTATATTGTAAAGTGTTCCCTGTGAGAATATCTTTCGTTGAAGGGATAACTCGAGAAAATCATTATGCAAATTCAAATGTTTTTCCATAATCACAAGATTCGATCTAAATCTCTGTTTCTCAAACAAATTTATTCATTTTTCAATCCTATCACTCTGACTGCTGACTCTATACTGACCATGATTCGTTAGTCTAACATTCTAACAAAAAGAAATGGGAACATTTTCGATTTCGAAACAATTTTATTGTATAATTACATCCATAATATTACACATGTACAATTAGCGATATAGCTTATTATCTTCGATATGCTTCACTAATGCACTTAAAGCACTTGGAATTCTATTCACAGGCACTATATCAACTTTTGCAGCGAAGCATAATTGATTCTCCATTTTAAATTTGCTCAAGGATATCATTTATCTTGCATATACTTCATCCCATTCCAGACACAGCCGTGATTCTCTCGTGATTTCCACCGCAATGTTTGGGGCTCTTGTATCATTGCTACCAGCTCCACTATCAACTTCTAATAGCGTAAACATTCCACTCATCATTATTACAAATATAGCCTAATGAGTAAAGTCAAACTGTTCTCACTCCTTGAACTCTATTCACACACTAATAACAACTATAGCAAAAATACTTTCCTTATATTCTCTGCAATCCTGTCCCGTTAATATTTCCGATTCCCTGATTGGCTTAGAAAGAGACTCGTGATCCTGTTCCCGTTAGAATCGATAATTCCCCGTCAGATTATGTAAATCAATTTCTGAGAAAACTACTTCCCCTCTAGTGGATCAATACATTGTCCCGTTAGAATTCAGTGTGCATGTGCAAACTTCGTCCCGGAGTCAATACACTTAGAAACAACAACTCTGATTGACCTTGAAATTGGGGTCATTGACCCGTTAGTGGATCAATAATCCATGAATAAATTATATCCTGTCAGCGTTAGACTCGATTATAGATGGAAGCAGTTGTGTACTCGTAGTACCTCCTGATAGGGTTCCTACTACTGCTAAGGTTAGGTTAGCATCTTAAGAAATTTTTACCTGCTGAAACTCACAAAAATGTATTTTAAAAAAAGCGATTGTAAAAGCTAAAAGATAAATTTTTGTACGTAAATTTCTGCGTGTTCATTTTCCAGACAAGAAAGCTCAACTTATTGAAAAGTAAAAATATATTTCCTTATTTTTATAATTATCTTTTTGTACTCAAAATTCAATTAGCATTCCCCTTTTTTTGCTATAACTCAAATATTTGAATTGAACTTGTACTGAAAATATTACTTTCAATGGTACTATAGTCAAAGTTCAAACCTTACTGATTGATATAGCCTATTTACAGTGAAAAATACATTTTTTCTACTGAAAAGTACATAAATCTTAATAATTTCAATAATTTGTTTGAAATCAACAAGCAAGTCACCATTCAAACAAAAAAATCGGATTTTTTTGTGACTTGTTTGAATTAAATAAGCAAGTCACAATTCCAACCGAAAAATTGCATTTTTTTGACTTGTTTGAATTCGAGCAAAACATTTTGTTGGAAATCAATTTTTTTACAGTGCAGCTTTTCCACTTGAGACACGACACCAAAAGTGCCGTTTTTAGTGCCTTTTGAACTTGGTAATGGTGGAATTTATATGAAAGACGTAGATATGTGTAGTATCTTTTATATGAGCTATAAAAGATCTACCAACGATGTTCTGGTAGCCTGCTAGTGCCACCCTTTGAGAAATAGCATAAAAAGTACCATTTTACTGCCATATGGCACTTGCAGATGGCAGAATTTATCAAAAGCACGTGGATATGAGAAATAGCTTTGAATGAGCCATTAAGAATCTCTTTATGATGTTCTGGTAGCCCGCTAGACCTGTTGAAAAAAAAAAAAACAATAAAAAGACGGGAGACAGATCAGTCCTACCGATGAAAAAAGTGGTTTTCCTTGTTGTTCAGGTAGGAGGACTGTAACTTCCCTCTACAAGGTTTTGACCATGTTGATTCCAATTGTACACTTTTCATTTTTATATGACGCCATTTTCGAGGGGTGTGAGGCTTTTTTTCGAAATCAACATAAATTTCTTTTCGCAATAAACTTTTACTTTTAAGACGAACCGAAATAATAGTTAAACTTTCCTGAGTCAGTGTCAGATTGAAATTTTTTTCACTAGGCAATTTTTTTTAAAAGTCATTTTTTAACTTTTGGTTACTATGGGCTGTGGTTCGCTCTTTACCAGGTTGCAGCTACCGCTGCAACCATGGTACCTTGCCGGGACATAGTTTAAAAAATGAGCCTAGAAAATGGCTGAAAAAAAAAACAACAGCGTATACTGATATTCCCGATACGATACATGTGATACCAAAGCACACGATACCGATAAGCGCGACATCGATACGCCCGATACCACATACAGCCCTTCCCCAGGGACCATGGAGGGCCATATCATCATCAAAACCATATATATTGGAGCTTTGAACTATGTTAAACAAAATGGCTATCTCAAAATTTTTATAGGACTAGTTGTGGGGGAGGGGGCCCGTAGGGAGGGGGCTATTTGCCCTTCAATCTTTTTGGTCACTTAAAAAGGGCACTTACAAATTTAATTCCCTTTCGAATGAGCTATTACACACCTCTCTATGATGCTCTGGCCACTAGCCTTTCTAGAAAAAAAAAGAAAGAAAAAAAGGGAGACAGATCAGGGCTACCCATGCATAAAAGTCATTTTCCTTGGTGTTCAAGGTGGGGGACTGTAAATATCCTACACAAGGTTTTTGACCATGCTGATTCCAATTGTCAACTTTTTATTTCGATTTGACGCCATTTTCAAGGGGTTTCAGGCTCTTTTTCGAAATCATCATAAATTTCTTTTTGCAATAAACTTTTACTTCCAAGATTAACCGAAACAATAGTTACCATTCCTGATTCAGTGTCAAATGGCTATTTTTCTCACTAGACAATTTTTTTAAAGCACGTTTTTTCAACTTCTGATTGCTATGGGCTGTGGTTCGCTCTTTACTAGGTTGCAGCTGCCGCTGCAACCATGATCAAAGCTGTTTTTGTTATACAGTTTTTATTCTTTTTTGATAACCTGCATCTATAGAGCTTTAATTCATTTCAACATTTCCTGAAAGTTTCCTGTTAACACCCAGAGCTTCAGTAGTACTAGCAGTAGACTTAGTATTAGTAGTAGTATCTTCACCGTTCTAGCGAGCATTCACAGCTACAGATCGAAAGCAGTTACGGGGCACTTATTTTAGATATGTGAAGTATCTGCTTGCCTTGCCCCCCTGGGCAAGCAGTTCATGAATTGCGTAAAGGTACGGGATTATTGACCCAACTGCCTCGACAAACAAGTGTAATGAAGGTTATAACAGCAGAGTTGACTGTAATGAAGGTTATAACAGCAGAGTTGACCGACACCCCTGGAGTCCCATCCTAAAACAGTAGATCAGTCTGTGAAAACATTATGTAGGATAGCAGTTGATATTTCGTAAATGTTTCATCTTGTCACGTAACAAGTTTTTCAGTTTTTATCTATCTTGTGAACATTTGGCATTCCTTTTTTTGCTACTTTTTTCTTTACTCCGTTTGTCAAGTACATTACAACGGGTTATAAATGAATTCAATTTAGTAGCAGTTACAGTAGTAGTAGTAGTAGTAGTAGTAGTAGTAGCAGTAGTAGTAGTAGTAGTAGTAGTAGTAGTAGTAGTAGTAGTGGTAGTACTAGTTGTAACAGTTGCACTAGTAGTAGTAGTAGTACCAGTTGTATTATTATTAGTAGTAGAAATAGTATAATACTATGCACATAGTCCTTTTTGTTAGTTCAGTATTCCCGTTAATATACCCTGAAAGTTTCAGTTTAATTACCTACACAATTTCTTGAATATTGCCGACTCGCTCTTTTGACAACGTTCATGCTTATGGTATGTTTTGGTTTAGTTCAAGATCCCCCTTAACATTCCTTGGAAGTTTTACCTTAATATGCATACTTTCAGTATTAGTAGTTGTAATAATACCTGAAGCAGAAGTAGCAGTATTAGTAGTAATAGCAGCAAGCACATAGTGACAATTGGTTAATTCAATATCCCCCTTAACATGCACTGAAAAATTTAACTTAATACTTCAATCTATACCTAAGAAATTGCTAATTTGCCCTTTTGACAGCCTGTTTGTACAAAGTTTGTTTTGACTTAGTTGAATTTGTGGCCCTAAACATTCCCTGGAAGTTTCATATCAAAACCCTTAGCCTCAGTAGTAATAGAAGTCGAAAGAGTTGTGGAAGTAGTAGCAATTGAAGTAGTATACTCATAATACCTTTTGAAGTTCAACATCCCCCTCAACATACTCTGAAAGTTACAGCTTCATAATTGAAGCTGTTTCTACGACATTATTGATATATTCTTTTGAAAACTTACTTGTATTTAGCATGTTTTAATTTAGCTCACCATCATCTAAACATTTCCTGAAATTTTCACGTTAAAACCCTCCGATTTGGTAGTAGAAGTAGTAGCAGTAGTAGATGTAGTAGTTGTAGTTGTAGAGGTAGCAGTATCAGCAGTAGCAGTAGTAGCAGTAGCATCAATAGTAGTAGTAGTATTGGTAGTAGTAACAGTAGAAGCAGCAATAAAAAGTAGTTGTAGTAGCATACACATGGTGCCTTTTGATAAGCTCAAAATCCCCCTAAACATTCCCTGAAAGTTTCATCTTTTTACTCTTAGCCCCACTAGTAGTAGTAGCAGCATTAGTAGTAATAGGAGTAGCAGTCTGCATATAGCACCTTTTGTTTTTCAACGTCCCATTCACCATACGCTGAAATTTTCAACTTAATACCTTAAGCGGTTCCTGGAACATTGCTGATACGTCCGTTTGACAGCTTGCATGTACATAGAGTGATTTGATTTAGTTCAACATCCCCTCAACATTCCCTGAAACTTTCACCTTAAAACTCTTAGGTTTTAGTTGAAGCAGTAGTGATAGTAACAGGGTTATTAGTAATAGTAGCATACACATAGTGCCTAATTAGCATAATTATCGTGTTATCCTTCAGTTCTTTGTCCAAAATAGACTCTGTAATATTATAAATATAAAAAATCCTTTTCTAATGCTCATTTGTAGATTCATCTTCTTTTTTTTATTTTACTGTATGGTATTTGGTCCATACTGAACTATCCTGGATGTATCTCTTTCTTGGATTTCATTGTAATTTTGATTTGTCTTCTAACCGCGGGTTCTCCCTTTGCATAATTTTGTTTGCGATTTGTTGTGATTCTCGCTGCCTTTTGTCTTCTAACCAAATACTTTGTTGTGAATTATTTTTGTTTGAGATTTTGTTTTTGATTCATGCTGTTGCTCGTTGTCACCCATTTTCTAGCCACAGATTTCGTAGTGCTTCATTTTTGTTCATTATTACGTCAGAAATGTTGTCCATTCCTTTTGCTTTAGTTGTGTGCAACAGCTGCAATCTAGTAAAGAGCAAACTACGACTCCTAGTAGGAAAAAAACCCAAATAATTTACAGAAAAGAATAGAAGTTACTTCCAGTTTTTTTTTCAAGTTGTTTGCTGTTCTGTTAACCTTGTTTCACCCCTTAGAATTAAACTACTTAAATTATGCTCTAGAAAAACTGCTTATTTACTTCAATCGCTGATCTCGTTTGACCAAACACCAATTAAAAAAAAAGTATAATTCTGTCTATTTTTTCTCTCCTTTCCCAAGTCTCGTATTTTACTAGCTTTATCTTGTTGTTCAATTTCGTGATTAGTTTGGTATAAAATATCCAAAGACCTTGGGATACTATAGACACAAACTAAATACTTATTAATCAATCTTCATCCATCATTTTTCGTGGATAATTTGTCGACACATGAAAAGAGAACGGGGAACATAGGATTAGAACTATGAAAGACGCTTTCTGACAGCAAACCTTTTCAAAAGCACAAAATTAACTACAATTATTTATAGCCTAATATAATGTCTTATCATGATAACACACAATCAAGGGCACCGCAGAAAATTTTCAGGGGAGGGGGCCAGATGCCAAAATAGCAGTGGTGGTTGAGTGACAGTATAGGCGGTTTAGGGCACCAAACTACGACTTTACTTCGAACAGGACAAATTTGCAATCAATTTAAAATCCTGAGAAGCTAATTGATTTAAAAGTATCAATAACTATATTTTAGGCTTCCAAGTTGCAAAAGAAGTAATGCCACACGGTGGTAGTTCTGGATTCAACCAATTTGATACCCTTTATTTGTAATGAAATTAGGCTACGTCGCGTGATCTATAATTGCGTATAAGCTATAATGAGGGGGGGGGGTGTGAGTAATTGCTTAGGTGGGGGTTGTGAAGATTCCAAAAAAAGTACATTTTAATTGACAAACTGCTTATTCTTCATGATGCTTCAGATAAACGTTGAAAGATAAAGGGAGGAGTAGTAATTAATTGGAATGTTTCTCTATACAGCTAATATGTTACATTCCCATATCTACCAGCACAGAGGTGGAAAAGGCAAGGTAGGTCATCATCAGCCCTGCCATGAAATCTCCTTGGGGTGGCAAATACTGCAAGGAACTTAGTTTTCAGCAATTTTAAATGGTACTATTTTTTTTTTCTATTTATACGAAGTACGTCAATGTATTTAAAAAAATATAATATATTCTTTTGTCCACAATCTCTATAATATGATTTTTTGTCGATAAATACATTACATATTATGTAATGTATTTATCGACAACAAATCATATTATAGAGGTTGTGTGGTGGCTTCAGTTATGTAGAAGACCAAAAGTCTTACAGAATTTCCATCCATACAAACAATAATACCTTCTTTTTCATCCAACCAAAATTCTTTATTAAAAAATACTAATGAAAAACTTTTTCCACAAAATCAGTTTTTTCAAAGAAAAGTAAAGAACTCCATTTAACCAAAAATAAGCAAAAAAAATAAAATCAAATAATCTACCAAGCGTGAAACTACCACAAATCAGCATCAATTAACAAATTAAACCCAAAACGAACAGAAATTAAATAAATAGCCGAGTTAAACTTAAAACGAGCAGAAATTAATATGAGTAGGGCTCAAAACCCCTATGCCTTCCCAAGGCCAGAATATAATTGTTTTGCCTTGCAATACTTTTTACTCGTCTGCAATTTCGGTTTTCATTAGAATGTATTTACCCCAGGGCATAACTTACAACCCTTGCCAAGAGGGCTGTGGGGGAACTGTCATCCTAGAAAACATAATTTCCAGACTTTTTAACTACGTTGAACAAAATGGCTTATTATCACATTATTATCATGTTGGTTTCATATACCTACAATTCCCATTGGGGAATATAAAACAGAGATGTCTTCAAATTTGTTTTGAGAAAGGAAACAACGATAAAAGGCTTATTTAATTCTTCAACACTTATTTAATTCTCCCTTAAATTTAAAACAATCCTTTAACATAGTTTACTCTACATTATTAAGTTTGAGGTCTAATTTTACGACATTTTTCATGCCTGCATTGTTCACGCACATCCGTACTGTTTAAGAAACGCATGTTGCAGCGTCATAGCCACACGGTTTTACGTAAAATACAATTACAATGAGGGAACAAGACATATCAAGTACGAGTGGAGACCTCTATGCCCACTCGTTTTCTAATGTCTTCCCTATTTCTTGGCTTAGATGTTCTCATGGGGTTCCGGGTTTAACTTCTGCATTTCAGTCGTTTTCCCGTGTTCTTCTCTTGGTTTTCGCCTTCTTAGTCTCAGGATTTTTCCATAATTAAAAGTCAGTAAGGTTCTCATGGTCAGGGAAATCGCGAATACGAAACATACGGTCAATAGTATGTTCCACCAAAAATTGGTTGAGAATAATCCGTATCTATCATCCACATACGTTAATCTCTGGTCTTCATTCGTAAATAGGGAGATCTGGGAGTCTAATGCTTCTCTTACTTTTATAAGTTTTAGTGTCCCTTTATTCTTTTCTATTTTGGACCATATCGAGGTTTTCATTTCCTCGTTTTCTATATTTGGAACAGTGTACGACAGGTTAATGGCCTTGAAATTGATTATTTTGGGACTTATTATCTTTGTGCTCGTAGTAATTAACGGCGTTCGAACAGTTGACTCTTTAGTTATAAGTCGACATCCTTGTTTTATGATTATCGTACCCACATCTTGTAACAGTAATTCTGTTTTGTAACTTGGGTCTATTCTTTCTGTATTATTGTAACAAGACAAAGTTCCAACAGTTTCTCTTGGAACAGAAAATAACCAAAATCGTTTCTAAAGTGTATGAATATTTCTCGCTTAGTACTTCCTATCATGGCTTCTTTCAGTTAAACTGGATGCATCGTACTGGAATGGTACGGGTTGAGTTTTTATATGCAATCTGGCTTTTTAATTAGAATTTGTTTTCGGGAACTGATATATGTTGAACGGACGGTATCAGACGGTTTTGATTCATGCAAAGCCATGATATATTTTGAACAAACTTTTTCTACAGGATTTTTATAGTTGTATGATTTTTACTCGTAAGCTAAATGTTTTTTTTTAGTTATTATTCCTTTATGACGCCTATCCATAAAAATCTTTTTTTTGTATTTTTATGGGTATTTTAATCTGTCCGGTTTCTTAACCGTTCTTCCTGACCGTGTCGTTACTTTTTCTTCTGTTTCTTGCGGTTTTTTCTTTTTCGGTTTTTCTAGCGAAATAAGATCCAATTTTTTTATTGTTTTTTCAAAAATTCTTGCCCTTTTAATTTTGTTCCTTTTGCGTGTGCAGCTGCTGAAGTCGGTCTTGATTTCCCTATTTTTTTAACTACTATATGGTCTGATTCGCCGTCAGACTCTTTGGAACTAGTTTCCGATGATTCTGTATCATAAGTTTTAGAAGTTGCACCTTGCATTTTTGAGGTATCACCTCCCCTTCCTTCGTAAATTTCTACTCCTCTGGAAGTAGAAGGTTTTTTCCCTAAGTCCTCGCCTTCAGTTTTCAACTCGGGAGATTTGAAAGATTCTTGAGAGCTTTGAGAGGAATCAAGAGTTTTTGCGGGGTTCCTCCACTGTTTAAATGCCATGTCTTCAGGGGGATGGGGCATTCTTTGCACTAGTATTTCCCTACATGAAGTCCATTGATTAGGTTTGACCTTGGACACAGTTATATCATGATATTGTCCTTGCTGGTCATCCTTGGGTGTTTTATTCTTAGACAATGTACTTTGACTCGTTTTTATGGGAAAATTTATTAAATCCGTAGCTTCTCGCAGATTTGTTTTAGTTGAATCTTTGGGAGGAGTTTTCTTTACAGTAATACCGGGGGTTTCTACAGCTCTGTTTAATTCCTCCTGAAAAGACAGGGGCCTTTTTATTGGTGTTGCAGGGGAAACAATATCGTCTGGAAATCTTTTGGGGGGACAAGGGGTCGAAATTCTATCGGGGAAAAATTGGGTTTTTGGAGATATTGTATAATCCAATTCTCCCGGGCTCTCTGATGAGGAACTTTTTGAATCTTTTGGCGTTTTTACTCTCTCTGGTAGTAGAGATTTTCCTTTAGGAATAACTAAAATTTTTCATAGCTAAAAATTCTTCAAAATTTTTCTCATCGCTCCGATCCTCGAAATAGTCTTGCTTGAAATTAAAGGGTTTTAGCTCTGCCAATCTTCATCAGTAGATCTTTATCTGACGAATCAGTAGAGGAGGGACGCGGTACCCATCTTTCCGGAAATTTGGCTCTTTTTATTCGGCTAACATGTGCTTTGTAAATTCTTCCGCTATCGGGGTTCACCATTTTAAAAGTATAATCGTTATCGTACTTTTTGACTATTCTTTACGGTCCAGAATGTTTGTTGGAAAGTTTCTTGTCTTCCGTTTTTGCCTTGCTCTTTAGGTAGACGCAGTCTCCTACTTTGAAATCTATACTCCCCTTGACTTTGGGTTGGTTTCTTAGCTCTTGGTTTATTTCACAATTTTCCAACTCTTGCCTAACTATTTTATAGGTTTTCCACATCCTATTTATGAATTCTTGTTTGTAATCCTCCGAGTTATTATAATACTGCCAAGATTCAATAATCTCATCATACGGGATTCTATAATCACGACCAAAAATTAAATAAAAAGGATTGTCTTTGGTTGTTTCTGAGTAAGCAGTGTTGATTACGTTAGTTAAATAAGGTAAGAATTGATCCCAATCGTTCCTTTTGTCTTTTGTATAAATGCTTAATACATTCGAAAATATTTTATGCCTATTTTCTATTTTACCATTAGATTGTGGGTGATAGGGAGATGTCACCAATTTGTCTATATTAAGAAAACTCATTAAGTCTTTTGTTACTTTTGAAACAAAATTGCTTCCGTTGTCGCTTAAAACTTTATTTGGAACGCCAAATTGTAAAAATAATTTCGCTAACGCCTTACTGGTGGCGTAAGCGCTTTGATTGTTTAATGCTTTTGCAAAAGTAAATCTGGAAAAATGGTCTATAACTGAAAGAATACAAGTATGGCCTCTGTTGGAAACAGGCAAGCCTCCGCTGGTTCCATATAAGTCAAATGAGACAATATCGAAGGGGTACTTTGCTACTGGGGCCCTTCTCATTGGAGGATTTGGATAAGCTTGGGGTTTTTTCTTAAGTTACACGCTTCGCATGTACTTACAAATTCTTTAAGTTTTGTTATTGCCAACGGCACGTAAAAATATTGTTTTAATTTATGGAAAGTTTTTGTTACTCCTAAGTGTCCACCTGTATCTGAATGAAAATATACGAACGCAGGTATTATTAAGTTTTGTGGTAACACAGGTATTATTGAGGTTTGGTTTCTATTTGTCTCGGCAGTCACGATTCTACATAGTATTTCTTCATCAAGATCATAGTATTATTCATCAATTATTTGCGAAAGAATAGCCCCAATGCCTTTTGAACTAGAATCGGTTGTGACCACAAATCGTCCGTTTTCGAAATTAGGAAGCGATAACATCGGTTCAGAGGTGAGTGCCTTTTGAGACGGTCTAGGGAAGTTTGAGCTTCCTGGGACCGTGTAACATTTTGGGAGTTCCCTTTAGTTAATTCCGTGAGGGGTTTCGCAATTCAGGCGTAATTGCGCACGAATTTCCTAAAGTAGCCAGTAAGACCTAAAATTCCTCTTAATTCTTTCATAGTTCTAAGGGTTTGAGGTTTTCAAAACATTTTATTTTATCAGGGTCTGGGGATATCTCTCCTTGTGTTACTACTACTCCTAAAAATTTAATTTTTGGTTGAAATAAATTTACTTTTTCGGGCCGGCATTTTAAATTGCCCTGTCTGAACTTCTCGAACACCTTAGCTAATGTTGCTAAGTGTTGTTCAGCGGTTTCTGCCACGCATATGATATCACCAACAAAATGAATGATATTCTTTTATCCTCTTAACAGGTGTAATAAGGGTCTACATAGCGCGCTTGAACTTGTTTTAAGTCCAAAAGGTACTCTTAAGTATTCATATGAACCACATCCAGATGTTGAAAATGCAGTTTTACGGACATCTTTTTCGGCTATTTTCACTTGGTGGTAGCCTTGGGTGAGGTCCGAAGAGGTAAAAATTTTGTTTTTGCTTGAAATTGAGTCAAGAATTTCATCTATTCTTGGTAAAGGAAATTTATCACTAACTACTTGTTTGTTAAGGGCTCTATAGTCTACTAGAAGTCTAAGGTCACCATTCTTCTTTAGTACCAATATCACTGGTGCAGAATACGGACTTATACTTGGACGTATAATTTCATTTTTTTTCTAATTCATGTATTTTATTTTTTAACCATTCTTTGTGCTTATACGGCACACGATATGGCTGTTTCGCTACAGGATTACCAGTCGTTAAAATTGAATGCTCATAAAATGGTATCATTCCGATGTCATCTTCAGAAGCGGAAAATACATCTTTAAAAATCCATAATAATTCGCATAATTTTTTATTAAATTCCAAGTCCGTAATATGATCCATATTAAATTTGTTTAAAAATTGTGATTCGGTTAGAGGGTACTTGTTATTTGAGGTTTTAATGCCGTTAACTAGGTTTCTTTTAGAATTTTCCCATCTATTTAAATCATCCTCCGATAAAACTTGGATTTGAACTAAACAAGTCCCCTTTTTTATTGTAATTGTGTAAAATTTCGTGTAATTTTCTGTTCCTCGAATAGCAGATTTTCGGGAATTTCATTTGATGGGGTCGCAAACCATATTTCAAATTTGCTATCCACTGGTTCCATCATCTGTGATATTTTAATTCTTTGCATCGTTTTGGGAGGGACTTTTGTTTTCCTTATCGCGAATCCGTAATATTTCTCTTTATTTTCATTGTCTATTAGATTCATACTGGCGCTATGTTGCGCTATTGCGGCATCTTGCGGCGTCACGTTAGGTTTTACTATGTTTTTCCATAATTCCGCTATTTTCTTTATTTCGTTTGACCTGTACTGTCGCATATCTCCTATTTTTATTTTCGCAGATTCAATACCCTTATTTTTTAAATTTACTTCATTTCTGCAATGTCTCTCAAAATAATTGGACAAGTTTCTGGTTATGCTATGTCCTCCTTGCGAGACATGAGGTTCAAAAGATTGCACCATTATACCGCCAGAAATTTTATTTATTGTTACGTTGTCTTCGTAACCTCTGTTACAATTTCTTAAGGTAGAAATTTCTTCCCCTACCTTAGCCGGGTAGACAAGCCTTTTGTTCGCTACGTTTAATCGCACTCTATTAGACCTTAAAAAATTTGCGCCTATAATTGCTTCATACGGAAAGTTATCGCATATTATAAAATTTGTCGAAAAGATTCTATTATCCCTTTTTATGTCTAGGCGAATTGAACCTCTTGCATCCAATTTGTGCCCTGTCATGCTAGTTAAATTGGGATTATTAAAATTTCTTTGTTGTCTAATATGGGGAGGCAATATATTGAATAAGCATGAGTTTATGATGTTAGCCGTGGCACCACTGTCAATCAAAGCCTTAAAGTAAACGTTTTCTACACAAAAATCATTAAATATAGGTAACTTGTTAATACTATCACTACAGGACGGTACTACTATTGTTTTGGACCTATAAAATATTCTGGGCACCCTCTGGGTCCAATTTATATTTCTGAGGGGCCTGAAACGTTTCCCTGTGGACTTGTTTCATACGTCGGTGTCTGCAGTAGAGATTCAGACACGTGAAATTCCGTAGGCATATCTAATTGATTTACATTTGTTTGTCGATTTTTGTCAGGTGTTATTACGATAATTTTGATTTCTTGCGTCAGTGGCGGCAGCTGGCGCTGACTGCCAATGTTGTTGGCTTGAAAAATTTTCATTCCCGTCAGCCAATTAACTATTTGCCGTCTGCTTGAAAAATTTGTATTTCCCGTCGGCCGATAATTATTTTGTCTACTGGGGGAGGGTTATACAAATTTGGTTGGTACGCGTTGTAGGGTACTAATTGGCGCAATCTTCCTTGGCTATAGCCTAGTGCACCACCGGCGCTAAAATTTCTTCTTCCGAACAAATGGTTGCCATAATTTTGCCTGCTGCCGACAGCAATTCTTGGTGTGTTATTGGGGACATAACGGCACTCCCTCGCGATGTGTCCAGGTCGATAACAAATATAGCTTCTTATCTTATTATTGTATGGTTATTTTCATAATTATATTGTTTGACAGGCTGAAAACACACTTTTTTCCGCCTAGCGGGTTCTTGCGCTTTATTTCTTTGTGGCACTGGGGAGTTATCCCTTGAAAAGAAATTGGGAGACGCCTGATCGTCCTTGAAGATTAGGTTCGCGTTTGAATCGCCTAGGCTATTTATTTTTGCTTTAAGGTGATTTGCGACCATCGTGTCGACTTCGATCAATCGATCTACCTCCTGAACTGCGAGATCCAACGTCTGAATATTTTTGGATATTACCATTCTATATAGTTTTGGGGGTAGCCCCTGCAAAAAGGTATTTAGTATGACTTTTTCATACAGTTGTCCTGAACCTCTTCCGTATTTTGCCTCTACTGAAAAGCGTATATTATCAAGATATTCTCTTATATTTTGTGAATAGTCAAAGCACACCATTCCGTGTTTTAATTTATTTATGGAACTGGTTTCGATAAATCTATCCTTAAATGCCGTTAACAATTTGTCCACCGTATTTATTGGCAAGCTGGTGTCGTCACCTATAGTATGTTCAATCTGCTTTAGAAAGGTAAGGCATGGCCTTTTAATCGTAATAGAAGCATGTCGACTAACGTTTCTAGCTCTGTTTTTGTTAGTTCTATAAACTGGGCCAATTGGATATTAAATTCGTCGATATCTGATTGTCCATTGTACTGCGGGATAGACTTTGCTATTTCAATATTTTTCGCGACCAACTTTTGCGTCATTAATAAATCGCTTAATTCTTCTGACATTTTTTTTTGCGTTCGAATAACTCAAAATAAATTTATTATTTCACTTTACCTATTTTGGGGGAGGCTATTATTTCCTATGAGATATTCTAAAGGGTTTCCCTGTAATAGCTTAGCGGCAATAGGTCTAATCACTTTTCTTATATGTCTGTATCTTTCCAATGATGAAATTTAAATTACAAGGTTTATAGCCTAACTAGTTCGCAAGTTTTCTTCCAATTTCCGACTGCGCCATATGTAGCGGTAAAAAGAAATGACTGTGGCAATTGTGGTAATGAAGATTGATCGCGTCAAGTCTAAAATTGTACTTTGAAGCTGTGAACGTACACCTTATAAGTTCTCCGATAGCGCCACTTATAGCGCCAAGGACTGTGCCATATGTAATATTATGATTAAAAGCGGTGTACCGATCGCGCCTCTCGCCGGAAGCGAGAAAATAAAATAAATAAAGAAATGTAACCTCTTTTCCTTGGGTTATCTCGAAATCAATTACCTGTTATATTATATAGAAATCGGATTCCTGGGGAGCGTTACCTTGGAAGTATGCGAACTAGCTACCTGTGGTGCGACTAGATACAGACATATAAAACATAATAAACACAAATAGAAAAGCAATAGTTTTATTATAACTTACATACTTAGGTGTACAGCAATGCTCACTTCAATTGACGGCAAATAATAACCAAGTCTCTACAATGACTGCATAATAATTTGAATCACAATGCCTGAATGCCAATATAATTCTGCTCTAAATGATCCTGAATCTGATTTACGAATCCCCTAAAAAAGCACTTTTACAATATTATAAAGCTTAGTTTTTGTCCTGTGCTCTAATTGACGACTCCCAATTGGCCTGAGTCCTGAGGCGGGCCAAACCCTCCGTCCAATAATCTGTCTTAAATATTTTTGATGATTTAGACGTTCACACACTCTTATCACTTAGACTTCCTGCGAAAACATTGTATTTTGTAGTTTTTTTTATTACCACTATTTTCGGCGAAATTTAAAGCTGGATAGCGCCGTTCTTTGTCTGAGGCTAAAATGCAATTCTTCTTCTTGCTGATTAAGAACTTTTCTTTTTTTGAGACTAGATTTAAACTTAATTAGAGGAAGTCGGAATTATCTTTAGAAAGAAGAAACTTTATATTTGTATTTTAAATATATCGCATTTTACTCACGGTACATTAGGATCATTCTCACCCCTATTATTCAATCAACAATTAAGATCGTTCATACAGTCCAATTCGCAAATGCTATACCTTTTTCGCAAATATAGCTAATTTTTGGTAAATGATACAACTTTTCATCATTCACAGTTCTATAATTATCCCATGATGCATTCTTAACCAAACCCGATGAGATGCCTTTAAGCTAGAGGTTATCAAACTCTTTGACAGGTTTTGACTCATAAAGATGTAGTTCATTCAACTTGATACGCTTCAGTGGTCCCTATACGTCTCTGCAAAGTATAAGGTCACATTCTACTGACATGCAGAAAAAGGTCTGTCAACTCGGTTTTAAACCCCTCTAGCACCGTTGTGACGAGAGTTTAATATCATATTCCCTGGTGCTTCTCTTTTCTTGTTTGCTAGAGATTCACTAATGTTGCATTTACACATAGAGGAAATCCGAGCGGATTGTGAAAACCGAGCCGATTTTCCGACCGGTTTTGTGCTTAAAATTCTCTCTAGCAGAAAGCTAGAGAAAATTTCAAGCCCAAAACTGGTCGGAAAATTGGCTCAGTTATCAAAATCCGCTTGGATTTACGCTATTTGTGAATGCGTCATAAGTCTAAGTGCACACATGCTGCCACCTAGTGAAAGCTTTAACATAAGCATTAGACACATTTTACTGATCATAAAGGTAAGGCAGTTTTGTTCTTATAATTGAGAACTTCCGGAAGAAAGTGAAGGTTCAAAGCAAGAAAAGGGCTTGTGGAAATACAGTTCCAAACCACGCAGACAAAGCCAGTAAGGGTTTTTCCTTTACCTAATTTTGCAGCAGCATCTAGCGGAATGAGGTGAAAAAAATACAATGCTTTTGGTAGATGGTATTGAGATTCTTCGTCATTAAGATGATGATTTGTATTTTACCATGAGATGGCTAATGGATTAACACCCGATCCACATTATAGTCAAACTTGTGACTAAACCCAACGTCTTGGATACGAAAACAACGTCAGACTAGTGACCTACTTTTTGAAATTCGTGCTAGCCCATCCCTTCAAGGTTTTCTCAAAAAGCGGCCCTTACTCGCAAGTTACAAAATACTTTAAGTCCACTTTAGGACCGGTCGTAAGGTTTAAAGTACATTCCCCCACTGATCTAAAGTGGTCGTTAAGGTTGTAAAGTGAATTCAAACTTTAGTGAAAATTTGGAGCTTTCCTTATAGCTCAGGCTGTTTTCAAATGTTTTATGTTTTGAGGCAGAGCAGAAATAGAAGGAAATAATTTGTGTTACTTGAAAAGTGCGACGCGTCATATTTAAGACGCTGGCTGCATAGTTCCTACATTCTATTTTTACGTGTGAACACGCGGTAAACCTTACGTACAACTTAAGGTACTTCGCTTTCTCACTTTACGTCCTATGTCTGAGCGCCGGTTAATTGGTCAAAATTCTTAACTGTCCCTCATGGCTTGAGACTGATTAGAGGTGTCGAACTCACAAATCTTATGAACAGATTCGATTTGTGGGTTTATTTTGCGTCCGAAACAGGGCTTAGGTTTTGGTTTAGCCACAAGTGTGATTACAATGTGGCTCGAGCAAAAAGCTCTCCTTTCTTGCCGAATAAACTTTTGTTTGCAGTTTTCATATGATACCCTATTCATGGAGGAAGATGATGAACCTTGCAAGTTTTGCATCCGCAGCATCCGTACTGGTGGTGAAAGTGTCAGAATCACAAACAAAGGAGCTCTTCGGATTAACGAGGACAGTTTGTAACGAAGTGAATAGATAACAGTTGAAGACGGCTAAATAGTAAACGGCCATTGCAGAAGCGACTACTGCTGTCCGACGTCAATAGCTTGTCTCGTAAAAAGAAAGAATGACGATTCTGGTGATTCTTAAGTTTCTCTAAACAGATCAAATAGACCTAGTCAAGGCACATACGATGTGAAGTAAAACTGTATGTTTTCCAGTAGCAAAGCTAGTCCTTCCATCTGAGACGAAAAAAGCCAAAAATTACGAGTGCCAAAAAATGACCACAATTGAAGTGCAAAAATCGATTCTTCAGAGCTGTGATTCTAGGAAAAATGACGATTGGGCTAACTTTGTCTGCGGCAGGCTGAATTCTATAGGCTCGCGTTTGCATACAGCTGATGCAGTGTATCATAAGACATGCTACTCTTACTTCAAAACTCTAAGAGAGATTTCAAAGCGGTACTCTTGTGCAACTGATCCAGTGAATGCTGCTGGAAGGCCACAAGAGAGTACAAATCGAGATGCATTCATTAAAGCTTTTAATTATTTCGAAGAACTCAAAGATTGACAGTTTACAGCAGAAAAGATGAGGCTTTTTCTTGGACCAGACCAGTCAACGTACACCATAAAGCATATAAAACGACTCTTTAATGAAACCTACAGCGACCGCTCTGTTATAACTGACAAAGGCAGACAGATTGGTGTTGTGGCTTTCTGGCAAACAGCATATGAGATCCTTCGTGATTTTTACAGAAATCCGCAGTCGAGTGAAGAAGAAAAGCTGAACTTCATGATAGAAGCAGTGGCCAAAGTAATTAAGAATGACATTAACTCAGTGCAGTGTATAGACTCTGACTACCCGAGCCTGAGCAATATAGAAGAAAAGGAAAAAGTTGTGAATTTCTTACCACAATCTCTGAGGCTCTTTCTTTCTCTGCTAATCGCGGATCAGACAAGTTTGCAATAATGCAAGCTGGCCGTCACCGATCTTTGCTCACTCCTTTACGAGTATACTCTGGAGTCCAGCCACACCACCAATCTGGTTCAGTTTTCTCATCGACCAGCTGAATAGGGTAGGTTTTTCTACTTCATACTATAAAGTTCTTCGATTCGAGCGTTCTGCCGCAGTAATTCATGGTACAGAATTTTCAGGGATGACTTCTGGAGCTTTCATCCAGTTCATTGGCGACAATGTCGACCACGACATTTGCACTATCGACAGAAAAGCTACTTTCCATGCTATGGGCATGCTAGCTTCTGCCACACCAAGGCTACCCAAATTTCCAATCATAATCTCAAGAGCAGCTGTAAACCTTGAAGTACTCCAGCAGGTTGGACAAGTGCCTTTCTTCTTGTGATACAATCATGAGATACATCTTGAGAACAATCTTGTGTACAAACCCATACCGACTGAGTTTCATTTGATCAGGCAGGCTACACTGGAAGCTGGAGTATATCATAGGAGGTACTTGTGTGTGTCCTACTATGTCTAAGCCTACATTAAATACACTTAGCCTACACAACCTAAGATAGCTGCTGGTTTAGTGATATAACTAGTAAAAACAACTTGGTATGAAAGGTAAAATTACTGGTATAAAAGCAATATTTCTGAACAGCAACCTGGTGGGTGTAACTTTCCAGAGACAACGAAGTGCTAGCCATTGATTTAGTTACTCTAGCAAAAGATAAGCTTACTTCTAAAAAGGTTAAATTTGTTGTAGATATTGTATAAACAGACAGCAAAAATTTAAGTTTCTCTCAACGGGAAACACTGCTGAAACCATTTGACCTAATAAGAGCTGCTGGTCTGGTGAAGTAGCTAGTAATAATAACTTGTATAGGCTAGTAGGTAAAACCACTGTAATAATCAACACTTCTTAAGACCAAACCTAATGGTTTCAACTTACATGGACTGACGAAGCATCAGCTTCTGATTTGGCTGCTCAGTCTCCCCAGCGTACCCCCAGGGATAATAAGTACTCAACTATGAAGATCATACAGAATGTCAAGGCTAGAGCCTTATACTTTTCAAGAGATGAAGACTTATGTGGCACTAGTGGAGGGGATAGTGAAACTGACTATGGCAACAACAGCAGTAGCAATAGTGAGAGTGACTATACGGCTAGGTCAAAGATATATAGTAAACTCGAACCAATGTCTGATACAAGCCAGCTCAAATATGCCTCCAATGATACAGATTTCCAATCATGTTTTATTGTTGTGTCTGATTTAATCTCAAAACCACTGGAGACAGACGAAATATTGCGTGATACCATTGATCCTTTCCTTGACGATATGGATATTTTAATGTGCCCGGACAAAATTGAAGCTGAATTGATTGCTACAAGTGTTTCTGTCTTCGAGGAGCACCAAATTGTTCCCAATTAGATGACATATGGTAGCTGCATCGAAGGCGTTGAACCAATAGTGCAGCTGCCCCCCACAGAACATGTAAGTAAAGAAAGACAAGGTGTTGCACCATCAGTGAAGCTCCTTCTCCCCGCAGAACATGAAAGTCAAGAACGACAAGGTGTTTAACCATTAGTGGAGCTCCCTCCCCCCCCCCCCCCCGCAGAACATGAAAGTCAAGAAAGACAAACAAATGAGACTGGTTGCAATAGGTTCGAGTGAGCTGGTTATTTGGAAGAGAGTGAGAAGTAAGAAAGAGAAAAGTGAAAGAGAAATGACAAAGCACCCTTTCCCATTAAACGCAGATTTCGATTCAAAGAAATGCACTAATAATTGCAAATTGTTTGATCACGAAGACATGAAGAAGTTATATAACAGGTTTTGGACAATTAACTATGAAGAAAGGGGTAAATGGCTCGTTAAGCTGTTATGGTTTCTTCCAGTCACATGAAGAGTTGCACAATGTATAGAAATGCTCCTAAAGAACTCTACTGTGTTTTATTTCCTTCCTAAAAATACAGTAGAAGATCTAAATGCCACCCCTAAAATTGAAAGAATTGGGGTTTGCAAGTCCAAGTTCATTGCCACCTTTGGATTAGAAAAATAGATTCTGTCATTTTCTCCATAAGAAATATCTTGCACGTGATGAATTAGGTACAATGGTGACAGAAAATCAAGGCAATAAGTACAGGAAACCTGGAAACAAAATTGACAAACAAGTGATAGTACACCACATAGAAAGTTTCCATCCAGCTATACTGCACTGCCGTTGCTTGCATGCACCGAACGTGAGGTACCTTCCAAGTGACCTTAGTGTTTGATCATGATGGAGGATTTCTGGCCTAAAAACCCTGGCATCAAGATTTCAGAGGAGACGTAAAGAAAAATACTGAAGGAGGAAAAGGTGTCCCCCTGTTTACCTCTAAGTGATAGCTGTAATACTTGTGCTCTTTTAAAGGACAAGGTTGAGCAAGATCTTGCATCTGATACAGAAAAGGAAGACTACACGAAACACAGAGCTCTAGTTGAGGTTGTGAGGCGAGAAATTGAAAAAGACAGAACTGAAACCGGGACAAAGGTCTATACTGTGGATTTGCAGGAGCTGCTTTTGTTGCCAATTATGCATAGCAGAAAAGAAGCCTTTTTCTTGTCGCGCCTTGTCTGTTTCAGTGAAACTTTCACCCCCTTTGAAGCTACAAGGTAGAATTCCAATTTGTGTGTCTTCTGAAATGAGGCTTTGCAAGGACTGACGCACCCGATATTGATAGCTCGTATCACAAGGTTGTCAGGAGGAACCGTGACGCGGAAAGATTTTTGTTCTATGCCGATAATTGTTGTGCACAAAATAAAATTCGGACCCTTTACAGTGAGTTTCTGATACTTGTGAATTTGTAAGGTGGACCTGATAGCATCGTCATCAAATATCTAGTGAAGGGGCACAAGCATATGGCTGCAGATTCTATGCATGGATCCATGGAGTCCAAGCTTTGAAATAGAGACGTTCTGGACTTTGATGACCTTTGTGACCTGATCAGAAAAAGCAGGAGGCATGTCAAAGCTGTGAGGATGTTCTTAGAAGATTTTCGACTGTTGAGTTCCATCAGATCTCTGTCCCTGGTGATGAAAAAGGTTGGAGTCAAGATTGCACAATCTTCTCAAGTGAGATTTGAGCGTGGTCAATCATCTCTGTTGTACAAGACCTCACCAGATAGCAAAGAAAAGTCGATATATTTTGTGCTGAAAAAGCATGTTAAAGTGATAGAAAAGGGTAAGCATCCTCTTGTTGAAAAGGTGAACAGAGTAAAAGGGGTGAAACCCGGGAATAAAAGATGTGATTTTTACAAAGCTTGTGCCTTTCATGCCAGAGAACTGGAGAATTTTTTGGAAATACGTGCCATCTGGCACAAATTCTGTTGACCTACTGAAGAGTGTTGGTTACTGACTGATTTTTTGTATTCTGAAGATGATTTTCCTCTTACTTTCTGAATAAATAACTGAATCTTTAAATTTTGTTCTAAAGGTAAAAATGCGTATCCACGGATAAACCTGTTTTTACCTGAAACGGGTTAATACGAGAACAAGAAAAACGCCAATGGTAAAATCGTGTACAAGACATATGGCAGTGTTAGTGAAGTCTGGCATTTATTTTAGTGACGTAATCGGAAAGAACACTATCTAAAACCCGTCCTATCAACTTTTCACTTAAATCCTGTGTCTAGTTTTGCGCAACAGGTGTGGAAAGTATCGCAAAACTTGAGAAACTTTGAAGACTTTTTTTGGAATAATGAAAAGTGTATATACGCGCTTTTAACTTTGGAGGGCCGTTCTGATCTGAAATTTGTGTTTTGTCTTTTTAATTTGGTTATTTGTCTTACTTTTTATTCTATACTTTTGTTTCTATCATTTTGTCTTAGTATATTCTATCCTTTTGTCTTATTCTTCACAAAAAAAGTGCGAAAATAAATAATAGTTCTCAGCTTATCAATGTTTATTTTTCAGCTTCGCACGCCGATTAATATGGTATTGATTAATTTGTCCTTTTCCGACTTGGGTATTGCAACAGTTGGGACAACCATTTCTTTTGTTAATTCCATAGAGAGAAAATGGGCCTTTAGTCGAGAGGTTTGCAACTTCTATGCCCTAGTAATGGCTATGTGTGGTAAGTTTAACTTTTGACCTTTTCTTGAAATTATCTTTAGTTTTACTTCTCTTTAGTGTCTCCTACACTTTCTAAGTCTGAAAACATCATCATACTAAGTAATTTGCCTTTTACAGAGACTAAGGTAATGCCTCTATATTTATCAAACTCACTCTTATCACCTTTCTTATAGAAGGGCTTGATTAAAATTTTTCTAAAGTCACTAGGTACTTCCCCTGTAAAAAAAAAAAAAATCATATTCACCTTTTTCAGTAATTTATTTCTAACTTCACAACCACCATATTAAAAAAAAAAAACTTATTTATCACACTATTAGCACCTGGGATCTTATTATTTTATAATCCTTTTAGTACTCTCACTAATTCTTCCTAAAAAAATAGAGCTTCCTTCACTTCCAAAGTGTCACAAGGCGCTTCATTCTTTTTATTTTTAGTACCTTCAAAACTGCAGCAGTTTCTAACAGATACTAATCTCTTTTTCTACACCAGATTTAACCCAGCTAGGATACCATATACCACTATTTTTACCAACCTGGGCATTAAAGTCCCCCGATAAATTTGTATATCTCTATCTGAGATCCTTTCTTTTTCTTCCTATAGCTGTGAGTAAAATTGGTCTGATTTATTAATATCTTTATCAGTTGGTTTTACAGGAGCAGATGCTACTATAACTGATACCCTGTACATTTTTAGACAAAATGAGCAACTATCATCCTATTGTTAATACCTTCCCAACCTAAACAAGACTTAGTAACTTTCTTATTCGTTATTAGCACTACTCCCTGCCTGAGTAAATAAATTCTAAATCACCTAACTTCATTTTTCCTACCCCTGTGATATGAGTTTCTGAAACTCCTAATAAGTCCAGCTCAAAGCTTTTGGATTTCTCAGTCAAAGTGCCAATACTATAGTTGTTATTCCCTCTGTAATATTCCAAGTTGCAATTTTCATATTATTTGTATCATTAAAATTACCATGGCCTCAGGATAAGCAACCAGTCCTAAAACCAGTGCCGGACGGGGACTTGCTAATCTTCTCGAGTCTACGCAAAGACCTTAAGCTGGCCTAGAAATGGATAGTAGGAGGTCCCTTGAACCTTATTGATGAATGTAAGCTTTGTGCAACCCTAGGCAGATCTCGACCAAAAATGACTTTCCACACTTGGTGGTGCTTTTCTATCAACAAAGGTTGTAATTCTGCACAAACAGTCTCCTGTTACCTCTAACTCATTATATATTTATGCCTGAAAATATTATGCTACTATGAAAAGGCAGTCCATAATAGGTAACTTAGCTAGGAAGAGGTTTTCAGTGTGAAAAATTTTCACCACAAAAACAAAGCCCTGAACAATTATCCATCACTCAGAATTCAGAGCAAATGTTGTGTCTTTTACTAGACCATAATTTCCTCGTGGGTCACCTCTCCTCTAGGCCACCCTGCAGTGCTATTCGAAGTCACAGTTCTGGCTAGGCAAACTTGTGAAAGGTCCAAACTAACGCCTCTATGAGGTCATGCAAGCAGAATTTCCTCTTTCGGGATACGGACGGAGGAAGGAACTTATGGTGGAGTGGAGACCCCGAACCATTTAAGATCTTCCCATCCCACAGCTCGCTTCAATAAAGCATGGATAAAAACCCACAATAATTTTTAGCTAGTTAGTTTTCTGTACATCGTGTTCCAAAAAAAAAAAAAAAAAAAAAAAAAAATGGAGCAAATGAGACAGGGTTTTACTGCGTAGGATAAAATGTGATAACGCATAATTTTAAACGACTTCTTCAAAAAGTGCTCTTGGCGATCTGTTGATGATAATCCATATTGCTCTTAATAATGTTGTTCAAAGTTGTCACACTAATCAAATACAAAGTGTAAACGATGCTCTGGCTTTTGAAAGGTTTAAGTGCGTTAATCCTGCTCCTGTTTGTGGTAATTTCTGTTTATTTTAAATTTAAATTGTTATATGACATTCTATCTGTCGTCTTTCGTTTTAATATAGCTCTTTACTTTTCTAAGATTAAATTTTGTGCAAAAGTTTTTTTTTTAATTTAATACATAAATAAAGCCCCAGGTGAGGCAGTATCATGTCAAACCAAGATTTGAAACTTATTAAAAAGAGTTAACGTTATAGCGTTGCCTATAGTAAAGGCCATAAGGCTTCAAGGTTTTATTATCATTTGTTTTTTTCCAAGAGGCACTTCTTATGGAAGGGGTCGTCATATATCATAATTCTTCAACCTTTGGGGGAAAAGACATGGGGGTTGGTTTCCCTGAAATCACGTTTGCTTCTTAAAAAGGGAACTAAAACTTTCAATTTCAAATCGAATGAGCCTCCCCGAAGCCTGTAAGACCACCCTTTCCATTAAAACCATATATGTTAACAACGGGTAGCCTGTATATCTTATATCCTTTGCCCCGGGGGCTATGGAGGGTTTTGTCAAACCCGGAGGCATATTTTTTTACCCTCAAACTATATTCAACTAAATGGCTCTCTCAAACTTTCGATCAAATACATTTAGGGAAAAGAAGGCATGAGAGGGGGAATAGTTGCCCTTCAATCACTTTTGACTCTTAAAAAGACACTAAAACTCCCAATTTCCAATCGAATGAGCATTATCCAAAGTTTATATGACCACCCCTTCCATATGAAGCGCATCCGAATTAAAAATAACAAAATATTGAAGCCTTATGGTTATTTACTATAGGCAACGCTGTAGTGTTGGTTCTGAAATACTGCCTGGGTAAGTGAAGCCGATCCACTTAATTTTCGAACCAATTCTTGCAATTGGAACTCTCATAACCTTAAAAATATTCTTTCATTATGTTAACGTTTGCATCTAAGAATATATAGCCTGCACAGATACTATGGTCTGGGAAGCCACTACTCTTTTCTTCTATGCTCGTTTAACACCGAGAAGACGGTTTAACAAGGATTTCAGGCAGGTGTTTTACTAGTCCGTTCAAACCTCTCTTGTATTACAAGCGAGAATATGTAACTATGGGGATTTGAGAGGGGTGTTTACAGGTGAAAGTCTTGAGGTAATTGAATGAATATGGAAGTTTAAAGTCTATTGTAACTAATCGATTGACGCAACCTTCACAGGGACACGGTTTTTTGAAAATATACTTTGCTTATTTGCAAAATGTGTCAATGATTATTTTATAAAAGTGATGACGTAAGATAACCATTTAAATTGTCATTTTTATTTTATAAAATAATGTAAGACCGGCGGAGAATTTTGTATAGGACTAACTCATTAAAGCGAATGATGAAACTTATGGAGGAGATGACGGAAAATGAATGAATTTCCATGTACAGTGGTAGTTTTTGGCCCATGAAACTCTGTGGACCGTAACACTACCTGGCCCATGGCACTTCGTATCATAATAACCCAGGATACTCCGTTCCCCCGTGGCAACCCACCCCTCATGGTTCCTTATGACACCTCTTCCCGCCTGCTCATAAAATATACTTATTATCAAGAGTTTACTTCAAAATATAAGGGGACTGAGCCTGGCCTTCCATATTCCCAAGACATCCTGAGCCCCCTAGCCCCCTGTGCCCAACCCCTCACCTTGATCCCATGGTTTTTCCTTGCTCCCCTTACCCCCTGAAAATCCTTCGCTTCCTGCCCCTCCCCCCTGAGCCAACGTTCCTTCCTCTTCTTTTTTGTATTTTTTTTTAATTTGTTCAACTTTTTTTTCACATCTTTAAAAAACACTCAGTGTACCTGTAACAAAAATTTTTGTTATGAAATTTGTTTGGAATATGAAATGAAAATGGTATGTATATATTATTTGATGTTTTTTCGTTTTCGAAAAACAGCTTTTGCATTAAGATTTTTTCGGGACAGGTTTTTTCATGACTGATTTTTCTCAGGAACCTTTAACTTACAAATTTTGAAAATATGAATGAAAGGAGTGGTTAAACATTGTTTTTTCTTTTTTGCGTTGTAAAAGATGAACAAAATATTTTTTGGGTGTTAGTTAGTTTGTACTCAGCAGTGTGAGAGTCAATTTCAAATGACTGAAGCGGATAGACATAAAATCATACGGACTCAAGCTACTATCTAAAAATGAATGAATCTAAACAAACAATTTTAAAGTTTGTTGATGCAGCAGAGAATCTTCAGTCACAGAATGTTCGATGATATAATGAGACAGGACTCTCCAACCATGGATTATTGCGTGAAACTTATGCATTGTGATCCCAAACCATTTACTCGATTTATTGATGTGCTAAGCCAGATAAACCAAATTATATATTGCTGATGACAAGATAATATCCAGGATTTTTCTTTGGGGATGGGGGTACAATTTTTTTTAAATGCTTAAGAATTTGGTTTATAGACGTTTTTGTTAAGTTTCTACGAGTCGGACAAACATTTGGGGGAGGAGGTTATAAATCCTCCAGCCCCCTGAATACGGCCTTTGCTGGGGAATTGCCAAGTATTTCAAATAGAATAATGTAAATTACTTTCCGAAAGTATCCACATATGATGAACTTATCACAATATAGAAGTTCTTTACGTAAATTAATTCGTAAGATACGTATATTTATTATTAATAAAAACATTCGTAAATAAAATTAAATGATTTTCGAGAAAGCCATTTAATCAAATAAAAGTAAAATTAATATGCAAATTTTGTTTTAATTATTCATGTACGGTGAGCCAAAATCAAAACCTGCATTAATTCAAAAACGATCAAAAATTAAATAAAAAAACAAGTTTTTTTTAACTGAAAGTAAGGAGCGACATTAAAACTTAAAACGAACGGAAATTATTCCGTACATGAAATCGGGGCTCCTTCTGCTCTTCAAATTTAACCAAATCAAAATAGCGTGAGTGTATCCAAGCTATCAAAGAAAGTAAACAGATTTGTTTGCGAAGGGTATCAAGTTTTCCATTTCAGGTCAACTAGAGGAGGTATGAAACTAAATTAAACAGTACTATTTGTGTCCTGATTTTTAAAAGGGTGTATGTTGTTAAAAATTTGCTGAAATTTTTTTCTCCAGCATACAAATAGCAGGCCAAACTATAAAGTCTTAAAAGCAACGAAAATGTTTAAGGTATTATTTTCTTTTTCCCTGAAAAGACTATGTCAATATAAAACGAACAGAAATTAATTAAAAAAAAATTTCCACAAAATAAGTATTTCAAAGAAAAGTAAGGAACTCCATTAAATAAAAAATGAGCAAAAATAAAATAAAATAATCTACTAATTATGAATCTACCACGAATAAGCATAGATAATAAATGAAACCCAAAAGGAACAGAAATTACAATGAATAACCGAGTCAAACTCAAAACGAGCAGAAATTAACATAAGTCAGGCTCAAAACCCCTATGTCTTCCCAAGGCCAGAACAAAATTTGCACTTTAATGAAAAAATACAAATGAATGTGCATTGTCAGTTTAATATGAATATACGGATATTTAGTAATTGAAATGTTAATACTATTTGATTTATTAAAGGTATAAAAGTAAAAACATTTATATTTTTTTCAGTAAAGTGCAAATTTTGTTCTGGCCTTGGGAAGGCATAGGGGTGTTGAGCCCAACTTATTTTAATTTCTGCTCGTTTTGAATTTGACTCGGTCATTTATTGTAATTTCTGTTTGTTTTGGGTTTCATTTATTTATCGATGCTGATTTGTGGTAGTTTCACGCTTGGTAGATTATTTGATTTTACTTTTGCTCATTTTTGTTTAATGGAGTTCTTAACTTTTCTTTGAAAAACTTATTTTGTGGAAAAAAGTTTTTTTAATCAATAACAATAAAACATATCAACATAGAATGTTTGATGAAACATCCAGCCCACATGTTTGATGAAACATCCAGCCTACGTACGCGCGCGTACGTAGGCTAACCTAGTCTAACCTAACTTAACCTAACCTAATTTAATCTAACCTAACCTAATCATACACCTAACTTTTTGCCTGTCTCTCACCTAACCTGAAGCTAACCTAAGTGAAGCGTACATGGGCTAACCTAACCTAACTTAACCTAACCTAACTTAATCTAGCCTAACCTAACCATACTCGCCGGAAAAGGTTAGGTTAACTTATCATGAGCGCTCATGATAAGTTAACCTAACCTAACTTAAACAGTGAATTTCCACCATTCAGACTGGTAGACTGAGACCCCAATATTGAGCTAGTGGATTTCCACCATTCAGGCTGGTGGACTAAGACCCTAATTCTGAGCTAGTGAATTTCCACCATTCAGGCTGGTGGACTGAGACCCCAATATCAAGCTAGTGGATTTCCACCATTCAGGCTGGTTGGAATAGGACCCCAATTCTGAGCTAGTGAATTTCCACCGTTCAGGCTGGTGGAGAGGGACCCCAATACTGAGCTAGTGGAATTCCACCATTCGGGCTGGTGGACTAAGACCCCAATTTTCCAACTCTTGCATTTCATGACAGAAATTCAAAATGAACTTCGAAAAATCAAGAGAATGTAACTGTGAGAAGGTAAAGCACAACAAGTCACTACTGAAATATTCCAACTCTTACATTTCACGACAGAAATTCAAAATGAAATTTGAAAAATTAAGACAATGTAACTGTGATATGGTAAGTGTGTAAGTTTTTGTGTGTGTGTAAGTTTTGGCGTGTGTGTGTGTAAGTTTTCGTGTGTGTGCGTAAGTTTTCGTGTGTGTGTGTGTGTAAGTTTTTGTGTGTGTGTGTGTAAGTTTTTGTGCGTGTGTGCAAGTTTTTGTGTGTGTAAGTTTTTGTGTGCATGTAAGTTTTTGTGTGCATGTAAGTTTTTGCGTGTGGGTGTAAGTTTTTGTGTGTGTGTGTGTAAGTTTTTGTGTGTCTAAGCTTTTGTGTGTGTAAGTTTTGACGTGTGTGTGTGTAAGTTTTCGTGTGTGTGTGTGTGGTGTGTGTAAGTTTTTGTGTGCATGTAAGTTTTCGTGTGCATGTGTAAGTTTTTGTGTGTGTGTGTGTGTGTGTGTAAGTTTTTGTGTGTGTGTAAGTTTTCGTGTGTGTGTGTGTAAGTTTTTGTGCGTGTGTGTAAGTTTTTGTGTGTGTGTGTAAGTTTTTGTGTGCATGTAAGTTTTTGTGTGCATGTAAGTTTTTGCGTGTGGGTGTAAGTTTTTGTGTGTGTATGTAAGTTTTTGTGTGTCTAAGCTTTTGTGTGTGGGTGTAAGTTTTTGTGTGTGTTTGTAAGTTTGTGTGTGTTTGTGTGTGTGTGTGTGTAAGTTTTTGTGTGTGTGTGTGTGTGTGTATGTGTGTAAGTTTTTGTGTGTGTAAGTTTTGGCGTGTGTGTGTGAGTTTTCGTGCGTGTGTGTGTAAGTTTTGTGTGTGCATGTGTGTTTGTAAGTTTTTGTGTGTGTGTGTGTGTGTGTGAATTTTTGTTGTGTTCATGTGTAAGTTTGTGTGTGTGTGTGTGTGTGTGTGTGTGTATGTGTGTGTGTGTGTAAGTTTTCGTGTGTGTGTGTGTGTGTGTGTGTTTGTGTGTGTGTGTGTGTGTGTAAGTTTTTGTGTGCATGTAAGTTTTTGTGTGCATGTAAGTTTTCGTGTGCATGTGTAAGTTTTTGTGTGTGTGTGTGTGTAAGTTTTTGTGTGTGTGTAAGTTTTGGTGTGTGTGTGTGTGTAAGTTTTCGTGTGTGTGTGTGTGCGAGTTTTGTGTGTGTGTGTGTGTGTGTGTGCGTGTAAGTTTTTGTGTGCATGTAAGTTTTTGTGTGCATGTAAGTTTTCGTGTGCATGTGTAAGTTTTTTTGTGTGTGTGTGTGTGTAAGTTTTTGTGTGTGTGTAAGTTTTGGCGTGTGTGTGTAAGTTTTCGTGTGTGTGTGTAAGTTTTCGTGTGTGTGTGTAAGTTTTCATGTGTGTGTGTAAGTTTTTGTGTGTGTGTGTGTAAGTTTTCGTGTGTGTGTGTAAGTTTTCATGTGTGTGTGTAAGTTTTTGTGTGTGCGTGTAAGATTTTGTGCGTGTGTGTAAGTTTTTGTGTGCATGTAAGTTTTTATGTGCATGTAAGTTTTCGTGTGCATGTGTAAGTTTTTTTTTTTGTGTGTGTGTGTGTGTGTGTGTGTGTGTGTGTGTGTGTGCATAAGTTTTCGTGTGTGTGTGTAAGTTTTTGCGTGTGTGTAAGTTTTTGTGCGTGTGTGTAAGTTTTAGTGTGTGTGTAAGTTCTTGTGTGCATGTAAGTTTTTGTGTGCATGTAAGTTTTTGCGTGTGGGTGTAAGTTTTTGTGTATGTGTGTGTAAGTTTTTGTGTGTGTGTGTGTAAGTTTTTGTGTGTCTAAGCTTTTGTGTGTGTGTAAGTTTTGGCGTGTGTGTGTGTAAGTTTTCGCGTGTGTGTGTGTGTGTGTAAGTTTTTGTGTGCATGTAAGTTTTCGTGTGCATGTGTAAGTTTTTTTTTGTGTGTGTGTGTGTGTAAGTTTTTGTGTGTGTGTAAGTTTTTGTGTGTGTGTGTAAGTTTTGTGTGTGTGTGTGTGTAAGTTTTTGTGCGTGTGTGTAAGTTTTTGTGTGCATGTAAGTTTTTGTGTGCATGTAAGTTTTTGCGTGTGGGTGTAAGTTTTTGTGTGTGCGTGTAAGTTTTTGTGTGTCTAAGCTTTTGTGTGTGGGTGTAAGTTTTTTGTGTGTGTGTGTAAGTTTGTGTGTGTTTGTGTGTGCGTGTGTAAGTTTTTGTGTGTGTAAGTTTTTTTGTGTGTGTGTGTGTGTGTAAGTTTGTGTGTGTGTGTGTATGTGTAAGTTTTTGTGTGCATGTAAGTTTTGGCGTGTGTGTGTAAATTTTGTGTGTGTGTGTGTGTAAGTTTTTGTGTGTCTAAGCTTTTGTGTGTGTAAGTTTTGACGTGTGTGTGTGTAAGTTTTCGTGTGTGTGTGTGTGTAAGTTTTTGTGTGCATGTAAGTTTTCGTGTGCATGTGTAAGTTTTTGTGTGTGTAAGTTTTTGTGTGTGTGTAAGTTTTGTGTGTGTGTGTGTGTGTGTGTAAGTTTTTGTGTGTGTGTGTAAGTTTTTGTGCGTGTGTGTAAGTTTTTGTGTGCATGTAAGTTTTTGTGTGCATGTAAGTTTTTGCGTGTGGGTGTAAGTTTTTGTGTGTGCGTGTAAGTTTTTGTGTGTCTAAGCCTTTGTGTGTGGGTGTAAGTTTTTGTGTGTGTGTGTAAGTTTGTGTGTGTTTGTGTGTGTGTGTGTGTAAGTTTTTGTGTGTGTAAGTTTTTGTGTGTGTGTGTGTGTGTAAGTTTTTGTGTGTGCGTAAGTTTTTGTGTGCATGTAAGTTTTTGTGTGCATGTAAGTTTTTGCGTGCGGGTGTAAGTTTGTGTGTGTGTGTAAGTTTTGGCGTGTGTGTGTGCGGTGTGAGTTTTTGTGTGTGTGTAAGTTTTGGCATGTGTGTGTAAGTTTTTGTGTGTGTGTGTGTAAGTTTTCGTGTGTGTGTGTAAGTTTTTGTGTGTGTGTGTAAGTTTTTGTGCGTGTGTGTAAGTTTTTGTGTGTGTGTGTGTGTAAGTTTTTGTGTGTGTTTGTGTGTGTGTGTGTAAGTTTTTGTGTGTGTGTAAGTTTTTGTGTGCATGTAAGTTTTTGTGTGCATGTAAGTTTTTGCGTGTGGGTGTAAGTTTTTGTGTGTATGTAAGTTTTCGTGTGCATATGTAAGTTTGAGTGTGTGTGTGTGTGTGTGTGTGTGTGGTTTTTGTGTGTGTGTAAGTTTTGCCGTGTGTGTGTAAGTTTTCGTGTGTGTGTGTAAGTTTTCGCGTGTGTGCGTAAGTTTTTGTGTGTGTTTGTGTGTGAGTGTGTAAGTTTTTGTGCGTGTGTGTAAGTTTTTGTGTGTGCGTGGGTAAGTTTTTGTGTGTGTGTAAGTTTTTGTGTGCATGTAAGTTTTTGTGTCCATGTAAGTTTTTGCGTGTGGGTGTAAGTTTTGTGTGTGTGTGTAAGTTTTTTTGTGAGTGTGTGTGTAAGTTTTTATGTGTGTGTAAGTTTTCGTGTGTGTGTTTAAGTTTTTGTGTGTGTGAGTGTAAGTTTTTGTGCGTGTGTGTAAGTTTTTGTGTGTGTGTGTGTAAGTTTTTGTGTGCATGTAAGTTTTTGTGTGCATGTAAGTTTTTGCATGTGGGTGTAAGTTTTTGTGTGTGTGTGTGTAAGTTTTTGTGTGTGTAAGCTTTTTGTGGGTGTAAGTTTGTTGTGTGTGTGTGTAAGTTTTTGTGCGTGTGTGTAAGTTTTTGTGTGCATGTAAGTTTTTGTGTGCATGTAAGTTTTTGCGTGTGGGTGTAAGTTTTGTGTGTGCGTGTAAGTTTTGTGTGTCTAAGCCTTGTGTGTGGGTGTAAGTTTTTTGTGTGTGTGTGTAAGTTTGTGTGTGTTTGTGTGTGTGTGTGTAGTTTTGTGTGTGTAAGTTTTTGTGTGTGTGTGTGTAAGTTTTTGTGTGTGTGTAAGTTTTTGTGTGCATGTAAGTTTTTGTGTGCATGTAAGTTTTTGCGTGTGGGTGTAAGTTTGTGTGTGTGTGTAAGTTTTGGCGTGTGTGTGTGCGGGTGTGAGTTTTTGTGTGTGTGTGTAAGTTTTGGCATGTGTGTGTAAGTTTTTGTGTGTGTGTGTAAGTTTTCGTGTGTGTGTGTAAGTTTTTGTGTGTGTGTGTAAGTTTTTGTGCGTGTGTGTAAGTTTTTGTGTGTGTGTGTGTAAGTTTTGTGTGTGTTGTGTGTGTGTGGTGTGTTTGTGGTGTGTGTAAGTTTTTGTGTGTGTGTAAGTTTTTGTGTGCATGTAAGTTTTTGTGTGCATGTAAGTTTTTGCGTGTGGGTGTAAGTTTTTGTGTGTATGTAAGTTTTCGTGTGCATATGTAAGTTTGAGTGTGTGTTTGTGTGTGTGTGTGTGTGTGTGAGTTTTTGTGTGTGTGTAAGTTTTGCCGTGTGTGTGTAAGTTTTCGTGTGTGTGTGTAAGTTTTCGCGTGTGTGCGTAAGTTTTTGTGTGTGTTTGTGTGTGAGTGTGTAAGTTTTTGTGCGTGTGTGTAAGTTTTTGTGTGTGCGTGGGTAAGTTTTTGTGTGTGTGTAAGTTTTTGTGTGCATGTAAGTTTTTGTGTCCATGTAAGTTTTTGCGTGTGGGTGTAAGTTTTGTGTGTGTGTGTAAGTTTTTTTGTGAGTGTGTGTGTAAGTTTTTTATGTGTGTGTAAGTTTTCGTGTGTGTGTTTAAGTTTTTGTGTGTGTGAGTGTAAGTTTTTGTGCGTGTGTGTAAGTTTTTGTGTGTGTGTGTGTAAGTTTTTGTGTGCATGTAAGTTTTTGTGTGCATGTAAGTTTTTGCATGTGGGTGTAAGTTTTTGTGTGTGTGTGTAAGTTTTTGTGTGTGTAAGCTTTTTGTGGGTGTAAGTTTGTTGTGTGTGTGTGTAAGTTTTTGTGCGTGTGTGTAAGTTTTTGTGTGCATGTAAGTTTTTGTGTGCATGTAAGTTTTTGCGTGTGGGTGTAAGTTTTTGTGTGTGCGTGTAAGTTTTTGTGTGTCTAAGCCTTTGTGTGTGGGTGTAAGTTTTTTGTGTGTGTGTGTGTAAGTTTGTGTGTGTTTGTGTGTGTGTGTGTAAGTTTTTGTGTGTGTAAGTTTTTGTGTGTGTGTGTGTAAGTTTTTGTGTGTGTGTAAGTTTTTGTGTGCATGTAAGTTTTTGTGTGCATGTAAGTTTTTGCGTGTGGGTGTAAGTTTTTGTGTGTGTAAGTTTTGGCGTGTGTGTGTGCGGGTGTGAGTTTTTGTGTGTGTGTGTAAGTTTTGGCATGTGTGTGTAAGTTTTTGTGTGTGTGTGTAAGTTTTCGTGTGTGTGTGTAAGTTTTTGTGTGTGTGTGTGTAAGTTTTTGTGCGTGTGTGTAAGTTTTTGTGTGTGTGTGTGTGTAAGTTTTGTGTGTGTGTGTGTGTGTGTGTGTGTGTGTGTAAGTTTTTGTGTGTGTGTAAGTTTTTGTGTGCATGTAAGTTTTTGTGTGCATGTAAGTTTTTGCGTGTGGGTGTAAGTTTTTGTGTGTATGTAAGTTTTCGTGTGCATATGTAAGTTTGTGTGTGTGTGTGTGTGTGTGTGTGAGTTTTTGTGTGTGTGTAAGTTTTGGCGTGTGTGTGTAAGTTTTTGTGTGTGTGTGTGTGTGTAAGTTTTTGTGTGTGTGTGTAAGTTTTTGTGTGTGTGTAAGTTTTTGTGTGCATGTATGGGGACCGGGGGAGGACCTTTGGGCCCAGGGAGGGCGTTTGGGGATCCGGGGGCCCTTGAGGATTGAGTGGTCTTTTGGGAGCCCGGGGGACCTTTGTGGACCGGGGGAGGGCCTTTGGGAGCCCAGTGGACCTTTGGGACCGGGGGAGGACCTTTGGGGGTCCGGGGGACCCTTGGGGGCCGGCTGGCCCTTTGGGAGCCCGGGGGACCTTTGAGGACCGGGGGAGGGCCTTTGGGGGCCCGGGAAGGGCCTTTGGGGGTCTGGGGGGGCCCTTGAGTGCCGATTGGTCCTTTGGGAGCCCTGGGAGCCCGGTGAGGGCCTTTGGGGACCGAAGGAGGGCCTTTGGAAGCCTGGGGAGGGTGTTTAGGGGTCTGGGCGGCACTTGAGGGCCGACTGGTCCCTTGGGAGCCCGGGGGGACCTTTGGGGACCAGGGGAGGGCCTTTGGGGGCTCGGGTAGGGCTTTTGGGGTCTGGGGAGGGCCTTTGGGAGCCTGGGGAGGGTGTTTAGGGGTCTGGGCGGCACTTGAGGGCCGATTGGTCCTTTGGGAGCCCGGTGGACCTTTGGGGACCGAAGGAGAGCCTTTGGGGGCTCGGGTATGGCCTTTTTGGGGTCTGGGGGTCCTTGGGTGCCTGGGGGACCTTTGGGGACCGGGAGAGGGCCTTGGGGACTGGTGGAGGGCCTTTGGGGTCTGGTGGACCTTTGGGGACCGGGGAGGGCCTTTGGGGGCTCGGGTATGGCCTTTTTGGGGTCTGGGGGTCCTTGGGTGCCTGGGGGACCTTTGGGGACCGGGAGAGGGCCTTTGGGGACTGGTGGAGGGCCTTTGGGGGTCTGGTGGACCTTTGGGGACCGGGTATGGCCTTTGGGGGCTCGGGTAGGGCTTTTTGGGGTCTGGGGAGGGCCTTTGGGGTCCGGTGGGCCAGTTGGGAGCCTGGGGGGCATTTGGGGACAGGATGATGGCCTTTGGGGGTGCCGGGGGCCCTTTGGAAGCCCAGAGAACCTTTGAGTACCGGGGGCTTCCTTCGGGGTTGAGGTAGAGGGATTGGAACCCTTTGGGGTTGGGGTAGAGGACCTCACAACACTGTTCAATGAAACTTGTGTATTATAACGACCACACTCAAAACCTCAACCGCAAGTTCTTCATAAATCATCTTTTAAAATGTCTCTAAATGTTTCGCCGAAATAATTCCATAACCTGTCTAAAACAGTTTCGCCCAAATAATCCCTAAACGTAATTCAGCGTGTTCCTTTTGTTTTGGCATCTCTGTGCTAATGCATTTCAAATTAATAAGAAACCTGATTCCCGCGCTAAAACAATTCATCGCTAAGATGTTTCTTGGAGAATTGTTTTCCATGGCGTTTGGTTATTAATATCCTTTGGAGTTCGACCAAAAGAGTTGTTTCCGAGGCAAAGACATTAATGACTTGGATCTATTCCTGTATCATAACATTCGCTGAGAGCGTGCCCAAAACAACAACAATAGCATTGACCCCATTAACCAGGTGTTCCCCCTTATGACTCTATCGCGTGCCCAAAACAACAACAATAGCATTGACCCATTAACCAGGTGTTCCCCCTTATGACTCTATCGCGTGCCCAAAACAACAACAATAACATTGACCCATTAACCACGTGTTCTCCCTAATGACTCTATCGCGTGTCCAAAACAACAACAACAACATTGACCCCATTAACCACGTGTTCCCCTTATGACTCTATCGCGTGCCCAAAACAACAACAAGAAGGAAGTGACAAAGTTCCTGTTTTTCCATTCTCACTGACAAAATCCATAAAACCGTCAAATAATCAACACACATAACCATCTATGAAAACAGACATAAATGTGACAAACTTCCTGTTTTTTCATTCTCACTGACAAATCCATAAACACACGTGGTAATCGTGGGAGTGTTTAAAAAAAAGTGTCCGGATCTGGGATTCGAAGGGGTATTGTCCTCGTGGGAGTAGCACCCCCATCTCTACTCCAATGAAGGGTAATGGAACACGATTAAATAACAGTTTCCTAATTTACTTTATCTTCTCATTAATCTTAGGGTTTTTTTCCCATCCTTTTTTTTCTCAGATGTAAAAAATGACCTTAGTAAGTTGATTTTATTTTAGGATGAAAGACCACTGACCATATCTTTGTTGTTCATAATTTCAAAGGGAAAACGTCAAAAATTCTGGTGGAAAACTGCTAATTGATTTTATCCTCTTCTCTGCTAAATTCAAGTAGATTGATTTAGACGCTCTATTGCGAATCATACGGTTTACCGGCCTATTAAACGATCATTCAGACTTCTTGAACTGGTTCACTTAGTGTCAAAAAGCTATGTCCCAGTTTTTGAGAATGACATCCCCCAGCCCTCGGGGCAAGGGTTATAAGTTAAGCCCTGGGGCATACACGGTTTTGATTGAAAATGTTGTCGTAGAAACTTCAAAAGGGCTCATTTGATTTGAAATTGAAAGGGCTAGTGCTATTTTTAATAGTTGCAAGTAATTGGAGAGCGACTAACGCCCCTCTCACGCCCACCATTTCCCCTAACAGATCCAATCAAAACTTTGAGGTAGCCATTTTGTTTAACGTAGTTGAAAGTTCTGGAAATTAAGTCTTAGAGGATGACAACCACCCTAACAGCCCATAGGGTAAGGGTTGTAATTTATGCCCAGGGGGCATATAAGGAGTTTATTGAAAGCGTTGTCGTTTCAAAAAGGGCTCATTCGACTGGAAATCGAAAGGCCGAGTTTCCTTTTTAATAGTCGAAAACGATTGGAAGGCTTGACATTTTTATAGTATAGATCGATGTGGGTATAATGTATTATTTTTGTTGTTGTTGCTGTTTTGACCAGGGCACTTCATATCGAAGGAGTTTCCGTGGGAACTTCGAAAAGGACTCATTCGATTGAAAGTAGAAAGGGCTGATGCCCTTTTTAATAGTCGAAAGTGATTGGAGGGCAACTAATCCCCCTTCCACGCCCACTCTCCCACTTGCCTATTATGTTTAAAAACTAAATGTTACCTTAAGATTAAATCAAAATGCACTGTATTAATGCTAATTCCAAATAAGGCATCTCAGCAGTATCCCAAGAACGACTGAGGGTATTATGTTCAAATTTTCAGGGCTACTTCTGCTCTTAAAACAATAAATTTTTGAGATAGCTATTTTGTTCCACGCAGTTCAAAGTTCAGGAAATTATACCTTTGAGCAGGACACTCCCCCCAAATTCTTCAGGGCAAGGGTTATAAGTTATGCCCTGTGGCATATAAGGTTTTTATTAAAATCTTTGTCGTAGAAACTTGAAAAATGGCTCATTCGATGGGAATGTCAAAGGGCTAGTGCCCTTTTTAATAGTCGAAAGTGATTTGAGGGCTAAATGTAAAAACTAAATGTTGCCTTAAGATTAAATCAAAATGCACTGTATTAATGCTAATTCCCAATAAGGCATCTCAGCGTTATCCCAAGAACGACTGAGGGTATTATGTTGAAATTTTCGGGGCTACTTCTGCTCTTAAAATTTAACCAAATCAAAATAGCGTAAGTGTATCCAAGCTATCAAAGAAAGTAAACAGATTTTTTTTTGCGAATGGTATCAAGTTTTCTATTTCAGGTCAACTAGAGGAGGTATGAAACTAAATTAAACACTCCTCTTTGTGTCCAGATTCTTATAAGGGTGTATGTTGTTAAAAATTGCTGTAAATGTTTTCTCCAGCATACAAATAGCAGGCCAAACTATAAAGTCTTAAAAACAACGAAAAGATTTAAAGTATTATTTTTTTCCCTGACAAGACTATGTCAATATAAAACGAACAGAAATTAATTAAAAAAACGTTTTCCACAAAATAAGTTTTTCAAAGAAATGTAAGGAAGTCCATTAAACAAAACATTAGCAAAAATAAAATTAAGTAATCTACCAATCATGAAACTACCACAAATCAGCATTGATAAATAAACGAAACCCAAAACGAACAGAAATTACAATAAATAACCGAGTCAAACTCAAAACGAGCAGAAATTAACATAAGTTGGGCTCAAAACCCCTATGCCTTCCCAAGGCCAGAACAAAATTCGCCCTTTAATGAAAAAATACAAATGAATGTGCATTGTCAGTTTAATATGAATATACTGATATTTAGTAATTGAAATGTTATTACTTTTTGATTTATTAAAGCTATAAAAGTAAAAGCATTTATATTTTTTTCAGTAAAGTGCAAATTTTGTTCTGGCCTTGGGAAGGCATAGGGGTGTTTGAGCCCAACTTATTTTAATTTCTGCTCATTTTGAGTTTTTCTCGGTTATTTATTGTAATTTCTGTTCGTTTTGGGTTTCATTTATTTCTCGATGCTGATTTTTGGTAGTTTCAAGCTTGGTAGATTATTTGATTTTACTTTTGCTCTTTTTTGTTTAATGGAGTTCTTTACTTTTCTTTGAAAAACTTATTTTGTGGAAAAAGTTTTTTTAATTAATAACAATAAAACATATCAACATAAAATGTTTGATGAAACATCCGGCCCACATCTGGAATTGACTTGTGGAGCTACCAGCCACTCAAACCCGCTCCTGAACCCTAATGATGATATCTACTGTCACAGTTAAAATGAAATAGAAACGTTAAACACCAATAAATAACAACTGAAAAACTATAGCCAATGAAGGATAATGCGACACGATTAAATAACAGTTTCCTAATTTACTTTATCTTCTCATTAGTCCTAGGGTTTTCTTTCCATCCTTTTTTTTTTTCTCAGATGTAAACAATGACCTTAGTAAGTTGATTTTATTTTAGGATGAAAGACCACTGACCATATTTTTGTTGTTCATAATTTCAAAGGGAAGACGCCGAAAATTCTGGTGGGAAACTGCTAATTGATTTTACCCTCTTCTCTGCTAAATTCAATGACATTGATTCAGACGGTCTATTGCGAATCATACGGTTTATCGGCCTACTAAACGAGTATTCAGACTTCTTAAAGCAGTTCACTTAGTGTCAAAAAGCTGTGTCCGAGATATTGGCTTACAAATCTCATTTATTTGTTTTAAATCATGGAGCTGGCAATAAGAAACAGTCGCACTTGGAGCCTATAAGAACTCAATGGGACGGCAAAACTTTTGAAACAATACCATGATCATGGTCATACACCAATTACCTCAAAATACCATCTCTTGTATTGTTCAGCGAAAAATTAAAACTATTACTGTAGAATAGTCGGACAATCTTATTCAAATAATCAAAGCTGGCAAACAGTAAGATTTGCGACATGTTGGTACGAGTGACGCATATAAGCAATTTGAGGAGGTTGAAATCACTCTCTAAAATGCAACATCCCCAAGGAAACCTTGTTCAAAATAAGTCAAGCCAAGAAGACATTTTTTTCTAATGAAAGAGGAGTTTCTGGGTTTTCAAATCCCACCTTCGCTTCCACAAGAATGTTCATTGAATTGAAGTAGTATGTTTGTTGACCTGCTACTTGAACATTGCCGTCTAAATTTCAGCTTTCTACGATCCCAACTTCCATACTTTTGATTTATCCAAAGAAGCCATTTCTTTCTCTACTAAGAGCAGATTAAGGAAAAATATATATAGACCCTTGAAAGTGACAATTGATGTCATCGATTTTTGTTTCTTTTAGTGGCTAGAGAAGTAAATGGACACTCTAATGTAGCAGAACTAGGGAAATCTTTAAAAGTCCATGTTGACATGGTGATAGGAAAGAGAAGGTCTCAAATACAAAGAAACAAGGGACCTAATTAGAAGAAGATGGTAATGATTGCATAGTTCATGCGATCTTATGAATGAGATAACAAACAACCTGAGACATTAATTTTGTTAAGCAGAGCTATAAAGTTCAATCCATTAAAATTAAAATGATACCAAGAAAAGAGATGCATAGTTCACAGTTGGACTGTCAACCGTACACTACTTGTCTTTCGCTTCACATTGAGAAAAAGAAACTTCAAATAAAAAACATAAAACAAATATACAAAAATTGATCAAAGCCATTGATGTACTTGCCACTTGCCATTGACGTACATGATCAAAGCCATGATGTATGGAAAAATCAATAAAAAAATATCGAGAAGATAACAGTTTGTTTTTAAACTTGTAAAAATAAAGACACGTAAAAGAATTTAGGACACATTAAATAAATTTGTTGGCTAACAGAGGGTATTCCAGGTTGGTAGGATTTTAAAAAGTAAGGAATATATTAAAAATACGAGAACTTATAGGGGAAACTTGTGAAAAAAATCTTCAATTTCAAAAGAGCAAGGGGCCACACGTGTAAATACTTGATATAGGTTATGATACCTTTTTTTAGCCAAACTTCCAGAACTGTCAATCCTTCTGCTTTAGTTTGTCACTTATGACCCCAAGTACACTTTTAGTTTCTATGGAGGTTGAGTTAAAATCTTCATCTTTAAAAAAGACAATAAGACAATTTCTGCCGTGTCCACAGGGGTCAGTTTTTAAACTTTACTTTTATATAGTTCTGAAGTTTCAAATATGAAGAGCAATTGCTATTGTACTAGAATTGAGCCCTTCAAAATCGGAATCCATTGGTACTATAAAACTGGCAGTTCAAAAAGTGATAAAAAGACATATTGGTGATTTATACTATTTGCTTTTGGTAAGAGAAGAAGTGTAAAAACCAAACTAAAAGCATGTCTTACACACAAGAAGTTAGTCAAACTAGCACCGAAAACTGTTTCGTATTTCAATGGCTAAAATAATGCTTTGGTTTATTTGGCATGCTAATCTGTAATTTAAAGATATTTCCTTGTAAGTGTAAAAATTTATTAATTAATTGGTTGTGTTCATACTCAAATATAAATAAACGAATGAATTAATAGCTCTGATTTAGTATTTACTTTCCGAAATGTGGAGCCAGTTTTTAAAGTGATCCCTGATTAAAAACCAAGTAGTCCAAATGTTTTTATTATAAACATTGCTATCATGTGTCTTTTTAGGTATTTCTTCGATAACAACTTTAGCTGTCCTAGCTTTTTGGAGGTCTATGATGATTACTTCACCTATGTGTCGAAAATGGAGCCTTTCAAGGAAAAGATCGAACACTCTGATTGTTTTTATTTGGTGTTATTCAACCTGTGTAACAATGCCACCTCTTTTAGGATGGGGTAAATTTGGGGAAGAATTCGGAGGAATAAGGTACGTTAATCTTTGTTATTTCTGCTATCTTTATTGTTATTTCGACTACAAAGTTAAATAAAGAAGTTAGACGTTTAAGGAAGAAACTCCTCACGATAAATCACTTCAAAAATAATTTCAGAATGACAAAAACCCTCCAAAACAGATAGGAAGTCAAATAAATCCAACAGTTCGCGGTAACAAACTGGAAGCAAGGAGCGACCCGGCTCAATAGTAACCGAAAGTCTAAAAAAAGGAATTTTGATACCAATAGATGCATCAAAAGAATTGGATTTTTATGCTGCTTAAAATATATAAGTTTCATCAAGTTTAGTTTTACCCATCAAAAGTTACAAGCCTCAGTAAATTTGTCTCATGTTCGAAAAGGGAGGAAACATTCCCTAAAAGTCAAGGAATCTTAACGAAAATAACACCATCAGATTCAGTATATCAGATAACCCTACTGTGGAGTTTTCAAGCTCCTATCTGCAAAAATGTGGAATTTTTTAATTTTTGCCAGAAGAAAGATCACGGATACGTGTTTATTTGTTTTATTGTTTTTTTTTTTGTTTTTTTTTTTCCAGTGGTGATCGTATCGAACCAGTGATCCTAGAATGTCACGATAGGGCTCATTCGAATGGAAATTAAAACTTCTAGTACCCTTTTTAAGTGACCTAAAAAATTGGAAGGTAACAAGGCCCCCTCCCACGCTCATTTTTCCCCAAAATCATCGGATCAAAGTTTTGAGATAGCCATTATATTCAGCATACTCGAAAAATCTAATAACTATGTCTTTGAGGACGACTCAATCCCCCATTGTCCCCGGGGGAAGGGCTGCAAATTATAAACTTTGCCAATTGTTTATATATAATATTGGTTATTGGGAAGTATACAGACGTTTTCAGGGGAATTTTTCTTGTAGGAGGTTGGGGGGGGGGGGTACATGGAAGGATCTTTCCATGGAGGAATTTTTCATGGGGGAAGAGAATTTTCATGAAGGGGAAGCTGGACTTCCCAGCATTATGTAAAAAACAATCAGAAATTAAATAAACAAAAAGTTTTTTTTTAACTAAAAGTAAGGAGCAATATTAAAACTTAAAACAAACAGAAAATATTACGTATATAAGGGGGGTTGCTACTCCTCAATAGCCCGCTCTTATGCTAAAGTTTTTTTTTAACTTTTAAAAGAGGGTATTATTCCAATTAAACTGCCTTTGTGATTCAGAAGTCATTCTTAAATAACTGGAACAAAAATCAAACTTAGGCTATTATAAGGTTATTATTAGTTTAAAAAGTAAAATTAATGTGCAAATTTTCGTTTTAATTATTCATGTACGGTGAGCCAAATTCAAAACCTGCATTGATTTAAACACTTTCAGAAATTAAATAAAAAAAAGTTTTTTTTAACTGAAAGTAAAGAGCGACAGTAAAACTTAAAACGAATAGAAATTATTCCGTATATGAAAGGGGCTTTTCCCTCCTCAACGCCTCGCTCTTTACGCTGAAGTTTGACTCTTTCTCACAACTCTACTTTGCAAAACAATGAAAAGTTTAGCGTAAAGAGTGGGGCGTTGAGGAGGGGAGAGCCGCTTTCACATACCGAATAATTTCTTTTCGTTTTTAGTTTTAATGTCGCTGCTTACTTTCAGTTAAAAAAACTTGTTTTTTTTTTATTTAGCCAGGGATAATATAATCCATGATTTGGACTTTCCGGTCATATTAAAAATTCCAAAGGTAGTTATAAGGTCGCAAAAAAGGTCCTAAATTTTGCCGAAGTCGTTCAAGGGCCAAATGTTTTTGTCTATAATCTGTGTCAAAACTGCATCCATAAGTAACTGGACCATGGGACCTCAAGAATATACCTCCAGGGTTGACATGACCAACACAACCCTGGAAAAAAGTCCATAAATTATGCACATTAAGGCTTGACGGAATGAAAACCAAAAATTAGTTATGCAGAAGAGATTTTACTGTGCAAAAAAGGGGCAGTTATCTTTTGATGAATGCAAACGGGTTTAGAAGGCGGTCCTTAACTTGACTCTGCAAAATTTGAATAGCAGGGTTTCAAGCTCTCACCTTATTTTAAAGGACAAAATCGCAAAAAAGGGTAAAAAGCGGACAAATATGTAGAATTTTCTTTCCTTCTCAGCATTAGCCTAAAACGATAAAACGAACAGAAATTTTTCCGTATATGAAAGGGGCTGTCCCCTCCTCAACGCCTCGCTCTTTACGCTAAAGTTTGACTCTGTCTCACAATTTTATTTTTTAAAACGATAAAAACTTTAGCGTAAAGAGCAGGGCGTTGAGGAGGGGACAGCCCCTTTCATATACGGAATAATTTCTGTTCGTTTTAAGTTTTAATGTCGCTCCTTACTTTCAGTTACAAAAACTTGTTTTTTTTATTTAATAATGACAAGGATCGTTATTTACTTACCATTCGTTACTACGAAGAATTTGATTATTTTTTGTTGTTGTTGTTGCTCGAACCAAATCATATAGCAAAAATGTTTCTGGAAAACTAGAAAAGGGTCACTCAGTCACAAATTAGAACTTGTATTTTGCTTATTAAGGGTCAAATTCTATTGGCAGGCGAAATTCGTTGTCAGATATTCTTGGCGGGGAGTACCCTGCTCAAGGTAGTCCTGACGAGCTGTACATCGGCGAGTTGATCGCAAGGGCTTTGCTTTATCAGGAACAAGCTTCGATAGCTCCTCTATTCTGCTCTCTTTCCTTGGTTTCCTTATAATTACTTTATAGTACCAAATTTCCAAGGGGGGCATGGCCCCCCTGCCGGTGCCACAGGATTTGTCATTAGGAAAGGGACAAATGTTCGAACCTGGTTGTGTCACAAAATAGTAAGGGTCTAAATGTGAAACTTACACTAAACACTTAAACACACTAAACACCTAGCCTAAACACTTTACCAGCAAAATTATTATTACACTTTGAAAATCTATATATTGAATTTTTAGACTTGCTTCCAATTTAACTTTGTCCAAAAAAATTTGAAAAATAGGGGTACACAAGCATTCTAAAGTTGAAAGTATCCCAACAGACTTAGCTTTTGGAAAACATTTGAGTAACTATAAATATTCAGCAAAAACATGCTTTATGAAAGATGATGAATTAGAAGAATCGTTCCTCTCCAAGGGCACAAGTTTTTTCCGTTCTTGCCCTTCATGAAATCCTTGCCTTTCACGAAATGTTAGCGTCTCCTGAGGTAAAATTCTGTAAACGTCCTCAAGCGGGACCTAGGTATAGATAGGAAGTCAAATAAATCCAACAGTTCGCGGTAACAAACTGTAAGTAAGGAGTGACCCGGCTCAATAGTAACCGAAACTCTAAAAACTGGAATTTTGATACCCACAGATACATCAATAGAATCATATTTTTATGCTGATTTCAAATATATAAGTTTCATTAAGTTTAGTTTTACCCATCAAAAGTTACGCGCCTGAGAAAATTTGCCTTATTTTCGAAAAAAGGGGAAAACACCCCCAAAAAGTCATAGAACTTTAATGAAAATCACACCATCGGATTCAGCGTATCAGAAAACCCTACTGCGAAAGTTTCAAGCTCCTATCTGCAAAAATGTGGAATTTTGTGTTTTTTGTCAGAAGAAAGATCCCGGATGCGTGTTTGTTTTTTTTATTTTTTTTCTGTTGTTTTATATTTCCCCAGGGGTGATCGTATCGATCCAGTAGTCCTAGAATATCGTAAGAGGGCTCATTTGAACAGAAATTAAAAGTTCTAGTGCCCTTTTTAAGCGACCGAAAAATTGGAGGGCAACTTGGCCCCCTCCCACGCTCATTTTTTCCCAAAGTCACCCAATCAAAATTTTGAGATTGCCATTTTGTTCAACATAGTCGAAAATCTAATAAATGTGTCTTTGAGGATGACTTAATCCCCCACAGTTCCCGGGGGACGGGCTGGAAGTTATGAACTTTGCCCATTGTTTACATATAGTATTGGTTAATGGGAAGTATAAAGACGCTTCAGGGGGGATATTTTTATGATGGGGAAGGAGGGTGTCGGAGGAGGGGGTTACTGGGGAGGATCCTTCCATGGAGGATGTTTCCTTGGGGGAAGGGACATTTCTATGAAGGGGGCGCCGGATTTCCCAGCATTATTTGAAAAACGATCAGAAATTAAATAAAAAACTGGTTTTTTTCAACTGAAAGTAAAGAGCAACATTAAAGTTTAAAACAAACAGAAATTATTATGTATATGAGGGGGTTGGCCCCCTTGTCCATACCTCGCCCTTTTGGCTAGAGTTTTTTAGTACTTTCAAAAGAGCTATCTATTCTAATTAACCGGCCTTTGTGATTCAGGGGTTTGTGATTCGTACAAAATTCGAACTTTAGCGTAAAGAGCGAGGTATTGACTAGGAAGCTAACTCCCTAATATACGTAATAAAAACATACGAATATAGAAATTCGTTACGTAAGTTAATTCGTAAGTTACGTCTGAACAAAATTTCGAGAGAGCCAATTAGCCAAAAAAAGGAAAATTAATATGCGAATTTCGTTTTAATTATTCATGTACGGTGAGCCAAAATCAAAGCTGCATTAATTAAAAACGTTCAGAAATTAACCGAAAAAACAAGTTTTTTTAACTGAAAGTAAGGAGCGACATTAAAACTTAAAATGAACAGAAATTATTCCGTATATGAAAGGGGCTGTCCCCTCCTTAACGCCTCGCTCTTTTCGCTAAAGTTTTTTATTGTTTTAAAAAATAAAGTTGTGAGACAGAGTCAAGCTTTAGCGTAAAGAGCGAGGCGTTGAGGAGGGGTCAGCCCCTTTCATATACGGAATAATTTCTGTTCGTTTTAAGTTTTAATGTCGCTCCTTACTTTCAGTTAAAAACAACTTGTTTTTTTTAGTTAATCATACCAGGGATCAGGGTAAAAACTAAGATGTCAAATGTTGCTGCTAAGTTCGCTTGGCTATTAGGCTTTTAGGTTGAAACTTTCAGGGCATGATGAGGGGGATGTTCAACTGATATAAAGGCACAAAAATCCCACAAGGGTTATTGGTATTAGTTGGAAAAACATTAGATACTGAGGGTAACATATGTTATCTTTCCCCCTTTTTTGAAAATCAGACAAATTTTCCCAGGCTTGTAGCTTTTGATGGGTCAAACTAAATTTTATGAAACGTATATATTTGGATTCAGCATAATAAGCAAAATCTTTTGATATATCAATTGATATCAAAATTCAATTTTTTAGAGTATCGGTTACTATTGAGCCGGATCGCTCCGTACTTACAGTTAATTACCACGAACTGTTTGATTACTCATCAAAATCCAAACATAGATCATTGAAATATTGATCGTTTTTCTGCGTTTCCAAAAGTACTGTATTCATAAAACTTACAGTTTCCTGAAATGTAATTACACAAATAGAAAAGAATTTTCAACTGAAGTAAGGAGCAAGTTTAAAACTTAAAGTTTAAATCTTATCTTTTCAATTGCAAATTTTCTTTAAAGTTTGAAAAAAGGCCAAACTTCACAGTAAAGAGTAAGGAGCTAAGGAGGAGACAGTCCGCTTCATATAAAGAATAATCTTTTCAAATAGGTTTCAAATCTGTTTCTTGCTTTCAGTTAAAAAGCTCTTTTTTTTATCTAACTTCTGATTGTTTTCAAAATCATACCCAGGCCTAACCAAGATATAATTTAAGGTACCTGTCCCTTAAATCCCTGGTTAATTGTTTTTAAAATGTGTAAACCTATAATTTTACGTGTATTAGTACCGTCCTACGGTTAAAACACAGTATATATAATTAGTGGTTTAAAATTAAATATATTATATTAATTGTGTTATTTATATAAACTGGGGTTAAAAATTTCAATTTCAATTTTGGATAAAATTTGAATATAGGCTACTTAAAAAATTGGCGATGAATAGTAATTTCGGTAAGAAGTCCTTGTTAATATTGCTACAAAATTATTTCGGTTGGAAGAGCAGAAGTATTTTTATTTGTGTGGATGGAAATTCTGTGAGAATTTTGATCTTCTACATAATTGAAGCCATCACAACCTCTAAAATAGATTATTCTTATCGGTAAATACATTACCTAGATTTGTTTCGATACAATGAAGTACTTCATAGAACTAGAAAAAGAAAATAACACCATTTAAAATTGTTGAAAAAAAGTTCCTTGCAGTATTTGCCACCCCAAAGAAATTTCCTGGCAGGGCTGATGATTACCTGCCTTGCTATCCACCTCTGTGCTGGTAGAAATGGGAATGTAACATTTTTACTGCATAGCGAAACAATTTAATTAATTCCTGCTTCTCCCTACCTCTTTCAAAATTTATCTGAAACCTCGAGAAGAGTAAGCAGTTTGTCTATTAAAATTTACTTTTTAGGAATCTAGCCTAACCCCACCTAAACAATGACTCACCCCCCTCATTATAGCTGATCCGCAATTACAGATCGCCAAACGTAGCCTAATTTCATTACAAATAAAGCGAATCAACTTAGTTGGCTCCTGCACTGCCACCGTGTGGCATTGCTTTTTTTACAACTGGAAAGCCTAAAATATAGTTATTCATACTTTTAAATCAATTACCTTCTCAGAAATTGAATTTTCTCTGATATGATGTACCTAATAAAGAGCTTTTCAATAAGATCGCTTGCTTTTTTTTGGGGGGGGGGGTTCCTTTTTTCAAAAATCAGGCCAATTTTCTCAGATTTTTGGTTTTGGGTGGGTAACAATAAACTGAAAGAATTCTAATTATTTAGAATTAGCATAAAAAGCCAATACTGCCGGTGTAGCAATTGTCACGAGAATTAAATTTTTGGTTTTGGTGAATATTGGTCCAAGTCACTCTTTATTTCCAGTTTTTTTTTTCACAAACTATTTGATATGATTCTCTTGGGACGAAATTTTTTTTGAACTTGTTCATTTTTTTTAGTTGAATTTTTTTAGTTGAATTTTTTTGAACTTGTTCATTCAGACGCATGTATGCGTCTGTTGTCGCCAGACAAGCTAAAAATATTTAACATGGAAGAGATAGCCAGGAATTTTTCTATCCGTTCCCCCTTAAAAGTGCTGGTAGATAGGCCCCAAAAAAGGGCGGGTATGTTTGGTCCTAACCTTCCGATGGGCTTTGGGAACGTTGTGCCTATGGAAATCTTCCTTGGCCAAACATTACATACTTTGGAGAGAGGGGATGATGGAGAGTGTTCTGGGCTACAATAAAAATTAACAGCTTTTTGTCTTGATTGGTTTGAAACTTACACCTTTTAGTCCCAAACAGCCACAGTGCACAAGGAAAAGAAAACGAAAAAAAAAAATATTAGCACTACTGAAAAAGGGTCAAAAGCGGCCTAAAGGTACCAAGGTAAGTAGAGATGCCTTATTGACTCCGATCAGCACACCATATATGGGCATAGAACCACGTGGTTTATGGTTTTTGTCAGTGAGAATGAAAAAACAGTATTTTTCTCACTTGAAAAACAGGAATTTTCTCACTTTTATGTCTGTTTTTATGGTTTTTGTCAGTGAGAATGAAAAAACAGGAACTTTCTCACATTTATGTCTGTTTTATGGATTTTGTCAGTGAGAATGGAAAAACAGGAACTTTCTCACTTTCATGGATTATTGAGTCATTAATCAAATTGTTTCCGGGGAATGTCTGACAGATGACGTCAAGTTAATTAATGTCTTTGATGTATTTCCAAAGAGAATTGTCTCCGGGGCAAAGTTTAGATCACACATGACAGATGATGTCATGATTGATTGATTGACACGAAAGGGGAATTAATTTGTTGTTTCTAAAGAGAATAGATTCACGAAAGGGAAATTAATTTGTTGTTTCTAAAGAGAACTGTCTCAGAGCGAATGTTTAGATCTTAGCGATGAATTGTTTTAGCGCGGGAATCAGGTTTCTAAATAATTTGAAATGTGCCAGCGCAGAGATGCCAAACAAAAGGAACACGCTGAAATTACGTTTAAGGATTATTTGGGCGAAACCGTTTTAGCCATTTTATGGAATTATTTCGGCGAAACAGTTAGAGACATTTTAAAAGATGATTTAAAAGATGATTTTAGAAGAGAATTTGAGGGTGAAACTCTGTGGTCGTTATAATACACAAGTTGTATTTTAACATTGTTGTGAGGTCCTCTACCCCAACCCCAAAGGGTTCCAATCACCCTACCCCGACCCCGAAGGAAGTCTCCGATACTCAAAGGTCCCCCAAGCTCCCAAAGAGCCCCCGACCCCAAAGACCATCACCCGGTTCACAAAGGACCAATCGGTGCTCAAGGGCCCCCCAGACCCCCAAAGACCCTCCACCGGTCCTCAAAGGACCCCCAGGATCCCAAAGGGCCCCCCGGACCCCAAAGGCCCTCCCCCGGTCCCCAAAGGTCCACCGGGCTCCGAAAGGACCAATAGGTCCTCAAGGACCCCCTCAGACCCTCAAAGACCCTCCCCAGCCCCCAAAGGCCCACCCCGATCCCCAAAGGTCCCCCGGGCTCCCATATGACCACCCCAGCCCTCAAGGGCCCCTGGATCCCCAAACGCCCTCCCCGGGCCCCTCCAAAGAGCCCCCTCTCCATTTTTAACACTTTTTATGGCTTTATTATATCTTTTCAGAACAAGTTCCTTTCATAATGTCATTCCTAAACCCATTTTCCAACTTGAAGTACCAATCCCTTCACTCACAACTATACTTTACAGCTTTTTGGATACCTCAACATCAAGAAATACTTTTCAAAGACCATTTCAGAGCAAGTTAATTTCTTAATGTTCATTCTAAACCCATTTTCCAACTTGAAGTACTTATCTTTTTCACTCACAACTATACTCTACAGCTTTTTGGATACCTCACCATCAAGAAATACTTTTCAAAGACCATTTCAGAGCAAGTTAATTTCTTAATGTCCTTCCTAAACCCATTTTCCCACTTGAAGTACTTCTCTTTTTCACCCACAGCTATACTCTACAGCTTTTTGGATACCTCAACACCAAGAAATACTTTTCAAAGACCATTTCAGAGCAAGTTACTTTCTTAATGTCCTTCCTAAACCCATTTTCCAACTTGAAGTACTTATCTTTTTCACCCACAACTATACTTTACAGATTTTTGGATATCTCAACACCAAGAAATACTTTTCAAAGACCATTTCAGAGCAAGTTAATTTCTTAATGTCCCTTCTAAACCCATTTTCCCACTTGAAGTACTTATCTTTTTCACCCACAACTATACTTTACAGCTTTTTGGATACCTCAACACCAAGAAATACTTTTCAAAGACCATTTCAGAGCAAGTTCTTTCTTAATGTCCCTCCTAAACCCATTTTCCAACTTGAAGTACTTATCTTTTTCACCACAACTAGACCTTACAGCTTTTTGGATACCTCAACACCAAGAAATACTTTTCAAAGACCATTTCAGAGCAAGTTACTTTCTTAATGTCCCTTCTAAACCCATTCTCCGACTTGAAGTACTTATCTTTTTCACTCACAACTATACTTTACAGCTTTTTGGATACCTCAACATCAAGAAATACTTTTCAAAGACCATTTCAGAGCAAATTACTTTCTTAATGTCCCTCCTAAACCCATTTTCCAACTTGAAGTACTTATCTTTTTCACCCACAACTATACTTTACAGCTTTTTGGATACCTCAACACCAAGAAATACTTTTCAAAGACCATTTCAGAGCAAGCTACTTTCTTAATGTCCTTCCTAAACCCATTTTCCAACTTGAAGTACTTATCTTTTCACCCACAACTATACTTTACAGATTTTTGGATATCTCAACACCAAGAAATACTTTTCAAAGACCATTTCAGAGCAAGTTACTTTCTTAATGTCCCTTCTAAACCCATTTTCCCACTTGAAGTACTTATCTTTTTCATCACAACTATACTTTACAGCTTTTTGGATACCTCAACAGCAAGAAATACTTTTCAAAGACCATTTCAGAGCAAGTTAATTTCTTAATGTCCCTCCTAAACCCATTTTCCAACTTGAAGTACTTACCTTTTTCACCCTCAACTATACTTTACAGCTTTTTGGATATCTCATCACCAAGAAATACTTTTCAAAGACCATTTCAGAGCAAGTTAATTTCTTAATGTCCTTCTAAACCCATTTTCCCACTTGAAGTACTTATCTTTTTCATCACAACTATACTTTACAGCTTTTTGGATACCTCAACACCAAGAAATACTTTTCAAAGACCATTTCAGAGCAAGTTAATTTCTTAATGTCCCTCCTAAACCCATTTTCCGACTTGAAGTACTTATCTTTTTCACCACAACTATACTTTACAGCTTTTTGGATACCTCAACATCAAGAAATACTTTTCAAAGACCATTTCAGAGCAAGTTAATTTCTTAATGTCCCTCCTAAACCCATTTTCCAACTTGAAGTACTTATCTTTTTCATCACAACTATACTTTACAGCTTTTTGGATACCTCAACACCAAGAAATACTTTTCAAAAGTCATTTCAGAGCTACTTCCTTTCTTAATGTCACTCCTAAACCCATTCTCCAACTTGAAGTACTTATCTTTTTCACCCACAACTATACTCTACAGATTTTTGGATACCTCAACATCAAGAAATACTTTTCAAAGACCATTTCAGAGCAAATTACATTCTTAATGTCCCTCCTAAACCCATTTTCCAACTTGAAGTACTTATCTTTTTCACCCACAACTATACTTTACAGCTTTTTGGATACCTCAACACCAAGAAATACTTTTCAAAGACCATTTCAGAGCAAGTTACTTTCTTAATGTCCTTCCTGAACCCATTTTCCAACTTGAAGTACTTATATTTTTCACCCACAACTATACTTTACAGATTTTTGGATATCTCAACACCAAGAAATACTTTTCAAAGACCATTTCAGAGCAAGTTAATTTCTTAATGTCCCTTCTAAACCCATTTTCCCACTTGAAGTACTTATCTTTTTCATCACAACTATACTTTACAGCTTTTTGGATACCTCAACACCAAGAAATACTTTTCAAAGACCATTTCAGAGCAAGTTAATTTCTTAATGTCCCTCCTAAACCCATTTTCCGACTTGAAGTACTTATCTTTTTCACCCTCAACTATACTTTACAGCTTTTTGGATATCTCAACATCAAGAAATACTTTTCAAAGACCATTTCAGAGCAAGTTAATTTCTTAATGTCCCTCCTAAACCCATTTTCCAACTTGAAGTACTTATCTTTTTCACCACAACTATACTTTACAGCTTTTTGGATACCTCAACACCAAGAAATACTTTTCAAAGACCATTTCAGAGCAAGTTACTTTCTTAATGTCCCTCCTAAACCCATTTTCCAACTTGAAGTACTTATCTTTTTCACCCACTTTCTCAATGAAAAAAAAATTAGTTTTTAATCAATTCTAATTTTCCAAATAATATAAAAATTTTCCACTTCGGTTCAGATTTTTCTCAAAGGGGTGAAAAAATTTAAAATAATGTTCCAAATTTTTCATAGAAGATAGAAAAGTTCAAGTTCTCTTCTGAATTTTATCAAAGAACACGCTTCAATTCTAATTTCTCCAGAGAAAATAAAAATCTTCCACTTCAGTTCTTTATTTCACAAAGACATAAAGAAATTTAAAGTTCAATTCTAAATTTTTGGTGGAAGATAGAAAAAGTAATACCATACTTGTGAATATTTTCATGGAAGATAAAAAGTTCTAGTTCAATTTACAATTTCCTCAACGAAGTGAAGAAAAGTTCAAGTTCTCTTCTGAATTTTACTAAAGAACACAATTCAATTCTAATTTCACCAGAGAAAATAAAAATCTTCCTCTTCAGTTCTTTATTTCACAAAGACATAAAGAAATTTAAAGTTCAATTCTAAATTTTCTGGAGGAAGATAGAAAAAGTAATACCATACTTGTGAATATTTTCCCGGAAGATAAAAAGTTCTAGTTCAATTTACAATTTCCTCAACGAAGTGAAGAAAAATTCAAGTTCTCTTCTGAATTTTACCAAAGAACAAGCTTCAATTCTAATTTCTCCAGAGAAAACAAATATCTTCCACTTCAGTTCTTTATTTCACAAAGACATAAAGAAATTTAAAGTTCAATTCTAAATTTTCGGAGGAAGATAAAAAAAGTAATACCATACTTGTGAATATTTTCCCGGAAGATAAAAAGTTCTAGTTCAATTTAAAATTTTCTCAACGAAGCGAAGAAAAATTCAAGTTCTCTTCTGAATTTTACCAAAGAACACACTTCAATTCTAATTTATCCAGAGAAAACAAAAATCTTCCACTTCAGTTCTTTATTTCACAAAGACATAAAGAAATTTAAAGTTCAATTCTAAATTTTTCGGTGGAAGATAGAAAAAGTAATACCATACTTGTGAATATTTTCCCGGAAGATAAAAAGTTCTAGTTCAATTTAAAATTTTCTCAACGAGGTGAAGAAAAGTTCAAGTTCTCTTCTGAATTTTACAAAAGAACACGCTTCAATTCTAATTTCTCCATAGAAAACAAAAATCTTCCGCTTAAGTTCTTTATTTCACAAAGACATAAAGAAATTTAAAGTTCAATTCTAAATTTTTCGGTGGAAGATAGAAAAAGTAATACCATACTTGTGAATATTTTCCCGGAAGATAAAAAGTTCTAGTTCAATTTAAAATTTTCTCAACGAAGTGAAGAAAAGTTCAAGTTCTCTTCTGAATTTTACCAAAGAACACGCTTCAATTCTAATTTCTCCATAGAAAACAAAATCTTCCACTTAAGTTCTTTATTTCACAAAGACATAAAGAAATTTAAAGTTCAATTCTAAATTTTTCGGTGGAAGATAGAAAAAGTAATACCATACTTGTGAATATTTTCCCGGAAGATAAAAAGTTCTAGTTCAATTTAAAATTTTCTCAACGAAGCGAAGAAAAGTTCAAGTTCTCTTTTGAATTTTACCAAAGAACACGCTTCAATTCTAATTTCACCAGAGAAAACAAAAATCTTCCACTTCAGTTCTTTATTTCACAAAGAAATAAATAAATTTAACCTAACCTAACTTAAACATGTAGAAATGTTTCTATTTATTTATTAATATTTATTTATACCTAACCTAGCCTATTGTTTTGGATGTTAGATGAACGAGTTTGAACGATTGTCTTTAACCCTTTCAGTCCCGAATTTTAAGAAAGTTGGTAGGATTTTTTTTAATAGTCATTTCTGAGAGAGAAAAATGCGCTCTTTCTAGTGGTGTAACTTGCATCTTTGCATCACCGCTTGATGATGCAGAAAAAATATGTCCTCATATGTGGACGGTGGGAACTAATGTTTCTAATTTTTCACAATTTCCAGCAGAATTATTTGCGTACAAAAGTATCATCTATTTATTTTCAATTACAAAAAACTGACACTTAGCGTGTGTGAAAACTCTCAAAACATTCAAGGCACAAAACCTTTTCACATTTCACACACTTGATCCGCGACTTGCTAGTACACGACTCTAGCGAACAGCGTCCTGCGTTGGCGGCATTCGTCTTGGTAGGCCAGTGGCCAGTCAGTCCGTCATAGTGAAACTCGGGTGCAACAATGCAATTATACTTTCGTTTTCGTGTCTGAGAAACCGACGGTGACTGGGAAGGTCTCCCGCGAGGTCTAGCAGATGCTGCAAAACCAGTTTTCCCGGTGTTGATCAAAGTTCTTGCTACACTGGCCTTGAACTCCAATAGGCCAAGCTCTTTCATTCCAGCGTCTAAATCGTTCTTTTCCATCCCTGTCTTTTGTGCCTTACGATACAGAATCCACGCATTTGCAACTGCAACGTCAACGAAGTTCCAAAAGACTTTCATGTAGTATTTTTTACCCCAAGGTTTGGGTTTGGATTTGATGTACTGCTTCATTTGGGAGCGACCTTTGAAGGGTATCATCATTTCGTCTATGCTGTGGTGTTCTTCGAGAGGACCATTTTGTAAGAATGTACTCTTCAAAACGTCAAGAACCGGTCTTACTTTGAAAAATTTATCATTTTCCCCACTCTGCGCTTCATTGAAATGAAGGTATTTGGAAATTTCGTCAAAACGATTGCGAGACATTGAATCAGCAACAATCGGAATCCGCATTGCTTCGTCAGATTTCCAGTACCACTTCAGGCGCGGGTATTTGAGGTAAGTGATTACTAGGTTTATCCCCAGGAAGAGCTTCATTTCATGTACAGAAACGCTGAAACTGCTACCTTGTGAAACAGCATAGCGGGTAGATTCGAAAGCAATTTTCTCGATCAAGGCATCTGGGAACAGTCTGAGGAAAAACTCTACTGGCTCCTTCAGCAATAGAATGTCTGGCAGCAATTCATCACGGTCTGCTTGGAAGGTCGGTCGCGCTCCTGCTAATGGATGGTCAGCAGCTCTCCAAACACCCTTTCGCTTGCTTCCATTGTTAGAACTTACAGCTGGGGTCTCAGAAATATGAGCACTTGCAGATCCATAAATAACATCCTCAATAACAGCAGCGACTGTATCGCTTTCACTTGCACCGTCGAATTCACAGCCGAGTTCCGTTTCTTGATCGTCAAGCAGCTCGTAGAAGGTTTCCGCATTTCCTAGAAAGTCAGATGGATCCCATCTGGGATCGCTGTCATCTTCTTCGCTTGAAAGATCAGTAACATCGAGATCGTCAAAGACGACAAGGCAATCTGCAGCACTGAGTTTTTTTTCGTCTTTCCATTCCTGAAAGAAACACTATGCCGATTATTCACAGATTTCGGATTTCCGAGATGATGCGTATCGTGACGTAACCCCTTTAAGTAGGCATTCCCTTCTTAGACCACATTGCCGTTCTATCACAAACGAATAAATTTCCAAATGGGGATAAATCCATTTATTTAGACAGTGAAAAAAACATTTTTTTGACAGTGTTTTTTTCACTGTCTAAATAAATGGATTTATCCCCATTTGGAAATTTATTCGTTTGTGATAGAACGGCAGTGTGGTCTAAGAAGGGAATGCCTACTTAAAGGTGTTACGTCACGATACGTCGTACATATGGGGAAATAAGACCTACCAAGTACACAACTATAAACTCAACATTTCTTTTGCAATTAGAAGACACAGAAGACTTTGCCATCTTTATTACAAATTTATTTTACGTTTGGGCAATATTAAAGAAGAAAATTTACATCGAGACTTTGAATGAACTCTGTCAGTGACTTTTCTCTGAAAATAATCCAGTGAATAAGCCGGAAGTTAATTATTTTGTGAATGACCTGAAAAGTTACTTTTTTTGTATATAAATATGCTAGTTTCAGTTATATTATTTTAGTAATTCTACTGATGACGATTGCTGTATATGTAATCGAAATATCTGGACTTTTGTACCTGTTTTTTTCACTGTCTAAATAAATGGATTTATCCCCATTTGGAAATTTATTCGTTCGAGATGATGCGATCCCATGGATACGATTGTACTTGTTTTTCCGGTCTTACCGTGCATGGAACTCTGAATTTCCCATTGTCCACAAACGAGGACATGTGCTTATCGAATACCTTGGTGCCCTCTAGCAACAGAAATCGTAAAAACAACAAGAGACCCCTTGATGTCCCTTTGACATTCACTACTACAGTGTCATCGGTCCAACTACCATTGTTTCCCAGCGTCCACAAACGGGGACAAAACGCAATGGCGATGTGCTGATAACCCAGAGTTGCAAAGATGATGTAACAGTTGTCTAAGGAAAGTTTAATGACATAATTTTCTACAGCAAAAATCCCAGACTTCCAAATCCAGCCCTTATCAGAGTAAAAAAATTTATAAAAGGAAGAATTCTTACCTTTCTGATGTTTGACCTACCTGAGACTTTCTATCGGGCTAGAACGCATGGCTTACCTTAGATGGCGATACTGTGTACAGGTGAAATACTTGAAAGACACTTCTCTAACAGATGGCATGTCAGTGATTTCATTATATTTTCACTGGGTTCTGTGACGAAAGATTAAAGATTTGTCCTCAATTGTGGTCAGTGGGAACGAAAGGGTTAATAATAGAACGAGTCCCTCATTTTCTAATTTAGAAATTTGAGGGGTAAATCCATAAGACAAAGGAGCTAAAATTTAATTTAAAATTAGAATAGAACTTTAAATTTTTCATCTCTTTGAGAAAAAACCTGAACTGAAATGGAACCTTTTTATTTTCTTGGAAAAATTAGAAGAGAACTTTGATTGTTTTTATGTCTTTGAGAAATTAAGAACTGAAGTGGGAGCTTTTCATTTTCATTGGTAAAATTCAGAATTGAGCTAACTTTTTTCACTTCTTTAAGAAAATTCAGAAGAGAACTTGAACTTTTCTTCACTTCGTTGTGAAAATTTTTAATTGAACTAGAACTTTTTATCTTCCGGGAAAATATTCACATGTATGGTATTTATCTTCTTTGAAAATATTCACAAGTATGGTATTAATTTTTCTATCTCTCACCGAAAAATTTAGAATTGAACTTTAAATTTCTTTATGTCTTTGTGAAATAAAGAACTGAAGTGGAAGATTTAGTTTTCTCTGGAGAAATTAGAATTGAAGTGTGTTCTTTGGTAGAGTTCAGAGGAGAACTTGAACTTTTCTTCACTTCGTTGAGAAAATTTAAAATTGAACTAGAACTTTTTATCTTCCGGGAAAATATTCACAAGTATGGTATTACTTTTTCTATCTTCCACCGAACAATTTAGAATTGAACTTTAAATTTCTTTATGTCTTTGTGAAAGAAAGAACTGAAGTGGAAGATTTTTATTTTCTCTGGTGAAATTAGAATTGAATTGTGTTCTTTGGTAAAATTCAGAAGAGAACTTGAATTTTTCTTCACTTCGTTGAGAAAATTTTAAATTGAACTAGAACTTTTTATCTTCTGGGAAAATATTCACAAGTGTGGTATTACTTTTTCTATCTTCCACCGAAAAATTTAGAATTGAACTTTAAATTTCTTTATGTCTTTGTGAAATAAGAACTTATGTGGAAGATTTTTATTTTACTCTAGGTAAATTAGAATTGAATTGTGTTCTTTGGTAAAATTCAGTAGAGAACTTGAACTTTTCTTCACTTCGTTGAGAAAATTTTCAATTGAACTGGAACTTTTTATCTTCCGTGAAAATATTCACAAGCATGGTATTACTTTTTCTATCTTTCACGGAAAAATTTAGAGTTGAACTTTAAATTTCTTTATGGCTTTGTGAAATAAAGAACTGAAGTGGAAGATTTTTGTTTTCTCTGGAGAAATTAGAAATGAATTGTATTCTTTGGTAAAATTCCGAAGAGAACTTGAAATTTTTTATCTTCTGTGAAAAATTTGGAACAGTATTTTAAATTTTTCATCTCTTCGAGACAGATCTGAACTAAAGTGGAAAATTTTTATATTATTTGGAAAAATAGAAATGATCAATGACTAATTTCTTTTTCATTGAGAAAATTCAGAAGAGAACTTGAACTTTCCTTGACTTCGTTGAGAAAATTTTAAATTGAACTAGAACTTTTTATTTTCCGGGAAAATATTCACAAGTATGGTATTGCTTTTTCTATCTTCCACCGAAAAATTTAGAATTGAACTTTAAATTTCTTTATGTCATTGTGAAATAAAGAACTTAAGTGGAAGAGTTTTATTTTCTCTGGTGAAATTAGAATTGAATTGTGTTCTTTAGTAAAATTCAGAAGTGAACTTGAACTTTTCTTCACTTCGTTGAGGAAATTGTAAATTGAACTAGAACTTTTTATTTTCCGGGAAAATATTCACAAGTATGGTATTACTTTTTCTATCTTCCACCAAAAATTTAGAATTGAACTTTAAATTTCTTTATGTCTTTGTGAAATAAAGAACTGAAGTGGAAAATTTTTGTTTTCTCTGGTGAAATTAGAATTGAAGCGTGTTCTTTGGTAAAATTCAGAAGAGAACTTGAACTTTTCTTCGCTTCGTTGAGAAAATTTTAAATTGAACTAGAACTTTTTATCTTCCGGGAAAATATTCACAAGTATGGTATTACTTTTTCTATCTTCCACCGAAAAATTTAGAATTGAATTTTAAATTTCTTTATGTCTTTGTGAAATAAAGAACTTAAGTGGAAGATTTTTGTTTTCTATGGAGAAATTAGAATTGAAGCGTGTTCCTTGGTAAAATTCAGAAGAGAACTTCAACTTTTCTTCACTTCGTTGAGAAAATTTTAAATTGAACTAGAACTTTTTATCTTCCGGGAAAATATTCACAAGTATGGTATTACTTTTTCTATCTTCCACCGAAAAATTTAGAATTGAACTTTAAATTTCTTTATGTCTTTGTGAAATAAAGAACTTAAGTGGAAGATTTTTGTTTTCTATGGAGAAATTAGAATTGAAGCGTGTTCTTTGGTAAAATTCAGTAGAGAACTTGAACTTTTCTTCACTTCGTTGAGAAAATTTTCAATTGAACTGGAACTTTTTATCTTCCGTGAAAATATTCACAAGCATGGTATTACTTTTTCTATCTTTCACGGAAAAATTTAGAGTTGAACTTTAAATTTCTTTATGGCTTTGTGAAATAAAGAACTGAAGTGGAAGATTTTTGTTTTCTCTGGAGAAATTAGAAATGAATTGTATTCTTTGGTAAAATTCCGAAGAGAACTTGAAATTTTTTATCTTCTGTGAAAAATTTGGAACAGTATTTTAAATTTTTCATCTCTTCGAGACAGATCTGAACTAAAGTGGAAAATTTTTATATTATTTGGAAAAATAGAAATGATCAATGACTAATTTCTTTTTCATTGAGAAAATTCAGAAGAGAACTTGAACTTTCCTTGACTTCGTTGAGAAAATTTTAAATTGAACTAGAAATTTTTATTTTCCGGGAAAATATTCACAAGTAGGGTATTGCTTTTTCTATCTTCCACCGAAAAATTTAGAATTGAACTTTAAATTTCTTTATGTCATTGTGAAATAAAGAACTTAAGTGGAAGATTTTTGTTTTCTCTGGTGAAATTAGAATTGAATTGTGTTCTTTAGTAAAATTCAGAAGAGAACTTGAACTTTTCTTCACTTCGTTGAGGAAATTGTAAATTGAACTAGAACTTTTTATTTTCCGGGAAAATATTCACAAGTATGGTATTACTTTTTCTATCTTCCACCAAAAATTTAGAATTGAACTTTAAATTTCTTTATGTCTTTGTGAAATAAAGAACTGAAGTGGAAAATTTTTGTTTTCTCTGGTGAAATTAGAATTGAAGCGTGTTCTTTGGTAAAATTCAGAAGAGAACTTGAACTTTTCTTCGCTTCGTTGAGAAAATTTTAAATTGAACTAGAACTTTTTATCTTCCGGGAAAATATTCACAAGTATGGTATTACTTTTTCTATCTTCCACCGAAAAATTTAGAATTAAATTTTAAATTTCTTTATGTCTTTGTGAAATAAAGAACTTAAGTGGAAGATTTTTGTTTTCTATGGAGAAATTAGAATTGAAGCGTGTTCTTTGGTAAAATTCAGAAGAGAACTTGAACTTTTCTTCACTTCGTTGAGAAAATTTTAAATTGAACTAGAACTTTTTATCTTCCGGGAAAATATTCACAAGTATGGTATTACTTTTTCTATCTTCCACCGAAAAATTTAGAGTTGAACTTTAAATTTCTTTATGTCTTTGTGAAATAAAGAACTTAAGTGGAAGATTTTTGTTTTCTATGGAGAAATTAGAATTGAAGCGTGTTCTTTGGTAAAATTCAGAAGAGAACTTGAACTTTTCTTCACTTCGTTGAGAAAATTTTAAATTGAACTAGAACTTTTTATCTTCCGGGAAAATATTCACAAGTATGGTATTACTTTTTCTATCTTCCACGGAAAAATTTAGAATTGAACTTTAAATTTCTTTATGTCTTTGTGAAATAAAGAACTGAAGTGGAAGATTTTTGTTTTCTCTGGAGAAATTAGAATTGAAGCTTGTTCTTTGGTAAAATTCAGAAGTGAACTTGAATTTTTCTTCACTTCGTTGAGGAAATTGTAAATTGAACTAGAACTTTTTATCTTCCGGGAAAATATTCACAAGTATGGTATTACTTTTTTCTATCTTCCTCCGAAAAATTTAGAATTGAACTTTAAATTTCTTTATGTCTTTGTGAAATGAACTGGAGTGGAAGATTTTTATTTTCTCTGGTGAAATTAGAATTGAATTGTGTTCTTTAGTAAAATTCAGAAGAGAACTTGAACTTTTCTTCACTTCGTTGAGGAAATTGTAAATTGAACTAGAACTTTTTATCTTCCATGAAAATATTCACAAGTATGGTATTACTTTTTCTATCTTCCACCAAAAATTTAGAATTGAACTTTAAATTTCTTTATGTCTTTGTGAAATAAAGAACTGAAGTGGAAAATTTTTGTTTTCTCTGGTGAAATTAGAATTGAAGCGTGTTCTTTGGTAAAATTCAGAAGAGAACTTGAACTTTTCTTCACTTCGTTGAGAAAATTTTAAATTGAACTAGAACTTTTTATCTTCCGGGAAAATATTCACAAGTATGGTATTACTTTTTCTATCTTCCACCGAAAAATTTAGAATTAAATTTTAAATTTCTTTATGTCTTTGTGAAATAAAGAACTTAAGTGGAAGATTTTTGTTTTCTATGGAGAAATTAGAATTGAAGCGTGTTCTTTGGTAAAATTCAGAAGAGAACTTGAACTTTTCTTCACTTCGTTGAGAAAATTTTAAATTGAACTAGAACTTTTTATCTTCCGGGAAAATATTCACAAGTATGGTATTACTTTTTCTATCTTCCACCGAAAAATTTAGAGTTGAACTTTAAATTTCTTTATGTCTTTGTGAAATAAAGAACTTAAGTGGAAGATTTTTGTTTTCTATGGAGAAATTAGAATTGAAGCGTGTTCTTTGGTAAAATTCAGAAGAGAACTTGAACTTTTCTTCACTTCGTTGAGAAAATTTTAAATTGAACTAGAACTTTTTATCTTCCGGGAAAATATTCACAAGTATGGTATTACTTTTTCTATCTTCCACCGAAAAATTTAGAATTGAACTTTAAATTTCTTTATGTCTTTGTGAAATAAAGAACTGAAGTGGAAGATTTTTGTTTTCTCTGGAGAAATTAGAATTGAAGCTTGTTCTTTGGTAAAATTCAGAAGTGAACTTGAATTTTTCTTCACTTCGTTGAGGAAATTGTAAATTGAACTAGAACTTTTTATCTTCCGGGAAAATATTCACAAGTATGGTATTACTTTTTCTATCTTCCTCCGAAAAATTTAGAATTGAACTTTAAATTTCTTTATGTCTTTGTGAAATGAACTGGAGTGGAAGATTTTTATTTTCTCTGGTGAAATTAGAATTGAATTGTGTTCTTTAGTAAAATTCAGAAGAGAACTTGAACTTTTCTTCACTTCGTTGAGGAAATTGTAAATTGAACTAGAACTTTTTATTTTCCGGGAAAATATTCACAAGTATGGTATTACTTTTTCTATCTTCCACCAAAAATTTAGAATTGAACTTTAAATTTCTTTATGTCTTTGTGAAATAAAGAACTGAAGTGGAAAATTTTTGTTTTCTCTGGTGAAATTAGAATTGAAGCGTGTTCTTTGGTAAAATTCAGAAGAGAACTTGAACTTTTCTTCGCTTCGTTGAGAAAATTTTAAATTGAACTAGAACTTTTTATCTTCCGGGAAAATATTCACAAGTATGGTATTACTTTTTCTATCTTCCACCGAAAAATTTAGAATTGAATTTTAAATTTCTTTATGTCTTTGTGAAATAAAGAACTTAAGTGGAAGATTTTTGTTTTCTATGGAGAAATTAGAATTGAAGCGTGTTCTTTGGTAAAATTCAGAAGAGAACTTGAACTTTTCTTCGCTTCGTTGAGAAAATTTTAAATTGAACTAGAACTTTTTATCTTCCGGGAAAATATTCACAAGTATGGTATTACTTTTTCTATCTTCCACCGAAAAATTTAGAGTTGAACTTTAAATTTCTTTATGTCTTTGTGAAATAAAGAACTTAAGTGGAAGATTTTTGTTTTCTATGGAGAAATTAGAATTGAAGCGTGTTCTTTGGTAAAATTCAGTAGAGAACTTGAACTTTTCTTCACTTCGTTGAGAAAATTTTCAATTGAACTGGAACTTTTTATCTTCCGTGAAAATATTCACAAGCATGGTATTACTTTTTCTATCTTTCACGGAAAAATTTAGAGTTGAACTTTAAATTTCTTTATGGCTTTGTGAAATAAAGAACTGAAGTGGAAGATTTTTGTTTTCTCTGGAGAAATTAGAAATGAATTGTATTCTTTGGTAAAATTCCGAAGAGAACTTGAAATTTTTTATCTTCTGTGAAAAATTTGGAACAGTATTTTAAATTTTTCATCTCTTCGAGACAGATCTGAACTAAAGTGGAAAATTTTTATATTATTTGGAAAAATAGAAATGATCAATGACTAATTTCTTTTTCATTGAGAAAATTCAGAAGAGAACTTGAACTTTCCTTGACTTCGTTGAGAAAATTTTAAATTGAACTAGAAATTTTTATTTTCCGGGAAAATATTCACAAGTATGGTATTGCTTTTTCTATCTTCCACCGAAAAATTTAGAATTGAACTTTAAATTTCTTTATGTCATTGTGAAATAAAGAACTTAAGTGGAAGATTTTTATTTTCTCTGGTGAAATTAGAATTGAATTGTGTTCTTTAGTAAAATTCAGAAGAGAACTTGAACTTTTCTTCACTTCGTTGAGGAAATTGTAAATTGAACTAGAACTTTTTATTTTCCGGGAAAATATTCACAAGTATGGTATTACTTTTTCTATCTTCCACCAAAAATTTAGAATTGAACTTTAAATTTCTTTATGTCTTTGTGAAATAAAGAACTGAAGTGGAAAATTTTTGTTTTCTCTGGTGAAATTAGAATTGAAGCGTGTTCTTTGGTAAAATTCAGAAGAGAACTTGAACTTTTCTTCGCTTCGTTGAGAAAATTTTAAATTGAACTAGAACTTTTTATCTTCCGGGAAAATATTCACAAGTATGGTATTACTTTTTCTATCTTCCACCGAAAAATTTAGAATTAAATTTTAAATTTCTTTATGTCTTTGTGAAATAAAGAACTTAAGTGGAAGATTTTTGTTTTCTATGGAGAAATTAGAATTGAAGCGTGTTCTTTGGTAAAATTCAGAAGAGAACTTGAACTTTTCTTCACTTCGTTGAGAAAATTTTAAATTGAACTAGAACTTTTTATCTTCCGGGAAAATATTCACAAGTATGGTATTACTTTTTCTATCTTCCACCGAAAAATTTAGAGTTGAACTTTAAATTTCTTTATGTCTTTGTGAAATAAAGAACTTAAGTGGAAGATTTTTGTTTTCTATGGAGAAATTAGAATTGAAGCGTGTTCTTTGGTAAAATTCAGAAGAGAACTTGAACTTTTCTTCACTTCGTTGAGAAAATTTTAAATTGAACTAGAACTTTTTATCTTCCGGGAAAATATTCACAAGTATGGTATTACTTTTTCTATCTTCCACCGAAAATTTAGAATTGAACTTTAAATTTCTTTATGTCTTTGTGAAATAAAGAACTGAAGTGGAAGATTTTTGTTTTCTCTGGAGAAATTAGAATTGAAGCTTGTTCTTTGGTAAAATTCAGAATAGAACTTGAATTTTTCTTCACTTCGTTGAGGAAATTGTAAATTGAACTAGAACTTTTTATCTTCCGGGAAAATATTCACAAGTATGGTATTACTTTTTCTATCTTCCTCCGAAAAATTTAGAATTGAACTTTAAATTTCTTTATGTCTTTGTGAAATGAACTGGAGTGGAAGATTTTTATTTTCTCTGGTGAAATTAGAATTGAATTGTGTTCTTTAGTAAAATTCAGAAGAGAACTTGAACTTTTCTTCACTTCGTTGAGGAAATTGTAAATTGAACTAGAACTTTTTATCTTCCGGGAAAATATTCACAAGTATGGTATTACTTTTTCTATCTTCCACCAAAAATTTAGAATTGAACTTTAAATTTCGTTATGTCTTTGTGAAATAAAGAACTGAAGTGGAAGATTTTTATTTTCTCTGGAGAAATTAGAATTGAAGCGTGTTCTTTGATAAAATTCAGAAGAGAACTTGAACTTTTCTATCTTCTATGAAAAGTTTGGAACATTATTTTAAATTTTTTCACCCCTTTGAGAAAAATCTGAACCGAAATGGAAAATTTTTATATTATTTGGAAAATTAGAATTGATTAAAAACTAATTTCTTTTTTCATTGAGAAAGTGGGTGAAAAAGATAAGTACTTCAAGTTGGAAAATGGGTTTAGGAGGGACATTAAGAAAGTAACTTGCTCTGAAATGGTCTTTGAAAAGTATTTCTTGGTGCTGAGGTATCCAAAAAGCTGTAAAGTATAGTTGTGGTGAAAAAGATAAGTACTTCAAGTTGGAAAATGGGTTTAGGAGGGACATTAAGAAATTAACTTGCTCTGAAATGGTATTTGAAAAGTATTTCTTGATGTTGAGATATCCAAAAAGCTGTAAAGTATAGTTGAGGGTGAAAAAGATAAGTACTTCAAGTCGGAAAATGGGTTTAGGAGGGACATTAAGAAATTAACTTGCTCTGAAATGGTCTTTGAAAAGTATTTCTTGGTGTTGAGGTATGCAAAAAGCTGTAAAGTATAGTTGTGATGAAAAAGATAAGTACTTCAAGTGGGAAAATGGGTTTAGAAGGGACATTAAGAAATTAACTTGCTCTGAAATGGTCTTTGAAAAGTATTTCTTGGTGTTGAGATATCCAAAAATCTGTAAAGTATAGTTGTGGGTGAAAAAGATAAGTACTTCAAGTTGGAAAATGGGTTTAGGAAGGACATTAAGAAAGTAACTTGCTCTGAAATGGTCTTTGAAAAGTATTTCTTGGTGTTGAGGTATCCAAAAAGCTGTAAAGTATAGTTGTGGGTGAAAAAGATAAGTACTTCAAGTTGGAAATGGGTTTAGGATGGACATTAAGAATGTAATTTGCTCTGAAATGGTCTTTGAAAAGTATTTCTTGATGTTGAGGTATCCAAAAATCTGTAGAGTATAGTTGTGGGGGAAAAAGATAAGTACTTCAAGTCGGAGAATGGGTTTAGGAGTGACATTAAGAAAGGAAGTTGCTCTGAAATGACTTTGAAAAGTATTTCTTGGTGTTGAGGTATCCAAAAAGCTGTAAAGTATAGTTGTGGTGAAAAAGATAAGTACTTCAAGTTGGAAAATGGGTTTAGGAGGGACATTAAGAAATTAACTTGCTCTGAAATGGTCTTTGAAAAGTATTTCTTGATGTTGAGGTATCCAAAAAGCTGTAAAGTATAGTTGTGGTGAAAAAGATAAGTACTTCAAGTCGGAAAATGGGTTTAGGAGGGACATTAAGAAATTAACTTGCTCTGAAATGGTCTTTGAAAAGTATTTCTTGGTGTTGAGGTATCCAAAAAGCTGTAAAGTATAGTTGTGATGAAAAAGATAAGTACTTCAAGGGAGAAAATGGGTTTAGAAGGGACATTAAGAAATTAACTTGCTCTGAAATGGTCTTTGAAAAGTATTTCTTGGTGTTGAGATATCCAAAAAGTTGTAAAGTATAGTTGAGGGTGAAAAAGATAAGTACTTCAAGTCGGAAAATGGGTTTAGAAGGGACATTAAGAAAGTAACTTGCTCTGAAATGGTCTTTGAAAAGTATTTCTTGGTGTTGAGATATCCAAAAATCTGTAAAGTATAGTTGTGGGTGAAAAAGATAAGTACTTCAAGTTGGAAAATGGGTTTAGGAAGGACATTAAGAAAGTAACTTGCTCTGAAATGGTCTTTGAAAAGTATTTCTTGATGTTGAGGTATCCAAAAAGCTGTAAAGTATAGTTGTGGGTGAAAAAGAGAAGTACTTCAAGTCGGAGAATGGGTTTAGAAGGGACATTAAGAAAGTAACTTGCTCTGAAATGGTCTTTGAAAAGTATTTCTTGGTGTTGAGGTATCCAAAAAGCTGTAAGGTCTAGTTGTGGTGAAAAAGATAAGTACTTCAAGTTGGAAAATGGGTTTAGGAGGGACATTAAGAAAGTAACTTGCTCTGAAATGGTCTTTGAAAAGTATTTCTTGGTGTTGAGGTATCCAAAAAGCTGTAAAGTATAGTTGTGATGAAAAAGATAAGTACTTTAAGTGGGAAAATGGGTTTAGAAGGGACATTAAGAAATTAACTTGCTCTGAAATGGTCTTTGAAAAGTATTTCTTGGTGTTGAGATATCCAAAAATCTGTAAAGTATAGTTGTGGGTGAAAAAGATAAGTACTTCAAGTTGGAAAATGGGTTTAGGAAGGACATTAAGAAAGTAACTTGCTCTGAAATGGTCTTTGAAAAGTATTTCTTGGTGTTGAGGTATCCAAAAAGCTGTAAAGTATAGTTGTGGGTGAAAAAGATAAGTACTTCAAGTTGGAAAATGGGTTTAGGAGGGACATTAAGAAAGTAACTTGCTCTGAAATGGTCTTTGAAAAGTATTTCTTGGTGTTGAGGTATCCAAAAAGCTGTAGAGTATAGCTGTGGGTGAAAAAGATAAGTACTTCAAGTGGGAAAATGGGTTTAGGAAGGACATTAAGAAATTAACTTGCTCTGAAATGGTCTTTGAAAAGTATTTCTTGATGTTGAGGTATCCAAAAAGCTGTAGAGTATAGTTGTGAGTGAAAAAGATAAGTACTTCAAGTTGGAAAATGGGTTTAGAATGAACATTAAGAAATTAACTTGCTCTTAAATGGTCTTTGAAAAGTATTTCTTGATGTTGAGGTATCCAAAAAGCTGTAAAGTATAGTTTTGAGTGAAGGGATTGGTACTTCAAGTTGGAAAATGAGTTTAGGAATGACATTATGAAAGGAACTTGTTCTGAAAAGATATAATAAAGCCATAAAAAGTGTTAAAATGGAGAGGGGGCTCTTTGGAGGGGCCCGGGGAGGGCGTTTGGGGATCCAGGGGCCCTTGAGGGCTGGGGTGGTCATATGGGAGCCCGGGGGACCTTTGGGGATCGGGGTGGGCCTTTGGGGGCTGGGGAGGGTCTTTGAGGGTCTGAGGGGGTCCTTGAGGACCGATTGGTCCTTTGGGAGCCCGGTGGACCTTTGGGGACCAGGGGAGGGTCTTTGGGGGTCCGGGGGGCCCTTTGGGAGAGTGGGGGACCTTTGAGGACCGGTGGAGGGTCTTTGGGGGTCTGGGGGGCCCTTGAGCACCGATTGGTCCTTTGGGAACCGGGTGATGGTCTTTGGGGGTCGGGGGGATCTTTGGGAGCTTGGGGGACCTTTGAGTATCGGGGACTTCCTTCGGGGTCGGGGTAGGGTGATTGGAACCCTTTGGGGTTGGGGTAGAGGACCTTACAACAATGTTAAAATACAACTTGTGTATTATAACGACCACAGAGTTTCACCCTCAAATTCTCTTCTAAAATCATCTTTTAAATCATCTTTTAAAATGTCTCTAACTGTTTCGCCGAAATAATTCCATAAAATAGCTAAAACGGTTTCGCCCAAATAATCCTTAAACGTAATTTCAGCGTGTTCCTTTTGTTTGGCATCTCTGCGCTGGCACATTTCAAATTTTTTAGAAACCTGATTCCCGTGCTAAAACAATTCATCGCTAAGATCTAAACATTTGCTCTGAGACAGTTCTCTTTAGAAACAACAAATTAATTTCCCTTTCGTGAATCTATTCTCTTTAGAAACAACAAATTAATTCCCCTTTCGTGTCAATCAATCAATCATGACATCATCTGTCATGTGTGATCTAAACTTTGCCCTGGAGACAATTCTCTTTGGAAATACATCAAAGACATTAATTAACTTGACGTCATCTGTCAGACATTCCCCGGAAACAATTTGATTAATGACTCAATAATCCATGAAAGTGAGAAAGTTCCTGTTTTTCGATTCTCACTGACAAAATCCATAAAACAGACATAAATGTGAGAAAGTTCCTGTTTTTTTCATTCTCACTGACAAAAACCATAAAAACAGACATAAAAGTGAGAAAATTCCTGTTTTTCAAGTGAGAAAAATACTGTTTTTTCATTCTCACTGACAAAAACCATAAACCACGTGGTTCTATGCCCATATATGGTGTGCTGATCGGAGTCAATAAGGCATCTCTACTAAGGTACCGTTTCATTTTCGTAAGAAAAGGAGAGAAGACATTATGGGAAGCCGAAAATGCGCAAGAATTTCTTTCTGTGTCTCAACTGATTGGAACTTACGTTCAAAAGCGTCTGGGCCAAAATCCAATAGTATGAGATAAATTTTTCATTCCACAAAAAAATTTCACAAACAGTAAATGCTGAATTCGCGCTCAGTGCAAAATGAGCAAATTCAGTTTGAAAAGAAAATTTATCAGTCTTAATGATAACAAGTTTCCTTAATAAAATACATATATTGTGAAAATTTAATTATTGAATTAAAGTTATCGAGTATTTTGCAGTAGGTTGCATAGGTTGCATCAAGATATGGCCAATTGTAGACAGAGAAAAGCCAAGACAGATAGTCGGCAGTATTGGCATAAAAAGCCAATACTGCCGGTGTAGCAATTGTCACGAGAATAAAATTTTTAGTTTTGGTGAATAGTGGTCCAAGTCACTTTTTATTTCCAGTTTTTTTTTTCACAAACTACTAGATATGATTCTCTTGTGACGAAATTTTTTTGAACTTGTTCATTTCTTTTAGTTGAATAGGACAATAAAAAGGAAGAGGGTCAATTTGACAGCTGGATAGTAAGTTTAAATTTTGTTTTTCTTTCGCTATTCTATTTTTTTTCTTAATGTATGAATATATAATGGATTTCAGTTCGAGGGGATGAATTGTCCTGTTATGAAAGAGGTATATTTTACATGGCCGTTATAAAATCAAAACGTGGTATCTGTGCTGGCAGGATGATTTTTGAACATCTCTACTCCTTGTGTAAAGTATTCTAAGGCGTAGGAAATTGAATAAAGGCAAGTCTTTCGTATAATATACGAAAGTAATCTTTCTGTAATTTTGGTTTGAGTTTGATTTTCTTTTAAAATTAAATGCATAATAATTAAATATATTATTGAATAAACAAATTGATCCTTTTACCAGGAATCCTTGCGGTTTAAAGTTTACTGTATTTTGTTTCATTTTGCAGGCAATTTAGTTGCTCTTTTTATTTGAGCATTCTTTAAGTATTAAAAATAAGTATTTAAAAATAAACTTATTCCTACGACAAAAAGTTCCTGAAATATATTCCATGTCACCCAACCACCAATGATATTTTGGCGTTTGCCCCCCCCCCCACCCCGGAAAATTTTCCGCCGGTTCCCTTGTATTTCAAAAAGCACTTTTGTGAACTAACTAGGCCAAGTTCTTCTTTAATTGCCCTTCTCTTCTTTCAAAATCTTGGACTGCAACCTAATTTGACGGAGCATTTCCATTTGCATAATGTTGAAAGTTTGAAACATTCACTTATCATGCCAGCCGATCCAAGTTGAAACCCTGACTGTTTATCACCTGAAGACTGGTATTTATGCCTGCCTATTGAAACTAGATATGCAACAGCTCAGGAGTTTCTAATATAAAACTGATGGTAAATTGTTTTTGTAGATTTTAATAAACTTATGAAAATGTCTGTTTTGAATTAATTAGGAAAAAAATTTAAAAATCAAGTTGTTCCTTTCAAAATCGTCTACAAGTCCGTGTTAATTTGATTAAATTTGTATGTACCGTTCTGTTAGACAAGTTGAAATGGAATTTGTACGAAAAAGCCTAATTTAGAAAGCCCAGAAAAAAAAAAATTAGCAAACTCAGATTATGTGGGTAGATCAGGGGAATAGATAGAAACCAAAATCGATGCCTTTATGCGTCTGTTTTCGCCAGACAAGCTAAAAATATTTAACATGGAAGAGATAGCCGGGAATTTTTCTATTCCGTTCCCCCTTAAAAGTGCTGGTAGATAGGCCCCAAAAAAGGGCGGGTATATTTGGTCCTAACCTTCTGATAGGCTTTGGGAACGTTTGTGCCTACGGAAATCTTCCTTGACCATACATTACATACTTTAGAGAGAGGGGAGGATGGAGAGTGTTCTGGACTACAACAAGAATCAACAGCTTTTTGTCTTGATTGGTTTGAAACTTACACCTTTTAGTCCCAAACAGCCACAGTGCACAAGAAAAAGAAAACGAAAAAAAAAATATTAGCACTCCTGAAAACGGGTCAAAAGTGGCCTAAAGGTACCAAGGTACCGTTTCATTTTCGTAAGAAAAGGAGAGAAGACATTATGGGAAGCCGAAAATGCGTAAAAATTTCTTTCTGTGTCTCATCTGATTGGAACTTACGTCCAAAAGCGTCTGGGCCAAGATACAATAGCATGAGATAGATTTTTCATTCCACAAAAAAATTTCACAAACAGTATATGCTGAATTCACGCTCAGTGCAAAATGAGCAAATTCAGTTTGAAAAGAAAATTTATCAGTCTTAATGATAACAAGTTTCCTTAATAAAATACATATATTGTGAAAACGAGAAGTAAAAACAGAAACAAATCAAATTATGTCTCTCATCATTGAAAAGAAAATTCACTCCTTATTAAACATTTTACTTGCTAGCTTGTGCCTCACATTAAAATTAGTAGGTTTAAGGACTAGAAAATATGAATAAAAAAATTAAAGTAAAAATAAAGTATATGTACTCATACAGAACGTAGTCAAAACCATGCTAGGCAGTCAAATGAAAAACCAAAAAGGGAGCTAATAAAAGTCAATTAAGGGAAAAAGTCAGGGTTAAAAAATGAAAATCCACCGAATACTTTAAGAACTTAAACAAAACTTCAAATGAGATAAACATTCTAAGGCAGAAAAAGGCGGCTTATAATTGAAAAAGAAGGGGGAAGAATCAGTTATTGAGACTATTAAACTGTTTTCATGTATTTCTGTAGAGAAAGGGGGGGGGGAACTGGCAATAATTAAAGACCTTGGGAGAAACTAGCCAAGGAGCTCTTAGTTTAACGGGGTTATGGAAAAAAAAACAGGGAAATTAATTTGATATCTGCAATTAGTCAACACAGTCTTTGCGAATTCTACATTACGATTTGCCGATCCTTCTGAATAGATGAGTCCAAATAAATGAGATGCTGAATAAACGGGTTCCTTCGTGAATAAATGAGACCAAAACAAAAAGAAATTACAATTCTATAAAGTATAACTTAAAGTGAATAGAAAATACTCCAAACGGGAGTAGGGTTAACACTCCCTAAAAGTGACATAACTAAGGGGTTTCGGGGTGTGGATTTCCTAGACTGGCACATTCTGGGGGGAGGTACGGGGAGAAGAGAAGAAGAAAACAGAAGAGACGAAGACCACTTCTAAAGTACATTACGAACACGGACTATCGAGCTCCGACTAGTAAAGGCATCAAAACAACCGTTAGAAACGTAAAGGTAGAGTTTGTTCTGGATTCAGAAGTGGTAATTGTTGCTACCAAGGCTGAAATTGCAGCTGTGAAATCCTCATGCGTTCCTGACCAAGCTTTGTTGCAAAATTATCTTTACTGACAAATTTAAACTATCTACTAGTACAAATACAACTCCAGATTTTGGAAGAGACCTTCGAATGACCTTCGAATCTTGAGGTCCTGGAGGATGTTGGAGAATAGCTACAATCTAGTAAAGAGTAAAACGCAGCCCATAGTAACTGGAATGTAAAAAGTACTTAAAAGAAAACTGTGTCGTGAGTAAGAGTTCAGGATTGGTGATTTTTATTTCAGTTAACCTTCCATCTATACCTCAAGTCCTATATAGTACAGGCAAATGGAGGTTTGACCCGAAACAAATTGCAACAAAAATGTATCTTACACCATCTTGTAGAGAAAAAAAAACCTGAACAACATATCCATTTTCGTATATTCTGAGTCGACGCAAAATAACCGTCTTTTGGCTTTTAATGCGATTTTTTTTACGTTTTCCGAAAAAAAATATAATTTTAGTATCCGACCATTTTTCTTGAAATGAAATATGATTCTGATGCAGAATGACAAACTCAGACAGAAAATGAAGTCAGATTAGGTGTCTAGTGCAAAACAAAAAAGTTTTACTATCATCAATATGCGTTGCGGTAATTTTTGTAAAGACAATCAATCGGCACTTGTTATTCAACAAATGATCGGTTGTTCGTAAAAATACCTGAACTAGGCACTAGTATAAGACACTTCGAAGGCTACGTAATGCAATAAAAATGAAAATCGTCACATTCCTCACTCAGTGTCTTAAAGATTTCAAAGTTTATTCCCAAGATTTGACTGACAAATCAATTAGACGAAGACCTCAAGTAATGCCAGAAAGTCGAGTAGAAAACTAGTTCCGGTCAGTTACAGTCATAACCTTTATTTAAATTCGCCATCTACCCCCAGAAAAAATTTTATTCGAAATTCCGCCATCTAACAGTCAAAAAATACTTTCCGGTGAATCTGCTAGTGTTCTGATGAATGATTAGCGCAGGTAAGAAGTCGTTTTTTATAATGGTGGTTCGGAACGGAATAATTTAAAAGTTTAAAGGATAAATTATTGTACTTTACTGCTTTGCGTCAAATTCTTTGATGTTTCATTTCAGTTTAAGTTTTTTTTTTTCTTTTTTTTTTTTTACAGTGACATCTATTAAGAAGACAATCGTCCCCTGAAATACACCTTGTACCAACAGGTGACCTCATCATCACGACATGTTAACTTGTATTATGAGCCTGTGGTATTCTTCAGAGCTGTGACGGACCAAGCAATTGACGGATTAGGTACACAGGGCCAAAGTCCCTAAGGGACAAAGGGACAAAGTCCCTAAAATCAAGTGAAGGTCCCTATTGGTCCCTTAAATTGATAAAGATCCCTAAAGTTTAGGGACAAAGTCCCTAAAATCAAGTGAAGGTCCCTATTGGTCCCTTAAATTGATAAAGATCCCTAAAGTTTCTTTTCTTGCTTTGGTTTAAAGCTCCGTATCCTTCCTGCTGGGAACCTCTTCCCCCTTCCCTCTATTTTTCTTTTTTCGTTCATTCCTCGGCTCAATTACAATTGATTTAGTAAAATATTTTATTGAGTCTGACTATTCTGGGAAATCCACAGACGGAATAGCAGATGTATTTGGAAAAATGTTCAGAGATACAGTGGTCAAAAACTTCTCCTTCTGGCGAACTAAGTTCGTTAATTTTTTAACTGAAGCTCTTGGACCCCATTTCCGGAAGATGACCCTTGATGAAGTCAGCAACAGTTATTATGTTGTAGAGTTTGACAAAACCACAAACTCAGAAAGTAAGAAAGAGCTTCAAATGAGGATCCGATTCTGGTCCGAAAAGATGAAACGAGTGGTAGAAAGACATCTGAAAACCGCATCTCTGTTCCAGCAGAAGGTAGTGCGAAAAAATGTAAACAAATAGGTTGTGTGTTCTAGTTACCATACCCTTATCTCTTTCATCATATTTTTGTATCTGGTTTTTTGTATTCGAAAGTAAAGCGTTCAGAAAAAAAGAAGATAAAAGCTCCTCCCATGACGTGATGATTCTCAGGTGGTCTGTTTCTTAAATATCACTTGGCCTCTGATCATGGAGAGATGTCTGCAAATGATCATTTCCAATTTTTTTTACTTTATCAAGTGTCATTTGCTGTTGTCACAGCTTTTTCTTTCAAAAGCTTTCTGAAAACTGAGTTTTGGGGTCCATTTCCCCCCCTTCTCAGCGGAAAAGCGATCGCTAGAGCAGTACGTGGACATTTACTTATTGACGCAGCGCTACACGCCATTCTGCTTTCTGAGGTTTTTGCTGACAACCAAGCTAGTGTTGATGAGCCAAGACTATAATCCGAAGAAATTGTGGAACTCAAAAACCTATACGAGAAACTGATGAATAAGGAAGTAGTTGCTGAGGTTGCAGAAGACAATCCTTCCTTAGAAAAAATACAGGAATTCATCAGCAGCAAGAGAAAAGAACTGCTCCAGTGTTGAACATCAAAGCTTTGGTTCCAGTATTTGGACATGGTTGCGATTCTACGAAACTTTGTAAAAGGAGAACGAACTAGGTCATGGGAGCTCCATTTGAAGTCTACCTCTGACATGTTACCTTACCTGGTGGCTGCAGGACACAACCACTATACGAAATCATGCCATCTTTACCTCCAGCGAATGGACAAGCTCCAAGATACCTATCCTACGGTCTACCAGGCTTTCCAGAGTGGCATGCATGTAGTAAGACGTTCTGATAGATTCTGGGATGGACTCTTCACAGATCTTGTCATTGAACAGGAGCTTATGCGCTCTCTTAAAACCTCTGGTGGCCTTACCAACGGCAGCAGCATGACAGAGGCTCAGAGGTCCTTATGGGTATTGTCGCGACCAGTCTGCTCTACAGTAAACCTTCTGATGGAACGTATCTCACAAATTCTCTACGTTACAAGCGATGAGCACAAGGAGATGTCAGAGCCGATGCAACTGAGAGACTGAAAAGATACGCAAACGATTATCGAGTTTCTGGAAAGGGGTTCACCATTTGAGGGAAATGTTCAGTTAAGAAGCATAGCAAATGGTCTAACTGCCTATCCGTCTACCAACGTTGATTCTGCCAAAGATGTTGGCCTAAAAGTCATTGACGCCATGTCTGGACAGCTGGTCTCTGACTTTGTGTTTCGACGAAAACAACAGGCAATCCAGATGACCACCAAGCAAAGTCCAAGCGGAGACTGCAAACGACTAGACCCGACTCTTTTTTTTCAGAGGTTTATCATGATCGCGAAAAGGATCAATCTTACGGAAACTGAGTACTCTCAACACGAACTGTGTTCCAACCCAGCGTCACTTTTTGACAGCTCCTGCATGCTCCGGACTGCGAACAAACCAGAACTTGCGAAGGCCATAGCCTTCGCAAGTTTCAATTTTTTTCTGGTTCAGTGAACAACCTATTTGATTCTATTTTCGGCCTCAGCTCGTGATTCTACGTCAGAACCATATTTTCATTCAAGAAAATCGGGCTACAACGAAAATTGTATTTTTTAGGCGAAAAAGTCGAAAAAATACAGTTACTTTTTGTGTGGTGCTTCTTACGCCAAATCCAACTTCGTTTTCGGCCTCGCCATGTTATTTTGGGTTAGAATCATACTCCAGTTCAAGAAAAACCGATGTCCATGAAAATTCCGATTTTTATTCGAATAACGGAAAAAAATAGCATTAACAGCCAAAAAACGGTTATTTTGCGTCGACTCAGAATATGCGAAAATGGATATGTTGTTCAGTTTTTTTTTCTCTACAAGATGGTGTAAAAATCATTTCTGTTGCAATTTGTTTCGGGTCGACCTCTTTTTGGAGCTCATTTTCCTGTACTAATACTCTGGTTATTAGTACAATAACCAGATCTAACACTAATCGAACACTAATAGAGAGATCTAACGCTAATTCACACCAATATACGCAACCACAGCCAAAGCATAACTAAAAGTATCCATCTTCCCATATCTCAAACACTTTGCTCAATTATCGCTCCCTCCTACTCCATACAATATCAGCACCTCCTGCACTAATTGTCACAAGAGAAGAAGACGCCAATAGCAGCCAAGGCTGACGATGAAGAATACGACTTCCAAACCGTGGTTCCACACGAAGTGAGTTGCTAAGCTAGAGTTTACATTATTGATCTGTTTTCAGGAGTTTGGGATTAATTAACATTATAAAAGAATAAAAAGCGTTAAAAATACTTTCAGTTTTCAGTAAAGTGTAAATTACGATCTGGCCTTTAGAAAGCTGAGGAGGTGTTATCCCTACTCCTGTTTGTTGTAACTTCTACTCGCTTTAAGTTTAATTTGACTATTCGTTAACAGTTTCTGGTTATTTTGGGTCCCATTTATTCACTTAATGTGATTTCAGTTCGTTTCAAGTGTGAATTATTTATTTACTTTAGTTATGCTCATCTTTAGTTTAAAGCGGGTCTTATCTTTTCTTTGAAGAATTTTTTTTTTGGAAGCAGCTTTTTAAAATTAAATTCAGTTCGTTTTTAATTGTTAATTTTCTATTGGTGATTAAAATGAATGTTTATAAGGTTCTTTTTTGGTTTTTCTGCACAACAATTAAGATTTTGGCTTACTCTTTTTATTTTGGGCAGAATTTTGTGAAAATCTTAATAGCATTTGTACTATATAACTTTAAATGGATGGTTAGGGCACATATTATTTAAACAAATGGATTTTAAACCTGCATAATTTGTGGACCCAAAAACTACTGATTCGATTCGGGTCACAACCTTGAATATAGAATAATACTGATCGACGAATTCATTATAAGCATCTTATTGAAATATTTTCTAATTTAACTGCTTGTTTCTTTAAATTAATGCATTTTGAGCTCATTTAATATAAATAGTTCTGAATTGATCTCTAAAAGATAAAAATAGGACGTCAAGAATTCATACAGCCAAATTTCCTTCCGGTTGAAATTCTTTTGATTCTGCAACTTTAATTTAGATGTCTTAATGGTCTGGAATTTCAGCCGACAAACATTAAAAAAATATAAATGCAACCAAATTTTCTTCAAACATCTATTATTCAGTCTCATCTGCCCCTCAAAATTCCCTAAATATTTCAACTCGATATCATCACGAGCTTCTGATATATCATAGATAAGTAGTATCGATATACTCAGTCCAGGACGAGATTGCATAATGCGACCAAACACACTATATTTTGGAATTAGATATTCAGGGACGAGATTCTATAATGCAAACAGACAGGTTTCAGAGTCAACACCCATTTCTGGATGAAAGTTACAAAGACATATTTACCTGCCAGACAGGTTTCTGAGTGAAAACCCATTTCTGGATCAAAGTTACAAAGACAGATTTACCTGCCACACAGGTTTTTGAGGTTAACAGCCTGGTCAGATTTCTGAGCGTGTAATGGATTCAAAGCTAGGTTTAATGATTTCATACAATATTAGAGATATCAAAAAGCTGTATCATTTGCGCAAAGCTAACTCAATTTGCGAAAAAGATATATCATTGGCATGACTCTGCTCTGAACATCCTTAATGAGGATATGAATAATAGGGTTGAAACCAAGATGAGAATAATACAAGAATTATTTTAGTTGGTTAGAATGAAAGTGGTAAAAAGGGTTAAACTGCTTACCAGTTAAGGTAAGTCTGAGAGGATGGTAAGTCTCACGCAACTTGACATAAATGTTAGAATGACATGATATGTTTCACTCTATGGAAACGGTTACTGCTGATAAGGTGATCATGGGACTTCACTTAGTTTTACTTCTTGGCTCTGTTCTGTATAATACATAACTACCATTCGATCAGTGTTGCCAATATAAAATATGCTTTACCATTTGATTATGCTAAAAATTTGAAATTAATAGTGTCATAGGCACCAAGATGACCTTATGGCTTTGCCTAGCTTTACTCCTCGACTGTGTTCTGTATAATACACAAGTATCAATCGAGCAGTGTTGTCAATATAAAATTTGCCTTAGCATTGGAGTATGCTAAAAAGTTGAAACTATTAGACCCGTAGGCGCCAAGAAAAGATCACGTGACTTTACTTAGCTCTCACTTCTTGGCTGTGGTCACTATAATAGACAAGTACATAATGAGGGATGTGGGAGATGTAAAATGTGCTTTAGCATTGGAGTATGCTGAAAAGTTGAAACTAATAGTTATAGATTCTAAGAAAAGAATTTTAATATAGAAATTCAGAAAAATCCTTAGAAATCCTTAGAAATCCCTCTCCCCAACCTCCAAGGGCGCCTCTCCCTCCAAATTTTTGGGGGCCCATCCCCCCCTTTTTGTACTTTTTTTCAACTTTTTTTTATACTTTTTTTACGTATCTTAAAATGAAATTAAATATGCTTGTGGTTGTACCGATCGTACTCTATACTTCCTCATAGACATGACGCTGCTTTCCCTGTGGTACTCTATGCGTGATTATCCACACCACGTGGTTGTACCATTTGAGAAATATTTTCCTGTATCGAACTATAATTATCCGGGGTGTAATTTTCCGATAGGTAGTCGAGTAGCAGTATAATTATTGTGACGGTATTTTCCTTTTAGATTTATTCCGGTGTGTAAAACCCATTTTAGTTGTGTAGTTTACTATTTAGAACTTTTTTCTGAGCTGGGTTTCTTAGCATTTCCTAGCTGTGTGTGTGTGTGTTGTCTGAAACGTAAGACATGGGATGTGTAGTTTGCTATTTCGGGCTTTTCTGAGTTATGTTTCTTAGTCTTTCATAGGTGTGTGTTTTCTGAAACTTATGATTTGAGATACTTGGTTTACTATTTCTGGCCTGTTCTGAGCTAGGTTCCTTACTCTTTCGTAGGTGTTTGTTGTCTGAAACTTATGATAGAGATGATTGGTTTACTATTTCCGGCTTTTCTGAGCTAGGTTTCTTAGCCTTTCGTAGGTATGTGCTGTGTGAAATTTATGATTTTAGATGCTTGGTTTACTATTTTGGGCTTTTCTGAGCTAGATTTCTTAACGTTTGCAGATGGGTGATGTCTGAAACCTATGACTTGGGATGCTTGGTTTACTATTTCGCATTTTTCTGAGCTAGGTTTCTTAGCCTGTCGTAGGTGTTTGTTGTCTGAAATTTATGATTTGGGATGTTTGGTTTACTATTTTGGACTTTTCTTAGCTAGCTTTCTTAATCTTTCGTGGGTGTGTCTTGCATGAAACATAAGATTTGGGGTATCTAGTTTTCTATTTTGGACTTTTCTGAACTAGGTTTTCTAGCCTTTCGTAGGTGGGTGTTGTCTGAAACCTACGATTTGGGATGGTTGGTTTACTATTTTGCACTTTTCTGAGCTAGGTTTCTTGGCCTTTTGTATGTGTGTGTTGTACGAAGCCCATGGTTTGAGGTGCTTGGTTTACTATTCCGGGCCTTTTCTGAGCTAGGTTTCTTTGTCTTTCGTAGGTGTGTGTTGTCTGAAACTTATGATTAGGATGATTTGTTTACTACTTCGGGCTTTTCTTAGCTAGGTTTCTTAGCCTTTCCTAGGTATGTGTTGTATGAAACTTATGATTTTAGATGCTGGATTTACTATTTGGGGTTTCCTGAGCTAGATTTCCTAACGTTTGTAGATGTGTGTTGTCTGAAACCTATGATTTGGGATGCTTGGTTTACTATTTCGCATTTTTCTGAGCTAGGTTTCTTAGCCTGTCGTAGGTGTGTGTTGTCTGAAATCTATGTTTTGGGATGTTTGGTTTACTATTTTAGAATTTTCTTAGCTAGATTTCTTAGCCTTTCAGAGGTGTGTTTTGCATGAAACGTATAATTTTGGATGTGTAGTTTGCTGTTTTGGACTTTTCTGAGCTAGATTTCCTAGCCTTTCGTAGGTGTGTGTTGTCTGAAACCTATGCTATGGGATGCTCGGTTTACTATTTCGCATTTTTCTGAGCTAGGTTTCTTAGCCTTTCGTAGGTGTGTGTTGTATGAAACCCATGATTTGGGATAAACAAAAAACCTTTACTAAGAAAGGGTGTTACCCTTTCACCGTTACTAAGAAAGGGTCATCCAATTTTAGTTTGGTGTTTTTATTTTAAGGTTTGGTTTTTATATTTTTATCAGTTTTATTCTGCACTGAGGACGGTCCAGCGGAGGTCTTGACCGAAATATTTGCATATTTTTTCAATTTTTTCACTGGCTGTTAATTGTCCTCGTTTCCTTTAAATTTTTTTTTTTTTTTTTTTTTTTTTTTTTTTTTTTTTTTGTTTATCATGATTAGCCAGTGTGGTCTCAGAAATTATTTATGATTTGGGATGTTTGGCTTACTATTTTGGAAATTTCTAAGCTAGGTTTCTTAGCTTTTCATAGGTGCATGTTGTATAAATCTTATGATTTAGGATGTACGATTTGTTGTTTAGGACTTTTTCTGAGATAGATTTCTTACTCCTTCATAGGTGATTTGTCTGAAAGCTATGATTTGGCATGTTTAGCTTACTATTTTGGTCCTTTCTGAGCTAGGTCTCTTAGCGTTTCATAGGTGTGTGGTGTCTGACACCTATGATTTAGGACGTCTGATTTACTATTTTTGTCACTACTTTACTTTGTTGATCTTTTACAGTTCACTCCGGAATTTTTTCTTTGAAGTGCAAGATTTGGAATATTTTTGTAGTTCACCATATCACTGCTAAACTCTTTTGAAGTTTCCAAGTTCATTCTGGATTTTTTTCGTCGAAATGAGAGACTTGGAATATTTTTGACGTATTGTGTCTTGTCACCGTTACATTCTGTAGATGTTTCATAGTTCTGGCTGGAATTTTTTCTTTGAAATGTAAGACTTGGAATATTTTTTGTAGGGGTTTCACCATATCACTGCTACACTCTGTTGATGTTTCCAAGTTCATTCTAGAATTTTATTGTTGAAATGAGAGACTTGGAATATTTTTTAACGTGTTGTGTCTTGTCACTGTTACGTTCTGTAGATATTTTATAGTTCTGGTTGGACTTTTTTCGTTGCAGTGTAAGACTTCGAATATTTTTATAGTGTCGTCTCGTGGTTTACCCTGTCAATGCTGTATTCTGTCGTTGTTTCAAAGTTCAATTAAGGATTTTTTCGGTGAAATGTAACACATGGGATATTTTTGTAGCGTTTTGACTTGTCACTACTACACTTCGTTGATCTTTCAAAGTTCACTTTGGAATTTTTTCATTGAAGTGTAGGACATGGAATATTGATGTAGTAGTTCACCATATCAGTGCTACACTCTGTTGATGTTTCAAAGTTCAATTCAGGATTTTGTTTTTCGCTAAAATATAACACTTGGAATATTTTCGTAGCGTTGTGTCTTGTCATTGCTACACTCTGTTTATGTTTAAAGGTTCACTTTGGAATTTTTTTCATTGAAGCGTAAGACGTGGAATATTTTTGTACTGATTTACCTTGTCAGTGTTACATTCAGTTGATGTTTCTTTATTCATTTGGAATTTTTCCTTGAAATGCCAGACTTGGAATATTTTTATAGAGTTATACAATGATTTACCTTCTCATAACTACGCTCTCTTCATGTTTCAAATTTCATTTTGGAATTTTTTCACTGATATGTAAGACTTGGAATATTTTTTAATAGTTGCATTTCGTGGTTTACCGTGTCTCTGCTATATTCTATCGGTGTTTCAAAGTTCAATTCAGGATTTTTTCCCTGAAATGTAACACTTGGAATATTTTCGTAGCGTTGTGTCTTGTCACTGCTGCACTCTATTGATCTTTTACGGTTCACTTTGCAATTTCTTCCTTGAATTGCCAGACTTGTAATATTTTTATAGTGTTATGAATGATTTACCTTGTCATAGCTACAATCTCTTCATGTTTCAAAGTTCATTTTGGAATTTTTTCGTTGAAATGAGAGACTTGGAATATTTTTGACGCATTGTGTCTTGTCACTAATACACTCTATTGATGTTTAAAGGTTCACTTTGGAATTGTTTCATTGAAACGTAAGACTTGGAATGTTTTTGTACTGATTTACCTTGTCAGTGTTACATTCAGTTGATGTTTCTTTATTCATTTGGAATTTTTCCTTGAAATTCCACACTTGGAATATTTTGATAGTGTTGTGTCATGATTTACCTTCTTATAGCTACACTCTCTTCATGTTTCAATGTTCATTTTGGAATTTTTTTTTGTTGGAATGAAGGACTTGGACTATTTTTGACCTATGATTTGGGATGTTTGGCTTAGTATTTTGGTCCTTTCCGAGCTACGTTTCTTAGCCTTTCATAGGTGTGTGTTGTCTGAAACCTATGATTTAGGACATTTGGATTACTATTTTGGTCACTACTATACTTTGTTGATCTTTTACAGTTTACTTCGGAATAGTTTCTTTGAAGTGTAAGACTTGGTATATTTTTTTTAGTAGTTCACCATATCACTGTTAAACTCTGTTGATGTTTGCAAGTTCATTCTGGAATTTTTTCGTTGAAATAAGAAACTTTGAACATTTTTGACGTATTGTGTCTTGTCACCGTTACATTCTTTAGATGTTTCATAGTTCTGGTTGGAATTTTTTCGTTGAAATGTAAGACTTGGAATATTTTTAAAGTGTCGTCTCGGGGTTTACCTTGTCACTGCTATATTCTGTCGGTGTTTCAAAGTTCAATTCAGGATTTTTTCGTTGAAATGTAACACTTGGAATATTTTCGTAGCGTTGTGTCTTGTCACTGCTGCACTCTATTGATCTTTTACGGTTCACTTTGCAATTTCTTCCTTGGATTGCCAGACTTGGAATATTTTTATAGTGTTATGTCATGATTTACCTTGTCATAGCTTCAATCACTTCATGTTTCAAAGTTCATTTTGGAATTTTTTTGTTGAAATGAGAGACTTGGAATATTTTTGACGCATTGTGTCTTGTCACTACTACACTCTGTTGATGTTTAAAGGTTCACTTTGGAATTGTTTCATTATAACGTAAGACTTGGATTATTTTTGTACTGATTTACCTTGTCGGTGTTACATTCAGTTGATATTTCTTTATTCATTTGGAATATTTCCTTGAAATGCCACACTTGAAATATTTTTATAGCGTTATGTCATGATTTACCTTCTCATAGCTACACTCTCTTCATGTTTCAATGTTCATTTTGGAATTTTTTCGTTGAAATGAGGGATTTGGAATATTTTTGACCTATGATTTGGGATGTTTGGCTTACTATTTTCGTCCTTTCTGAGCTAGGTTTCTTAGCCTTTCATAGGTCGGTTTTGTCTGAAACCTATGATTTAGGACATTTGGATTACTATTTTGGTCACTACTACACTTTGTTGATCTTTTACAGTTCAGTTCGGAATAGTTTCTTTGAAGTGTAAGACTTGGAATATTTTTTTAGTAGTTCACCATATCACTGTTAAACTCTGTTGATGTTTGCAAGTTCATTCTGGAATTTTGTCGTTTAAATAAGAAACTTTGAATATTTTTAACGCATTGTGTCTTGTCACCGTTACATTCTCTAGATGTTTCATAGTTCTGGTTGGATTTTTTTCGTTGAAATGTAAGACTTGGAATATTTTTATAGTGTTGTCTCGTGGTTTACCTTGTCACTGCTATATTCTGTCGGTGTTTCAAAGTTCAATTCAGGATTTTTTTGTTGAAATGTAACACTTGGAATATTTTTGTAGCGGTGTGTCTTGTTACTGCTACATTCTGTTGATCTTTTAAGGTTCACTTTGCAATTTTATCCTTGAAATGCCAGACTTAGAATATTTTTATAGTGTTGCGTCATGATTCATTTTGTCATAGCTACACTCTCATCATGTTTCAAAGTTGATTTTGGAATTGTGTCGTTGAAATGAGAGACTTGGGATATTTTTGTCGTAGTTCACCATATCACTGCTACATTCTGTCGGTGTTTCAAAGTTACATTTAGGATTTTTTCGTTGAAATGTAACACTTGGAATATTTTTGTAGCGGTGTGTCTTGTTACTGCTACATTCTGTTGATCTTTTAAGGTTCACTTTGCAATTTTTTCATAGAAATGTAAGACTTGGAATATTTTTGTAGTAGTTCACCATATCACTCGTAGGGTTGTGACTTGTCACTGCTACACTTTGTTCATCTTTTAAAGTTCACTTTAGGATTTTTTCATTGAAGTTTAAGACAGGGAATATTTTTCTTTAGTGGTTTCTTGTGGTTTACCCGTGTCTCTGCTATATTCTGTCGGTGTTTCAAAGTTCAATTCAGGATTTTTTCTTTGAAATGTAACACTTGGAATATTTTCGTAGCTATGTTTCTTGTCACTGCTACACTCCGTTGATCTTTTAAGAACAAAAAGCATTGTGTCTTGTCACTACTACACTCTGATCATGTTTAAAGATTCACTTTGGAATTTTTCATTGAAACGTAAGACTTGGAATATTTTTTGCACTGATTTATCTTGTCAGTGTTACATACAGTTGATGCTTCTTTATTCTTTTGGAATTTTTCCCTTGAAATGCCAGACTTGGAATATTTTTATAGTGTTATGTCATCATTCACCTTCTCATAGCTAGACTCTCTTCATGTTTCAATGTTCATTTTGGAATTTTTTCATTGAAATGAAAGACTTGGAATATTTTTATAGTGTCGTCTCGTGGTTTACCGTGTCTCTGCTATATTGTGTCGGTGTTTCAGAGTTCAATTCAGGATTTTTTCGTTGAAATATAACAATTGGAATATTTTCGTAGCGTTGTGTCTTGTCACCGCTACATTCTGTTGATTTTTTAAGGTTCACTTTGCAATTTTTTCCTTGAAATGCCAGATCTGGAATATTTTTATAGTGTTGTCATGATTTACCTTGTCAGAGCTACCCTCTCATCATGTTTCAAAGTTAATTTTGGAATTTTTCGTTGAAATGACAGTCTCGGAATGTTTTCTTAGTGTTAAGTTTTGATTTACCGTGTCAATGCTACACTCTGATTTCTCAAAGTTCATTTCGGAATTTTTTCGTTGAAATGAGAGACTTAGGATATTTTTTTAGTAGTTCACCATATCACTGCTACATTTTGTCGGTGTTTCAAAGTTCAATTCAAGATTTTTTCGTTGGAATGTAACACTTGGAATATTTTTGACGTGTTGTTTCTTGTCACTGCTACACTCTGTTTATCTTTTAAGGTTCACTTTCTAATTTTTTCATTGAAGTGTAAGACTTGGAATATTTTTTAGTAGCTCACCATATCACTCGTAGCGTTGTGAATTGTAACTACTACATTTTGTTCATCTTTTAAGTTTTATTTGAAATTTTTCATTGAAGTGTAAGACATGGAATATTTTTTTAGTGTCGTCTTGTGGTTTACTGTGTCTCTGCTATAACCTGTCGGTGTTTTAAAGTTCAATTCAGGATTTTTTCTTTGAAATATAACACTTGGAATATTTTATTAGCGATGTATCTTGTCACTGCCACACTCCGTTGATCTTTTAAGAATCACTTTGAAATTGTTTCCTTGAAATGCTAGGCTTGGACCATTTTTATACTGTTATGTCATGATTTAATTTGTCATAGCTACACTCTCTTCATGTTTCAAAGTTCATTTTGGAATTTTTTCGTTGAAATGAGAGACCTGGAATATTTTCATATTGTTATTTTATTATTTACTTGTCACTGCTACACTCTGTCGATGTTTCAAAGTTGATTTTGGAATTTGTCGTTGAAATGAGTGACCTGGGATATTTTTGTAGTAGGTCACCATATCCCTGCTACATTCTGTAGGTGTTTCAAGGTTCAATTCAGGATTTTTCGTTGAAATGTAACACTTGGAATATTTTTGACGCACTGTGTCTTTGACTCACTGCTATACTCTATTGATCTTTTAAGGTTCAAATTATAATTTTTTCATTGAAGTGTAAGACTTGGAATATTTTTTTGAAGTATTTCACCATATCACTGCTACACTTTGTTGATGTTTCAAAGTGCATTTTGAAATTTTTCGTTGAAATGAGAGACTTGGAATATTTTCATAGTGTTATGTTATGATTTACCTGTCACTGCTATACTCTGTTGATGTTTCAAAGTTCATTTTGGAATTTTTTCGTTGAAATGAGAGACTTGAATTATTTTTGTAGTAGTTCACCATATCACTGCTACATATTGTCGGCGTTTCACAGTTCAATTCAGGATATTTTCGTTGAAATGAATCACTTGGAATTTTTTTGGCGTGTTGTGTTTTGTCACTGCTAAACTCTGTTGATCTTTTAAGGTTCACTTTGCAATTATTTCATTGAACACTAAGAAAGTATTCCAAGACTCTCATTTCAACAAAAAAAATTCCAAAATGAACTTTGAAACATGATGAGAGTGTAGCTATGAAAAGTTAAATAATGACAACACTATAGAAATATTCCAGGTCTTGCATGTCAAGGAAAAAATTGCAAAGTGAACCTTAAAAGATCAACAGAATGTAGCAGTGACAAGACACAACGCTACGAAAATATTCCAAGTGTTACATTTCAACGAAAAATCCTGAATCGAACTTTGAAACACCGACTAAATATAGCAGAGACACGGTAAACCACGAGACGACACTATAAAAAATACTCCAAGTCTTACATTTCAATGAAAAAATTCCAAAATGAACATTTAAACATGAAGAGAGTGTAGCTATAAGAAGGTGAATAATGACATAACACTATAAAAATATTCCAATTCTGGCATTTCAAAGAAAAAATTCCAAATGAATAAAGAAACATCAACTGAATGTAACACTGACAAGGTAAATCAGTACAAAAATATTCCAAGTCTTACGTTTCAATGAAAAAATTCCAAAGTGAATCTTTAAACATGATCAGAGTATAATAGTGACAAGACGCAATGCTTTTTGGTCTTAAAAGATCAACGGAGTGTAGCAGTGACAAGACACATCGCTACGAAAATATTCCAAGTGTTACATTTCAAAGAAAAAATCTTGAAACACCGACAGAATATAACAGAGACACGGTAAACCATAAGAAAACACTAAAAAATATATTTAATGTCTTACACTTCAATGAAAAAATTCCAAAGTGAACTTTAAAAGATGAACAAAGTGTAGCAGTGACAAGTCACAACGCTACGATTGATATGGTGAACTACTACAAACGTTTTCTACGTTTAAGTTAGGTTTATCTGACTTAGGTTATCACGAGTGCTCATAATAACCTAAGTTAGATTAACCTAACTTAAACGTATAGAAAGCTAACTTTTTGCATGTACACCAATACAAAAATATTCAAGGTCTAACATTTCAAAGAAAAAATTCCAAAATGAACTTTGAAACATCAATCAAGTGTGACAGTGGTAACGTGAATCACAACATAATACTACAAAAAATATTCCAGGTCTTACATTTCGATGAAAGAATTCCAACGTGAACTATGAAAAATCTACAGAATGGAACGCTGACAAGACACAACACCTCGAAAATTTTCCAATCTCTCATTTATAAGAAAAAATTCCAAAATGAACTTTGAAACATCAACAGAATGTTGCAGTGATATGGTTAACTACTTCAAAAATATTCCAAGTCGTACACCTCAATTCCAAAATGAAATTTTAAGCATCAACAGAGTTTTTGAGGTGCAAGACACGACACGTCGAAAATATTCTGAGTCTCTCATTTAAATGAAAAAATTCCAAAATGTACTTTGAAACATCAACAGAGTGTAGCAGTTATATGGTTAACTACTACAAAGATATTCCAAGTTTTACACTTCAATAAAAAATTGCAAAGTGAACCTTAAAAGATCAACAGAGCGTAGCAGTGACAAAACACAACACGTCCCAAAAATTTCAAGTGTTTCATTTCAACGACAAAATCCTGAATTGAATTGTGAAACACCGACAAAATCTATTAGTGATATGGTGAACTACTACAAAAATATTTCCAGTCTCTCAATTAAACTTAAAAATTCCAAAATGAACTTTGAAACATCAACAGAGTGTAGCAGTGACAAGGTAAATCATAATATAACACTATGAAGATATTCCAAGTCTCTCATTTCAATAAAAAAAATTCCAAAATGAACTTTGAAATATCAACAAAGTGTAGCAGTGACATGGTGAACTACAACAAAAAAAATATTCCAAGTCTTTCACTTCAGTGAAAAAATTTGCAATTTGAACCTAATAAGATCAATAGAGTGTAGCAGTGACAAGACACAGTAAGTCAAAAATATTCCAAGTGTTACATTTCAGTGACAAAATCCTGAATTGAACTTTGAAACACCTACAGAATGTAGCAGTGATATGGTGAACTACTGCAAAAATATCCCAAGTCTCTCACTTCAAGGAAAAATTCCAAAATCATCTTTGAACCATCAACAGAGTGTAGCATTGAAAAGGTAAATCATAACATAACACTAGGGAAATATTCCAAGTCTCTCATTTCAACGAAAAAATTCTAAAATAAACTTTGAAACATGAAGAGAGTGTAGCTATGACAAAGTAAATCATGACATAACACTATAGAAATATTCCAAGTCTAGCATTTCTAGGAAAAAATTGCAAAGTGAATCTTAAAAGATCAACGAAGTGTAGCAGTGAAAAGACACATCGTTACGCAAATATTCCAAGTGTTAAATTTCAACGAAACAATCCTGAATTGAACTTTGAAACACCGACAGAATATAGGAGAGACACGGTAAACCACAAGACGACACTGAAAAAAAATATTCCATATCTTACAGTTCAATGAAAAAATTCCAAAGTGAACCTTAAAAGATAAAAAAAGGGTAGCAGTAACAAGTCATAACGCTACGAGTGATATGGTGAACTACTACAAAAATATTTCAAGTTTTACACTTCAATGAAAAAGTTACAAAGTAAACCTTAAAAGATCAACAGAGTGTAGCAGTGGCAAGACACAACACGTCAAACATATTCCAAGTTTTACATTTCAACAAAAAAATCCTGAATTGAACTTTGAAACACCGACAGAATGTAGCAGCGATATGGTTAACTACTATACAAATATCCCAACTCTGTCATTTCAACGAAAAAATTCTAAAATGAACTTTGAGACATCAATACAGTGTAGCAGTGACAATCTAAATCATAACGAAATACTATGAAAATATTTCAAGACTCTCATTTCAATGAAAAAATTCCAAAATGAACTTTGAAACATGATGAGAGTCTAGTTATGACAAGGTAAATCATGACATAACACTATTAAAATATTCCAAGTCTGGCATTTCAAGGAAAAAATTGCCAAGTGAACCTTAAAAGGTCAACACAATGTAGCAGTGACAAGACACAACCCTACGAAAATAATCCAAGTGTTGCAGTTCAACGAAAAATCCTGAATTGAACTTTGAAACACCGACAGAATATAGCAGTGACAAGGTAAACCACGAGACGACACTATAAAAAATACTCCAAGTCTTACATTTCAATGAAAAAATTCCAAATGAACATTGAAACATGAAGAGAGTGTAGCTATGAGAAGATAAATCTTGAAATCTGTAGCTATGACAAGAATAAAAATATTCCAAGTCTGGCATTTCAAGGAAAAAAATTAAATGAATAAAGAAACATCAACTGAATGTAACACTGACAAGGTATAATAGTACAAAAATATTCCAAGTCTTACGTTTCAATGAAAAAATTCCAAAGTGAACCTTTAAACATCATCAGAGTGTAGTAGTGACAATACGCAATGCGTCATAAATATTCCAGGTCTCTCATTTCAACGAAAAAATTCCAAAATGAACATTGGAACATGTTATGAGAAGGTAAATCTTGACATAACACTATAAAAATATTCCAAGTGTGGCATTTCAAGTAAAAATTCCAAATGAATAAAGAAACATCAACTGAATGTAACACTGACAAGGTAATCAGTACAAAAATATTCCAAGTCTTACGTTTCAATGAAAAAAATTCCAAAGTGAACCTTTAAACATCAAAAGAGTGTAGTAGTGACAAGACAAAATGCGTCAAAAATATTCCAAGTCTCTCATTTGTCGAAAAAATTCCAAAATGAACTTTGAAACATGATGAGAGTGTAACTATGGCAAGGTAAATCATGACATAATACTATAAAAATATTTCAAGTCTGGCAATTCAAGGAAAAAATTGCAAAGTGAACCTTAAAGATCAATAGAGTGGAGCAGTGAAAAGACACAACATTACGAAAATATTTCAATCGTTACATTTCAAGGAAAAAAACATCTGAATTGAACTTTAAAACACCGACAGAGTATAGCAGAGACACGGTAAACCACGAAACGAAACTAGAAAAAATATTCCAAGTCTTACGTATCAGTTAAAAAATTCCAAAATGAACTTCGAAACATGAAGAGAGTGTAGCTACGAGAAGTTAAATCATGATATAACACTATAAAAATATTCCAAGTCAGACATTTCAAGAAAAAATTCCAAATGAATAAAGAAACATCAACTGAATGTAAGACTGACAAGGTAAATTAGTACAGAAATACGCTTCAATGAAAAAAATCCCAAAGTGAACCTCTAAACATCAACAGAGTGTAGCAATGACAAAACACAACGCTACGTAAATATTCCAAGTGTTACATTTCAACGAACAAAAAATCCTGAATTGAACTTTGAAACATCAACAGAGTGTAGCAGTGATATGGTGAACTACGACAACAATATTCCATGTCTTACACTTCAATGAAAAAATTCCAAAGTGAACCTTAAAAGATTAACCAAGTGTAGCAGTGGCAAGTCAAAACGCTACGAAAATATTCCATGTGTTACATTTCAACGAAAAAATCCTGAATTGAACTTTGAAACACCGAAAGAACTCAGCAGTGACAGGTTAAACCACGAGACGACACTATAAAAATATTTGAAGTCTTACACTTCAACGAAAAAAGTCCAACTAGAAGTATGAAACATCTACAGAATGTAACAGTGACAAGACACATTACGTTAAAAATATTCCAAGTCTCTCATTTCAACGAAAAAAATCCAGAATGAACTTGGAAACATCAACAGAGTTTAGCAGTGATATGGTTATCTACTACAAAAAATTGCAAGTCTTATATTTCAGCGAACAAAATCCAATTAGAACTGTGAAATATCTACAGAATATAACGTTGACAAGACACAATACGTCAAAAATTTTCCAAGTCTCTCATTTCAACAAGAAAATTCCAAAATGAACTTGGCAACATCAACAGAGTTTAGCAGTGATAGTTGTGACCAAAATAGTAAATAAAACGTCCTAAATCATAGGGTTTAGACAACACACACCAATGAAAGGCTAAGAAACCTAGCTCAGAAAGGACCAAAATAGTAAGCCAAACATCCAAAATCATAGGTTTCAGACAAGACACCTATGAAATAGTAAGAAATCTAGCTCAGGAAAAGTACTAAACAACAAACTGTACATCCTAAATCATAAGATTCATACAACATACACCTATGAAAAGCTAAGAAACCTAGCTTAGGAAGGTCCAAAATAGTAAGCCAAACATCCCAAATCATGGGTTTCATACAACACACCCACGAAAGGCTAAGAAACCTAACTCAGAAAAGTGCAAAATAGTAAACCAAGCATCCCAAAGCATAGGTTTCAGACAACATACACCTACGAAAGGCTAGGAAATCTAGCTCGGAAAATTCCAAAATAGCAAACTAGACATCCCAAATTATAATTTTCATGCACCACACACCTACAAAAGGTTAAGAAATATAGCTAAAAAAGTCTATAATAGTAAACCCAACATCCCAAATCATAGATTTCAGACAACACACACCTATGACAGGCTAAGAAACCTAGCTCAGAAAAGTGCGAAATAGTAAACCAAGCATCCCAAATCATAGGTTTCAGACAACACATATCTAAAAACGTTAAGAAATCTAGCTCAGAAAAACCTGAAATAGTAAACCAATCATCCAAAATCATAAGTTTCCGACAACAACCACCTAAGAAAGAGTAAGAAACCTGGATCAGAAAAGGCCCGAAATAGTAGAAAAAGCATCTCAAATCATATGTTTCAGACAACACACACCTATGAAAGACTAAGAAACCTAGCTCAGAAAAGCCCGAAATAGCAAACTACACATACCATGTCATAAGTTTCAGACAACACACACACACCTAGGAAAGGCAAAGAAACCTAGCTCAGAAAAAAAGTCAAAATATTAAAATCTACAACCCAAATGGGTTTTACATACTGGAATAGATCTAAAAAGAAAATACCGTCACAATAATTATACTGCTACTCGACTACCTTTCGGAAAGTTACACCCCGGATAATTATAGTTCGATACGGGAAATAAGTTTTCAAATGGTACAGCCACGTGGTGTGGATAACCGTGCATAGAGTACCACAGGGAAAGCAGCATCGTGTCTATGAGGAAGTATAGAGTACGATTGGTACAGCCAAAAGCATATTTCATGTCATTTTAAGATACCAAAAAAAGTATAAAGAATAAAGAAAAAACTTTAAAAAAAGTATAAAAAATGAGGGGGACGGGCCACACAAAAGTTGGAGGGAGGGGCCCCTTGGAGGTTGGGGAGAGGAGACCCTTAGAGGTTGACGTTGTTGGTGTTTAGGGTCATTGGTGGTTGCGGTCCTTGATGGTTCAAATCCATAACCATCTCACTAATATATTTCAACCACGTGGTTTGGATAACCGTGTATAGAGTACCACAGGGAAAGCAGCGTCGTGTCTATGAGGAAGCATAGAGTACGATCGGTACATCCACAAGCATATTTAATGTCATTTTAAGATACCAAAGAAAAGTATAAAAAAATTAAAAAAAACTTAAAAAAGTATAAAAAATGGGGGGAAGGGCCCCCAAAAATTTGGAGGGAGGGGGCCCCTTGGAGGTTGGGGAGAGGGGACTCTTAGAGGTTGAGGTACTTGGTGGTTATGGTCATTGGTGGTTGCGGTCCTTGAAAGTTCAAATCCATAACCATCTCGCTAGTTGATTCAACAGGGAAAGCAGCGTCGTGTCTATGAGGAAGCATAGAATACCATTGCTACAGCTGCAAGCATATTTCATGTCATTTTAAGATAGGTAAAAAAGTATAAAAATTAAGAAAAAACTTTAAAAAAAAGTATAAAAAATGGGGGGACGGGGCACAAAAAAGTTGGAGACAAATTAAGAAAAAACTTTAAAAAAAAGTATAAAAAATGGGGGGACGGGACACAAAAAAGTTGGAGGGAGGGGGCCCCTTGGAGGTTGGGGAGAGGAGACCCTTAGAGGTTGAGGTCCTTGGTGGCTAGGGTCATTGGTGGTTGCGGTCCTTGATGGTTCAAATCCATAACCATCTCACTAATATATTTCAGGCACGTGGTGTGGATAACCGTGCATAGAGTACCACTGGGAAAGCAGCGTCGTGTCTATGAGGAAGCATAGAGTACGATCGGTACAGCCACAAGCATATTTAATTTCATTTTAAGATACGTAAAAAAAATATAAAAAAAATAAAAAAAAACTTAAAAAAAGTATAAAAATGGGGGGATGGGCCCCCAAAAATTTGAAGGGAGGGGGTCCTTGGAGGTTGGGGAGAGGGGACTCTTAGAGGTTGAGGTACTTGGTGGTTAGGGTCATTGGTGGTTGCGATTCTTGATGGTTCAAATCCATCACCATCTCGCTTAGTTGATTTCTAAGGATTTCTAAGGATTCTTCTGAATTTCTATATTAAAATTCTTTTCTTAGCATCTATAACTATTAGTTTCAACTTTTCAGCATACTCCAACTCTAAAGCACATTTTATATATCCCACATTATGTACTTGTCTATTATAGCGACCACAGCCAAGAAGTGAGAGCTAAGTCAAGTCACGTGATCTTTTCTTGGCGCCTACGGCTCTAATAGTTTCAACTTTTTAGCATACTCCAATGCTAAGGCATAGTTTATATTGACAACACTGCTCGATTGATACTTGTGTATTACACAGAACACAGTCGAGGAATAAAGTTAGGTCAAGCCATAATGTCATCTTGACGCATATGACTCTAATAGCTTCAACTTTTTAGGATACCCCAATGCTAAAACATATTTATATTGGCAACACTGATCAAATGGTAGTTATGTATTATACAGAATACAGCCAAGAAGTAAAACTAAGTCAAGTCCCATGATCACCTTGTCAGCAGTAACCGTTTCCATTGAGTGATACATATCATGTCATTCTAACATTTATGTCAAGTTGCGTGAGACTTACCATCCTCTGAGACTTACCTTAACTGGTAAGCAGTTTAACCCTTTTTACCACTTTCATTCTAACCAACTAAAATAATTCTCGTATTATTTTCATCTTGGTTTCAATCCTATAATTCATATCCTCATTAAGGACGTTCAGAGCAGAGTTATGCCAATGGAATACCTTTTTTGCAAAATGAATTAGCTTCACGCAAATGATACAACTTTTGATATCTCTAATATTGTATGCAATCATTAAGCCCAGGCTGTTAACCTCAGAGACCTGTCTGGCAGGTAAATCTGTCTTTGTAATTTTGATCCAGAAATGGGTGTTGACTCAGAAACCTGTCTGTTTGCATTATAGAATCTCGTCCCTGAATATCTAATTCCACAATATAATGTGTTTGGTCGCATTATGCAATCTCGTCCTGGACTGAGTATATCGATACTACTTAGATACACCTTTTTGACAACACATATGCACTTAGTATCAACTGGTTTAGCTTGATATCGCCCTAAAAGCACCCTGAAAGTTTCAAATAAGCACCCTTAGCCAAATTTGATTTATTGCAGATAGGATATTTTGACATCATGAGCACGCGTATTGTCATTTGATTTAGTTCAACATTCCCCTAAGCATTCCCTAAAAGTTTCAATTTGATACCCTTAGTCTATTCTCAGATATCGCAGATACGTCCTTTTGACAGCCAGGATGCACATGCACGCCCTTTGGTTGGGAGGTCGGGGGAGATATTGGATTTTGGAAATTTTGAAAAGTAGGTGTTATTTAGATATTAATACTATTGGAAGGTTCGTCCGGGTAGATATGAGACATCGTGAAGATTTTCTTGAATAATCAGTTTCAGTGTTTTGTCACATTATGTTTTGTTGTTGTATTTTTTTTCTTGTTTGTTGTGTGTCACCAATGGACCATTAGGGCTTTCTTGTGAATAAATCTATCTTTGAATCGTGTTGTCTTTCGATTAAGTTCAACATCCCCCTTGACCTTCCCTGGCATTTTTTACTTAATACCCTTTCTGTTTTTTCGAGATATTACAGAAGCACTCTCTGACAATATTGATTTACGCTTACATGGAGCCTTCAAATTTAGGTAAACATCCCCCTCAACATGCCTTTAAAGTTTTAGGTTTATGTCCATTGCCGTTCTTTAGATATTGGAGATACGTCTTTTCACGGCCTGGGTGCAGCTAGTGCCTCTTGATTTAGTTCAACATCCCCCTTAACATGCCTTGAAAATTTTAGTTTAGTATCCATAGTCATTCTTTAGATATCGGAGATACGTCCTTTTCACAACCTGGATGCAGGTGGTGCCTTCTGATTCAGATCAACATTCCCCTAAACATCCCCTGAAAGTTTTAACTAAATACCCTGAGCCATTCCTGAGATATTGAGCTTTCTTGTAAGGTATAAGCTTTCTCCTATTAGGCATAGAGAAAAACAGAACATGTTTATTGCCAACAAAAAACAGACAAACAAAGACCTCTCAAAAGTTGTCAAAAGACCACTCAAAAATTATTCTATGCTTTTCCAGTTTAGCTTAAGGAGTTTACCAGGTCTTTATCTACCGTGAGTGTGGGTAGCTCACGGTAAAGAAATTACCACGTAATATCTGAGTTTCAGATGCGAGGTGAGGCTGAAAACACCTGGTCTTGCTGCAAAATCAAGAAGAAGTAGATTATAAAAAAAACTTACTGCAGCCAGAACTTACTACTGCCAAAATAATAGTGCAAAACTTGTACATGCAAAACGGTACAAAATAATAATTAAAAAAAATATTTGATGGATATATTGGAATGTTTTGGTCTGTATGTTTCTATGTTTTAATGTATTTCCTAAGTTTTTCTGAAAGTATTCAATTTTCTACTTATCTTATTTGAAGACCTGTTCAATTGGTCTGTCGTCCTTTATCGCATAACAGAAAATTTAATTTAACTACCTTCTGTTGCTTAGCCTACGAGATGCAATCTATGTAACTAAGCAAGAATCAAAACGGGAAAAGCGTAATAAGAGACCTTATTATCTTTATCTTGTATTGATAGTTATAGAATATTTATTAGTAAGAAAAAATACAAAAAAAACATTTAATAAAGAGAAACAAATATTTAGAAAACGCAAAAATTTTTATTAATCACATACCGGCACACAAAACTTGGTCAGAATTAATAACTATTCATCAGAATACAAAAAGACTTCTTTAATAGGATTAATTTTAAATAGAGGTTTTCCGATTGAAGTAAAGAGCGAATTTGAGACGAACAGAATTATTGTTTTGCAGTTTATTTAGGTTATTTCTGCAAAATAAAAAAACAAGTTTTTTTTAACCGAAAGTAAGGAGCGACATTAAAACTTAAAACAAACAGAAATTATTCCGTCTATGAAAGGGGCTGTCCCCTCCTCAATGCCTCGCTCTTCGGGCTAAGGTTTTTTATTGTTTTAAAAAATAAAGTTGTAAGACAGAGTCAAACTTTAATGTAAAGAGTGAGGCGTTGAGGAGGGGACAGCCTCTTTCATATACGGCATAATTTCTGTTCGTTTTAAGTTTTAATGTAGCTCCTTACTTTCAGTTAAAAAAAAATTGTCTTTTTTTTATCTAATTTCTGAACGCTTTTGAATTAGTGCAGCTTTGATTTTGGCTCACCGTCGATGAATAATCAAAACTAAATTTGAACATTAATATTACTTTTTTTGACAAAATCACTTTCTTGAACTTTTGATCTGACGTAACTTACGAATTAATTTACGTAACGAACTTCTATGATATTCATATGTTTTTATTACTTATATTAGGGGGCTTGGCCCCTAGTCAATACCTCGATCTTTACGCTGAATTTCAAATGTTGTTCCAATTCTTTAAGAATGACCCCTTAATCAAAAAGACCGTTAATTAGAATAAATAGCTCTGATAAAAGTACAAAAAAGCTTCAGCGTAAAGAGCGAGGCAATGACTAGGGGACAAATCCAATCATATACGTAATAGTTTCTGTTTGTTTTAAGTTTTGATTTTCTCCTTACTTTAAGTTGAAAAAGTTGTTTTTTTTATTTAATTTCTGATTTATTTTATATAAATAAAGCTGGGACTTCCAGCGCACCCTTCATAGCAATGTCCCTTCTCCCATGCAAAGATCCTCCAACATAACGCCCGACACCCCCCCCCACCCCAACTATCAGAAAAAATCCCCCCTGAAAACTTCTGTATAATTCAGTAGTAATGTCACTCTGCTTTCAAGCGCATCCCTAGGAAATTAACATAGGATTTCAAGCGCTTCCCTATCCCTTTTCTCATAGGTATTCAAGCGCACACCCTCACTTTTCCCTTAGGATTTCAAGCGCATTGATAGGGAAATTAGCATGGGATTTCTAGCGAACAGATAGGGAAAATAGCATAGGACTTCAAGTGCAGCCCTGTTTCTAGCTGGCAGACTTCCCGGAGGTCAGATGACGCAATATTTTTATATGAGTAACTGGAGTGTGGTCGGGATAATACCCAAGTACCAATAATAAGGGTTACTAGCCCATCGGTTCTATTAAAGGGAACACAGCTAGCGAGAGACCATCGCGCTTTAAATTGGTCCATAGGAAATTAATATGGGATTTCCATGAGTCCATTAGGGAATTCTAAGTGGATCTCCTAATCCCTCGCACCTGGGCAATGCGATCACTTTTTTCTGGCTGGCAGGATTCTGAGCGCATAGCCCTGGCAAGATCACGATAACACCCCTGGCAAGATTCCAACAACATGCCCTGGCAAGATTCCCAGGATTCAAATTTTCTTTTTATATGAGTAATTAGAGTGTGGTTGGGATAATAAACAAGTAGCAATAATAGGGTTACTAGCCCATCTGTTCTAATATAGGGAACACACTAAGCGACACACACTCACCAGATAGGGAGCCTATAAGTGGAGCTGCTGGTCCCTCAAGCCGTCACACCTGTGCAATAAGACTCCTGTTTCCAGGTGTAATAGGCTTCACGCAATCTTATTTCAGATGGCGAGTTTCCCACGACGCACCCCTCTGGACTCCAATTACCTCAAATGACTTACCCCGTTTTAAACGGTCAAGTGTAATATGGATGACCTAATTTTATGTAACCTTGCGTCAGGTGCCATGGGGCATCCCCGACTGTAACCGAGCACGGCACACACGTGGGTGCTGCGTAATCACGGCGCTATTCTTGCACAATGACAGTGCACACATCACTGTCAAATAATACGTTTTATGGCATTTTATTATTTCGCCGAAATGTTCAAAGTGTTTTTTTCTTTCTCTCAAAGCGTTTTTTCTTGTAACTTAATCAGAGTGCACTTTTTGTGTAATGACAGCCTGCACATCACTGTCGCATAATACTTCTTTGGTATTTTATTTTCCCCCGAAACGTTTAGGGCTTTTTTTATATTTTTATTTTTCTTTCTTTTTTTCTTTAGTTCATTGTCCTCGCTGGGACTCTAAAGATCAATTTCCATCCAATGAGAAAGTGCCTCGAGCACCAGAACCAAGAAACTATTTAAAAATTCTGTTTCGAGAAATACATTCTACAAATAATCTATTACAAGCAAGGAGATTTCCGATTTTTCGCGCGTGCTAGAACGACGTGTTTACTGCCAAAATTTGGCACGCAGTTGGAAAACTATTTCTCTTAATGTATTTTTAGCGATTAAGGAGAAAGGGGTGCTTAAGTTGCGCATACACCTAAGCATTAAAGATGCATCCTAAACATTAAATCTTGCAAACACAGACACTGAACATAAGATTTCTATTAATGAAAACAAATTTACAACAATATTGAAACAATGAAAAAGTAGATAAAAAAACAAAAAATAAAACGTGAAAAATATGACAAATGAAAAAACAAAACTAGAAAAAAACATGTATGAATGAAAGGTATGAGCAGAAAGGTATGACTCCTTGCAGCTAATTCAAGGAGGAGCGGGCTTGTTGTTATGTCTTATTGCAAAACTTAATCTTAACTAACTGAAAGAATGCATAAGTTCTTCATTTTAATCATATTGCAAGGGTAATTAAGGAAAATTTAATACATTTTTTTCTACTTTTGTTTGTATTCTTAGAGAAATTCCCCCCCACCCGCTTCGTAAAACTTAATATTAACTACCTGAAATAGTCCATAAATTCCTCATTTTAGTTATATCGCACGGGTAATCAAGGAACATTTAATACATTTTTCTGTTTTTCTGTGTTTTCTTAGACAAATGGTCCGATATTACAAAATTTATTCTTAACTAACTGAAAGAGTGCATAAATTGTTCATTTTAGTCATATTGCACAAGTAATTAAGGAACATTTAATATATTTTTTCAATTTTTTGTGTGTTTTCTTAGAGAAATGGCCCCGCTATGCAAATTTGGCCTTAACTTACCAAAGGAGAGAGTATTAGTTGATTTTTTTTGCTGAATGAAGTCAGAGTTGGACTCAGCATTTTTAAAATGCATCGTTTTCTATGATAGTTTTACGCTTGGTTGATTATTTGATTTTGATTTTTGTCCATTTCGGTTTAATGGAGTTCTTTAATTTTTTTTTGAAAAACTGGGATTTTGTTTCACTCCGAAAATAAGCTGACGAATCAAAATTAAACAGTATATGTGTTTTAACAGCGAGAATTCCACATTTATTTCCTAGAGCATGATACTGCAAGCAATTTATGCCACAGTACCACGCCATAACTGCTTTGTGGCACTTCTGCGACCCCCAACACCAACATTTTTAGCGTCTTCTAACGTTTTGAAATCCTCAGTGGATATATTTTCTATTGCTATTATTTTCCAACGATTCCTTGTACTCTTCACATTATTACTACTCTGCGGCACCCCTCTGACATCACATCATCGTTCCTAAATATTTTTTCAGAATTTTTTTTGTTAAAAATTATACATTCAACCATTGATTGAAGCTTATCTCAACCCAAGCAATTCATAATAACCTTCAAAATACTCCCACACCATCACGGCTTTACACGCATTCCATCCACGTGACATCCTCCCTCATCACCCTTAGGATATTTTCAACCTTTTCACTCCGAAAATAAGCTGATGAATCGAAATGAAATAGTATATTTTTTTGAACCTCGAGAAGTCGGCATTTCTTTCCTAGAGCTTGATACTCCAAGCAATTCACGCCACAGTACCATAATATACTGCTTTGTTGCACCTCTGCGACACCCGTCATCAATATTTTAATTGTCTTCTAACGTTTGAACAACCTCAATGAATATATTTTCTGTTGATGTTATTTTCTTATGATTCCTGACACTGTGCCACACTATTACCACTCTGCAAAACCCCACTGACATAACATCATCATTCCTAAAAAAAAATTTCAGACATTTATTTTTAAAATTATACATACAACCCATTGATTCAAGCTTATTCCGACCGAAGCCATTCATGATAATCTTCAAAATACTCCCACACCATCATGGCTTAACACGCATTCCATCCAAGTGGCACTCCCCCATCACCCTTAGGATATTTTAAACCTTTTCACTCCGAAAATAAGCTGGTAAATCTAAATTAAACATTACAATTTTTTGAACAGTGAGAAGTCGGTATTTCGTTCCTAGAGTGTGATACTCAAAGCCATTCACGCCACAGTTCCACACTATAACTACTTTTGTGGCACCCATGCGACATCCGTCTCAACATTTTAAGCATATTCTAACGCTTGAACACTCTGAATGGATATATTTTCTATTGCTATCACTTTGCAACGACTCACTGTACTGTGCTACACTATTACTACTCTGCGACACCCCGCTGACATCACATCGTCATTCCTAAAATTGTTTTAGAGATTTATTGTTAAAAATTATGCTTCAACCCATTGATTCAAGCTTATCCCAACCCAAGCCATTCATGATGCTCCACATGCCTGCCATCCACCCCCTTCCTCATCACCCCTAGGACATCTTTAACCTTTTCACTTGAAAAATAAGCTGTTGAATCTAGGTTAAACAGTATATTTTTTGAAGAGTGAGAACTTGGCATTTCATTCCTAGAGCGTGATAATTCAAGCAATTCGTGCCACAGTACCACACTGTAACTACTTTGTTGCACCCCTTTGACACCCGTCATCAACATTTAAGCGTCTTCTAATGTTTGAACACCTTCAATGGATATAAATTCTATTGCAATTATTTTCCAACGATTTCCAGGACTGTGCCACACTATTACTACTCTGGCAACAAGTTCTACATTTCTAATAGACAGACGCGTGAAACCTCAACACTTAGGTCCTTTGGTGAGCTGAAATTGATGCTGTAACCTTTTTTCTTCTTCGGAAAAAATCCAGAACAGAACTTGACCTTTTTTAATTCTTTGAGAAGATTTAGAATCAAAGTTTAACATTTTTCGCTTCTTTGGCAAAATTAAAAATAGAAGTTTAATGTATTAACTCTTCTCTGGAAAAAATTCAGAATCGAACCTTAGCATTTTCTCACTTCCATGGAAAAATTAAGATGAGAACTTGAACTTTTCTTCTATTCTTTGAGATAATTTGGAACTGAAGTGGACTTTTCTCGCTTCTTTGGAAAAAATTGGGAATCGAAGTATAGCTTTTTCCATCTTCAACCAAACATTCAGAAGTGAGACTTTATTCTCTTCAATAAGAAAATTCAGAACTGAAGTGGAACTTTTTTCTTCTTTGAGAAAATTTTGAATTGAGCTCAATTTCTATTCTCTGGAAAATTCGGAATCGAAATGTAACTTTTTTCTCTTCCTTGAGAAAAATCAGAAGATAACTTCAACTTTTTTCTCTTCTTTGCGAAAATTTCAAGCTAAAGCGGAACTTTCTCTCATCTTTGGAAAAATTTGGAATCGAAATATAATTTTTATCTCTTCCTTGAGAAAATTCCGAAGAGAACTTGAACTTTTTTTCTCTCTTCTTTGACAAATTCGGAACAGAAGTGAAACTTTTTTTCATCCTCGTTCTTCACTTCCTTCAGAAAACTAAGAATTAAAGTGAAACTCTTTCTTCTTTAGGAAAACTCAGAAGTGAAGAATAACTTTTTTTTTATCTTCTTTGGAAAACAACTCAGAGTCTAAGCATAACTTTCTCCATCTTCTATCGAAAATTTAGAAGTGAAGTGAGACTTCTTTCTTCTTTTTGAGAAAATTCTGAGTTGAACCGGAATTATTTCTATTCTTTGGAAATATTCGGAAACGAAATATAACTTTATGCCTTCCTTGATAAAATTCAAAAGAGAACTTGAACTTTTTCTCTTCGTTGAGAAAATTCCGAACTAAAGTGGAACTTTTTCTCTTCTTAGGAAAACTAAGAACTGAAGTGTAACTTTTTCTATCTTCTACCAAAAATTCAGAGACTAAGTTTAACATTTTTTCTCTTTATTGGAAAAAATTCACAATTGAACATTAGCATTTTTCTCTTCTATGGAAATTCAAAAGAGAAGTTGAACTTTTCGTCAATTCTTTGAGAAAATTCGGAATTAAACTGAAACTATTTCTATTCTCTGAAAAAATTTGGAATCGAAATTTAACTTTTTCTCTTCCTTGAGAAAATTCAGAAGAGAGCTTGGACTTTTTTCTCTTCGTTGAGAAAATTCCAACTAAATTCAAACTTTCTATCCTCTTAGGAAAACTCAGAACTGAAGTGTAACTTTTCTATCCTGTACCGAAAATTCAGAATCGAAGTTTAGTATTTTCCTCTTCAATGAAAAAATTACTATTGAACATTAATATTTTTGTTTTCTATGGAAATTCAGCAGTGAATTTGAACTTTTCCTCACCTCTTAGGGAAAACTCAGAATTAAAGTGGAACTTTCTATCTTCTTTTGAAAAAAATCAGAAACGATGAATAACTATTTCCATTTTCTACCGAAAAGTTAGAAGTGAGACTTCATTCTCTTCAATGAGAAAGTTCAGAAGAGAACTTGAGCTTTTTTTCTCTTCGTTTAGAAAATTCCGAATTGAACTGGAACTATTTATCTTCTTTGGAGAAAATTCACAATTGAGCGTAAACATTTTTCTCTTCAACGGAAAAATTCAGAAGAGAACTTGAGCTTTTCTTCACTTCTTTGAGAAAACTCAGAATTAAAGTGAAACTTTCTCTCTTTGAAAAAAATTCTGATCGAAATATAACTTTTTTCTATCTTCTACCGAAAATTCGGAATTGAAGTGAGACTTCTTTCTCTTTATTGAGAAAATTCAGGATTGAACGGGAACTATTTCTACTCTTTGGAAAAAATTTGGAATCAAAATGTAACTTTTTTCTCTTCCTTGAGAAAATTCAGAAGGCAACTTCAACTTTTTTTTTCTTCGTTGAGAAAACTCCGAACTTAACTAGAACTTCCTCTTCTTTAGGAAATCTCAGAACTGATCTTTATTTTTTTTCTATGTTCTTTGGAAAAATTCTAAATCGAACTTTAATTTTTCTCTTTTTTGATAAATTCAGAAAAAAATTGAACTTTTCTCTACATTAAAAAAATCGAATCCGAATTTTTCCAGAGAACAGAAATAGTTCTAGTTCAATTCCAAATTTTCTCAAAGAAGTGAGGAAAAGTTCAACTTCTCTTCTGAATTTCATAGAAGATAAAAATGCTAATGTTCAACTGTGAATTTTTTCCAATGAAGAGAAAAAAATGTTAAACTTCGACTCTGTATTCATCGGTAGAAGATAGGAAAAATTACACTTCAGTTCTGAGTTTTCCTAAAAAGAGAGAGAGTTCCAATTTACTTCGGAATTTTCTCAATGGGGAGAAAAAAGTTCAAGTTCTTTTTTGAATTTTCTCAAGGAAGAGAAAAAGTTACATTTCGTTTTCGAATTTTTCCAGACCATAGAAAAAATTCCAGTTCAATTCTGAGTTTTCTCAAAGAAGAAAAAGATGTCTCACTTCACTTTTGGATTTTTCGGTGAAAAGAAAGAAGTCTCATTTCACTTCTGAATTTCTGGTAGAAAATGGAGGAAGTTATACTTCGACTCCTTTAGTTCTGAGTTATCCTTTAGTTCTGAGATTTCTTAAAGAAGAAAGAGTTCTACTTTAGATCCTCGTTTACTCAAAGAAGTGAAGAACGAATACAAAAAGTTCCACTTCTGATCTGAATTTTTCAAAGAGGAGAGGAAAAAGTTCTCTTTTGAATTTACTCAAGAAAGAGAAATAAGTTAAATTTCGATTCCAATTTTTTCCAAAGAATAGAAAAACGTTAAACTTTGACTCTGAATTTTCGGTAGAAGATAGAAAAAGCAAAACTTCCGTTCTGAGTTATCCTAAGAAGAGAGAAAGTTCCACTTTAGTTCGAAATTTTTCAGTGAAGAGAAAAAATTTGAAGCTATCTTCTGAATTTTCTCAAGGCACAGAAAAAAGCTACATTTCGATTCCAAATTTTTTCAGACAATATGAACAGTTCAAGTTCAAGTCTGAATTTTCTCATAGAAGGAAGAGAAGTCTCACTTCAGTTCTGAATTTTTCTCAGTGAAGAGAATGATGTCTCACTTCTGAATTTTCTGAAAAAAATGTAAAATTTATGCTTCGATTCTGAATTTTTTCCAAAGAAGAGAGAATTTCCACTTCAGTTCCAAATTTTCTCAAAGAAGAGAAGAAAAGTTCAAGTTCTCATCTGAATTTTCTTATGGAAGTGAGAAAATTCTAACGTTAACATAAGAAAAAATGTTAAACTTACATTTAGAATTTTTTCAAAGAAGAGAAAAATGTTAAACTGTAATTCTGAATCTTCTCAAAGAGGGCAAAAAGATCAGGTTTTGTTCTAGATTTTTTCCAATGAAGAGAAAAGCTAAATAATCAATTACAGCAAATCAAAGAACCATAGTGTTTTTTGGTGTTCTTGAATGTTCTTTGAAGCTACGTGGGAGGATCTTTACATGGAGGAATTTTTCTTGGGGGAAAATAATTTTCAGGAAGGGGATGATGGATTGCCCAGCGTTATTTGAAAAACAATCAGAACTTAAATAAAAGTTAAGTTTTTCAGCTAAAAGTAGGGAGTAACATTAAAACTTAAAACGAACAGAAAATATTGCGTATATAAGGGGGGTTGCTCTTACGCTTTAGTTTTTATTTTTAGCTTTTAAAAGAGGTTATTATTCTAATTAAACAGCCTTTGTGATTCAGGAGTTATTCTTAAATAACTAGAACAAAAATGAAAATTAGGTTATTATAAGGTTAAAAGTTAAAAACGTTAAAAGTCAAAGTTTTTAACTTATTAATTAAAAAATAAAGTAAAATTAATATACAAATTTCCTTTTAATTGTTCATGTACGGTGATCCAAATTCAAAACCTTCATTGATTTAAAAACTTTCAGAAAGAGCAAGGCGTTGAGGAGGGGACAGCCCCTTTCATATACCGAATAATTTCTTTTCGTTTTTAGTTGTAATTTCGCTCCTCACTATCAGTTAAAAAAAACTTTTCTTTATTTAACCAGGGATAATATAATCCATGATTTGGACTTTCTGGTCATCTTAAAAATTGCAAAGGTCGTTATAAGGTCGCAAAAAATCCAAAATTTTACCGAAGTCGTTCAAGGGCAAAATGTTTTTTTCTATATTCTGTGTCAAAATTGCATCCGTAAGTAACTGGGCGATGGGACCTCAAGAATATACCTCCAGGGTTGACATGACCAACACAACCCAGAAAAAGTCCATAAATTACGCGCATTAAAAGTGCTGGTAGATAGGATAAAAAATGGGTGGGTATGTTTGGTCCTAACCTTCAGATAGGCTTTACGAACCGGGGGGCGCATTTCTCTAAGAAATTCAAAAATAGAAAAATGTATTAAATGTTCCTTAGTTACCCAGGCAATATGAGTAAAATGAAGAACTTATGCATTCTTTCGGTTAGTTAAGATTAAGTTTTGCAATAATGGACCATTTTCCTAAGAAAAGACATAACAACAAGCCCTCTCCCCCTGGAATTAGCTGCTAGGAATCATACCTTGCTTCTATTCATACATGTTTTTTTCATTTGTCATGTTTTTCACGGTTTATTTTTTTGCTGTTGTTTTTTAACTGCTTTTGCATTGTTTTAATATTGTAGTAAATTCGTTTTAATTAATAGAAATTTTATTTACAGTGTCTGTCTTTTCAAGATTTACTGTTTAGGTTGCGTCTCTAATACCTAGGTGTTTGTACAATTTAAGCATCCCTTTCTCCTTTATCGCTAATAATACATTAAGAGCAATAGTTTCCCGGCTGCGTGCCAAATTTTGGCAGCAAACACGTCGTTCTAGCACGCGTGAGAAATGGGAAATCTCATTGCTTGTAATAGATTATTTCAGAATTTAGTTCTTGATACAAGATCTTTGAAATAGATTGTTGGTTCTGATGCTTGAGGCACTGTACCATTGGCTGAAAATTGATCTTTTGAGCCCCAGCAAGGACAATGATCTAAAGAAAAAAGGAAAAAAAACAAAAAAGCCCTGAACGTTTTGGGGAAAAATAAAATACCAAAAAAGTATTACGTTACAGGGATGAGCCCGCTGTCATTACATAAAATGTGCACCGTCATTACGCAGCGTGTGTGCTGATCTTATATAAAGTGTGCGCAGCCATTAAGATAAAAAGCACGCTTTGAGAGAAAGAAAAAGAACGCTTTGAACATTTTGGCGAAATGAAAAAAATGCCAAAAAAAGTACAATGTGACAGTGATGCGTGCACCGTCATTGCGTAAGATGAGTGCCGTTACTACGCAGCACCCACGTGTGTGCCGTGCTCGGTTACAGTCGGTGAATCCCCATGGGTCCTGACGCCATTTTACATAAAATTGGTCATCCATATTACACTTGACCGTTTAAAACGGAGTAGGTCGTGTGACGTCATTGGCGTCCAGAGGGGTGTGTCGTGGGAATCACGCCATCTGAAATAAGATTTCACGAAACATATTACACCTGGAAACAGGAGCTGCATTGCACAGGTGTGACGGCTTGAGGGTCTAGTAGCTCCACTTATAGGCTCCCTATCTGGTGAGGATGTGTCGCTTGCTGTGTTCCCTATATTAGAACAGATAGGCTAGTAGCCCCCATTATTGCTCGTTGCGTATTATCCTGACCACACTCCAATTATTCGTATAAAAAATATTGGAATCCCGGGAACCTTGCCAGGGCATGCTGTCGGAATCTTGCCAGGAGTGTTGTCGGAATCTTGACAGGGCATGCGCTCGGAATCTTGCCAGCTGGAAACAAGTGATCGCATTGCCTAGGTGCGAGGGATTAGGAGCTCCGCTTAGAATTCCCTAATGGACTCATGGAAATCCTATTTTAATTTCCTATGGACCTATTTATAATGCGAGGCTTTCTCGATAGCTGTGTTCCCTTTAATAGAACAGATGGGCTAGTAACCCCTATTATTGGTATTTGTGTATTATCCCAACCAAACTCCGGTTACTCATATGAAAAATATTGCGTCATCTAGAATTCCAGGAAGTCTGCTAGCTAGAAACAGGGCTGCTCTTGAAATCCTATGCTAATTTCCGTATCTGTGCGCTTGAAATCCTATGCTAATTTCCCTATCTGTGCCCTTGATATTCTATGGGAAAAGGGAGGGTATGAATTTGAAATTCTATGGAAAAAGGGATAGGGAAGCGCTTGAAATCCTGTGTTAATTCCTAGTGATGCGCTTGGAAGCAGAGTGGCATTACTACTTACTTCTCAATAACCAATACTATATGTAAACATTGGGAAAAGTTCATAACTTGTAGACCTTCCCCAGGGACTTTTGGGGATTAATTCATCCTCAAAGACATAGTTGTTGTATTTTTCGACCATGCTGAACAAAATGGCTATCTCAAAATTTTGATCCGGTGACTTTGGGAAAAAATGAGCTTGGGAGGGGGCCTAGTTGCCCTCCATTTTTGGTCACTTAAAAAGAGCACTAGAACTTTTAATTTCGATTCAACTGAGCCCTCCCGCGATATTCTAGGACCACTGGGTTGATGCGATAGCCCCTAAGGAAAAAAACACGAAAAAACAAAAAAAACACGCATCTGTGATCTTTCTTCTGGCAAAAATACAGATAAGATAAGATAAATTGTATTTCATACAAATATAAACAACACAAATAATTAAATAAAGCCAACAGGGAGCTAAGCTCGAAAGGCAGGCTAACAATTATTACAATGAATTCAAGTACTCCAAAAATGAAGATAAAGAAGATAAACCAAAAAACATCATAACATATAGAAGGAGAAGGACAAAGGAGGCTACCCCAGCACGGCAAAATCTAAAAATAATGCTAAGAAACAAATTATCAAGAAGAATCACCCCGTCATCAAAGGTTAATAATATATTCTACTAATCTAGTCTTTAAAAGTACACTTCTACACAAAATTCTACACTTTTGCAGACAGGAGCTTGAAACTTCTATAGTAGGGTTTTCTGATACGCTGAATATGATGGTGTGATTTTCTTTAGTTCTATAACTTTTAGGGGGTGTCTCTCCCTTTTTTCAAAAATAAGGCAAATTTTCTCAGGCGCGTAACTTTTGGTGAGTGAGACTAAACTGGCGTATTTAAAATCAGCATAAAAATCTGATTCTTTTGATGTATCTATTGGTGTCAAAATTCCGTTCTTTAGAGTTTCGGTTACTATTGAGCCAGGTTACTCCTTACTTACAGTTTGTTGTCACGAACTGTTTGAAACTGGTCCAAACTACTTAAATCGTCATATTTGCAGAATTTCCAAAGATTTGTAGAATTTTAAAAAACTAGCGCTTGCTTGTAAACTGAGCCTGCTTGCGTATTCTAGAGAATTAAAATTGTTCACCAAAATTTGTTGATTTCATGGCCAGTGAAGGATTATTGAAAGCCATACACATTTGTCTTTTATTTTCTGCCTTCTCTTTAAGGATTTTTCTGCTCCTAATCCTATGTTGTTGCTTTGATTCTTTTTTCAGTAAGGAGCTAATTTTTTTGGATTTTAGAAACACAGAGAAATATCAGGAGTCAGTTTACTTGAACTAATTTTGTAAATATATATTTCATAAACTGCGGTGCAACAATTATTATGTGTTTTAAGTTTCAACTTCAATCTTTACTTCTATCAAAATCTTTTTTTCTTTAATTGATTCTATTTGTTTTTAAGTTTGGTTTAGGTTCGGCTTTTGAAATTTTCTTCGCATTTTAAACCTTACAAAAAAAGCAAAAAAACGTAGCGTAGATGACGACGCAAAAGAGGTTATGTTAATTTTTTAAATAGGGAATTAAATTTTTGTTTTACTTTACACCTCTGTTAAACATTCCCACGAAAAACCTCTGCAATTTTGTCACATATCCAAGGGATATAGCATTTTGGGTATCTTTGAGGAATTGCAAAAAAAAATATTTACTTTCTAAAAATTGCCCTTTATGAAATAAGTAGGGACTTTAGAAAACTAAAGTGCATCAAAAGGATTTTATGTCTGTAAAAAAAAAAAAAAAAAAAAAAAAAAAAAAAAAAAAAAAAAAAAAAAAAAAAAATCCTTTACGGAAATTTATGTAATTATTTATGCTATTTTTGGTACAGTGCTGCAGAGAATTTTGAGCTTCTAATAAGAAATTATATTTTCGTTATTTTTGCTCCTTGGACTTCATCTCTTAGGAAAACTGATAAATAAAATCATATTTCTATGAAGAACACAATGTTAAAACTAGAAGATTCTCCAAATTGGGGAATCGGGGCGGTAGGGGCTGCAGCGTCTTCTTTCTGCTCCAGAATGATGGGCCTGTGTTTTCAGTTAAAACCAGTGAACAATTTATGTACATCTTGAAGGGCAAGGGGAAGTAAAACCCTAGCTAAGAAAAATTCAAATTTTACCCGGTTTTATTTTTGCAAAAATTACGATTGGGGAACATTTATATAACAAGCGAAATTTATATATCTAAATTGTCTGAGATAAATAAGGATTTATAGCAATATGGTAAATATGCTGCAATTAAAGACAATTTAAAAGTTACTTTATGGAAAATTTCCATCCGCAATGCTCAAGAATTTCTTTATATTTGAACAATATCTCTCATATGCATGCCCTTAAACATTTGATTTTTCCCCAAAATCAGAACGTGTTTTCTAGCTTAGTTCGCTGTATCCTTTTAATACATTACGATTTCATCTTACTGGAGAAAAGACTGTGTATTACTAAACAGTAAGGAAAAAAACGATCACCACCTCTTCCATAAAAACCATGTATTCAGCAAAGGGCAACTAGCAAAACCATGTATTGAGCAAAGGGTAACTAGCAAAACTTACACCATTGTTCAAGGGGCTGGGGGTTACTGAAACTTGGAGGCATTATTATTTGGCCTTTGAAAGAATCTGAACAAAATGGGCGTCTCAAAATCTTTATCGGACGTATTTGTGGAAAAAAGGGTGTGTTGGCCTGGTTTCCCACCGTTCACTTTTGACTCTTAAAATGGAAACTAGAACTTTCGATTTCCAATCGAACGAGCCTTCTCCAAAGTTTATATGACAACTCTTTCTATAAAATCCTTATGTGTTAACAATGGGGAACTTGTATTACTTGAAATCCTTGTCCTTGGCTCCGGAAGGGTTTTTGCCAACCTTGAAGGAATAGTCAGTTGACTTTTCTACTACTTTGCACAAGATGGCCAATCCAAAATTTCACTAAATAGATAAATGATCATGTGTTTAAAAAAAGTATTTAAAAGCGATAAATCAACAGAGAACGTAAAATATTGACCAACAACATTTTCTTTTGAAAATCTCAAAAGAATAAGCAATGAATAGGATAAAGAATAAGCAAAGAATAAGCAATGAATAGGATCAACACGAGATTTAAGAACAGCTATAGTCATTAAATACTCTTTCCTCTTCGGGCTTTCAAAGCTACCACATTTAAGTGAAAAGCAATGGAATTTTGGGAAAACGTAAGTTATTATTTTTTTTTGTTTTTTTAGTATATCATGGGCTCTCAATTTTATTACTGAAACATTATATCAAATTAATCTGTAATACCATACCAAGAGTTATTTCTTCCTTGAAAAATAATTATTGCGGAAAATATTTTGTAACAAGGGAGACAACATTATTTACAAAGCACTAGTATTTTTGCATCATTTACAAGAGTAACATCAATATAAGCAAATAAAATAAAATTTTAAGGAAATTCTCGACTCCTGAGATTGAAAATCTCTCCCTATATACTAATTGTTCCTCCATTGCAGGATTTAATTGTATACTGCAAAGAGTAGGGGTTCGATCAATCATAACATTGTTTTGGCCTCCCTCCCCTATAAAAAAAATTACTCAGTTTTATTTTTCCGAAAATTACGATCGGTGGAAATTTTAGTAACAAGCGAAATTTATATATCTAGATTGTCTGAGATAATTATCTATTTATAGAAATATGGTAAATATGCTGCAATTAAATACAGTTTGAAAATTAATTTATGGAAAATTTCCCTCCCCAGCTGTCAAGGATGTATTTATATTTGAACAAAATTATATCTCTCATGTGCATGCTCTTAAACGTTTGGTTCTTCCCCTAAGTTGGAACGTGTTTTCGAGTTTACTTCGCTGTATACTGTTAATGTTTTACAATTTCATCTTATTGGATAAAAACAAAAACCAATTTCCATTATTGAAAATTCTGCTGCCCGTTTGCCAAGAATGTTTGTTTTTTTGGTAAAATAATATATAGCCCTTTAAAACGATCTTTACCCCCCCCCCCCCCCCAAAAAAAAAAAATCCTTCATTTTTACAACAACCAAGCATATCGTTTATTGAATTGTATTTGGCATCCTTCTAGACATTTCCTTAAAGTTCCACATTAATATTCTAAGCTCTCTTGGAGATCCAGGATCAAACACGCCCTCTTTTCCTTGCAAAAACCTTAGATGTTAACAATGGGGAATTTGCATAACTTACAGCCCTTGCCCAGGGGTTGTGGTTTATTTTCAACTCTAGCGTTACGATCATTGACTTTTGGACTATTTTGAGAAAAATGAGTATATCAAAATTTTGATTGGATACATTAGGGGGGAAAGGCGTGGGGTGGCTGGTTGCATTCCAATAGTGTTTTACTCATAAAAAGTTTATTAGAACTTTCGATTTCCAATTGCATGATCCCCCTCTAAAGTTTATACGATCACCCGTTCCATTAAAACTTTATATGTTAATAATAGACAGCTGGCGTAACTTACAGCCCTTGCCCTGGAGCCTGTGTTGTCAACCCCGTAGGCAGAGATATTTGGCGTTGGTACTTTTTGGAACGAAATGGCCGTTTCAAAGTTTTGATTGCATGCGTTTAGAAAGAAAAATGGTGTGGAGTGGCTGATTACCCTCCTATTACTTTTGACACTTTTTTAAAAAGGGAGCTAGAACTTTTGATTTCTAGTCCAATGAGACTCCTCCAAAGCTTATACAAAGCTTATATAAAAACCTTATATTTTAACAGTGGAAAGCTCGCATAAATTACAACACTTATCTCCGGGCTGTCAGGGGTTTGGTCAACCCTGGAGACACGGTTATTTGACATTTGGACAATTTTCAACAAAATAGCTATCTCAAAATTTGGATCGTTTGCATATGCGGAAAAAAGGGCATGAAGGGGGGTAGTGCCCTCTGATTACTTTTAAATATTAAAAAGTTCACTATAACTTCCGATTTCTAAATGAATGAGCCTCTTCCAAAGTTATTACGACCACCCCTTCCGTAAAAAACTTATAATTAACAATGACCAACTAGCATAGCTTGCAGCCCTTGCCCCGGGGATCGGATGGTTGTCAAATCCAGAAGAATAGTTTTTGGGCTTTGGACTACTTTAAAACATGTATATCTCAAAATTTTTATCAGATGTATTTGAGGAAAGAATGGTATGGAGGACTAATTGCCCTCTGATCGCTTTTGACTCTTATTAATTAAAAAAAACTTTCCACAAAATAAGTTTTTTCAAAGAAAAGTAAAGAACTTCATTAAACCAAAAATGAGCAAAAATAAAATCAAATAATCTACCAAGCGTGAAACTGCCACAAATCAGCATAAATGAAACCCAAAACGAGCAGAAATTACAATAAATAACCGATTCAAACTCAAAACGAACAGAAATTAACATGAGTAGGGCTCAAAATCCCTATGCCTTCTCAAGGCCATAACATAATTTGCACTTTACTGAAAAAATATAAATGTTTTAACTTTTATAACTTTAATAAATCAAATAATATTAATATTTTGATTACTAAATATTAGTAGGCTATATGTATATTAAACTGACAATGCACATTCATTTGTATTTTTTTCAGTAAAGTGCAAATTATGTTCTAGCCTTGGCAAGGCATAGGGATATGGAGCCCTACTCATGTTAATTTCTCCTCGTTTTGAGTTTGCCTCGGTTATTTATTGTAATTTCTGTTTGTTTTGGGTTTCATTTATTTATCGATGCTGATTTGTGGTAGTTTCACGCTTGGTAGATTATATGATTTTATTTTTGCACATTTTTGGTTTAATGGAGTTCTTTACTTTTCTTTGGAAAACTTATTTTGTGGAAAACATTTTTGTAGTTAATTTCTGTTTCTTTTGATATTGACATAGTCTTTTCAGGGAAAAAGAGAATAATACTTTAAATCTTTTCGTTTTTTCAAGACTTTATAGTTTGGCCTGCAGACAAATTTTTATTTGTATGCTGGGGAAAATTTTTTAGCAATTTTTAACAACATACACCCTTTTAAAAATCTGGACATAAATAGTAGTGTTTAATTTAGTTTCATACCTCCTCTAGTTGACCTGAAATAGAAAACTTGATACCATTTGCAAAAAATCTATTTACTTTCTTTGATAGCTTGAATAGACTTACGCTATTTTGATTTGGTTAAATTTTAAGAGCAGAAGTAGCCCTGAAAGTTTGAACATAATACCCTCAGTCGTTCTTGGGATACTGCTGAGATGCCTTGTTGGGAATTGGCATTAACACAGTGCATTTTGATTTAATCTTAAGGCAACAATTAGTTTTTAAACATCCTGGGCAAATGGGAGGGTGGGCGTCGGAGGGGGTCGACCATAAAAATGGCATTAGCCCTTTCTGTTTTAAATCAAATGAGCCCTTTTCGAAGTTCCTACGAAAACTCCTTCGATACAAAGTGCCCTGGTCTAAAAAAAAAAATAATACATTGTACCCTTCATCGATCTTTACTATAAGAATGTCAAGCCTTCCAATCACTTTTGACTATTAAAGAGGGCAATAGCCCTTTCAATTTCCGATCGAATGAGCCCTTTTTGAATTTTTCTTAGACATCGCTTTCTATAAACATCTTATATGTCCCAGGGCATAAATTACAACCCTTGCCCTGAGGGCTGTGATGGGGTCATCATCCTCAAAGACCTAATTTCCAGAATTTTCAACTACATGAAACAAAATGGCTATCGCATAATTTTGATTGGATGTGTTTCGTGAAATGTTGGGCGTGAGAGGGGCGTTGGTTGCTCTCCAATCACTTTCAACTATTAAAAAAGGCATTGGCCCTTTCAATTTCCACTCGAATGAGCCCTTTTAAAGTTTCTACGACAACTCTTTCAATAAAAACCTTATATGCCCCCAGGGCATAACTTACAACCCTTGTCGTTAGGGCTGGGGGGAGGGGTTGTCATCCCCAAAGACATAATTTCCAGAACTTTCAGCTACGTTGAAGAAAATTGCTATCTCAAAGTTTTGATTGGATGTGTTTGGGGACATGGTGGGCGGGAGAGGGGGGTTAGTTGCCCTCCAATCACTTCCGACTATTAAAAACGGCACTAGCCCTTTCAATTTCCAATCGAATGAGCCCTTTTTGAAGTTTCTACGACAACGCTTTCTATAAAAACCTTATACGCCCCAGGGCACAACTTACAACCCTTGCCCTGAGGGCTGTGAGGGAGTTTTTATCCTCAAAGACACAATTTCCAGACCTTTTAACTACGTTTAATAAATTGGCTATCTCAAAATTTTGATTGGATTTGTTTGGGGAAATGGTGCACGTGAAAGGGGGGTTACTTGCCCTCCAATCACTTTCGACTATTAAAAAGGGCACTAGCCGTTTCATTTTCTAATCGAATGATTCCTTTTTGAAGTTTTTACGACAACGCTTTCTAAAAAAAAAAACTTAAATGCCCCCAGGGCATAACTTGCAACCCTTTCCCTGAGAGCTCTGGGGGGAGTGTCATCCTCAAAACATAGTTTCCGGACTTTTTAACTACGTCGAACAAAATGGCTATCTCTAAATTTTGATTGGAAGTGTTTGGGGAAATGGTGGGTTTAAGAGGGGTGTTACTTATCCTCCAAGCACTTTCGATTATTAAAAAGGACGCAAGCCCTTCTAATCTCCAATTGAATGAGCCCTTTTTGAAGTTTCTACAACATCACTATAAAAACCTTATATACCCCCAGGGTATAACTTACAACCCTTGCCCCGAGGGCTCAGAGAGGTTCATCATCCTCAATGACCTAATTTCTAAAACTTTTAACTATGTTGAACAAAATGGCTATCTAAAAATTTTGATTGGATGTGTTTTGGGAAAAGGTGGGCGTGAGATGTGGGTTAGTTGCCCTCAAATCACTTATGACGATTAAAAAGGACACTAGCCCTTTGAATTTCCAATCGAATGAGCCATTTTTCAAGCTTCTACGACAAAGCTTTCAATATAAACCTTATATGCCATCAGGGCATAACATACAACCCTTACCCTGAGGGCTGTAGGAGGAGTGTCATCCTGAAAGATATAATTTCCGGACCTTTCAACTACTTTGAACAAAATGGCTCAAAATTTTGATTGGATGTGTTTGGATAAATGGTGGGCGTGGAAGGGGTGTTAGTTGCCTTCCAGTCACTTTCGACTATTAAAAAGGGCACTATTCATTTCAATTTCAAATCAAATGAGCCCCTTTTGAAGTTTCTACGACAATGCTTTCTGCAACAAACTTATATGCCCTCAGGGCATAACTTACAACCCTTGCCCTGAGGGCTGTGGGGGCTGTCATCCTCAAAGACCGAATTTCCAGAACTTTCAACTATGTTGAACAAAATGGCTATCTAAAAATTTTGATTGGATGTGTTTTGGGAAAAGGTGGGCGTGAGATGTGGGTTAGTTGCCCTCCAATCACTTTCGACTATTAAAAAGGGCACTAGGCCTTTGAATGTCCAATAGAATGAGCCTTTTTTGAAGTTTCTGCGGCAACACTTTCTATAAAAACGTTATATGCCCCGAGGGCATAACTTACAACCCTTGCCCTGAGGCCTGGGGGGGGGGGAGTTTCCTCCTCAAAAACATAATTTATAACTGGAAATCAACTACGCTGAACAAAATCGTTATCTCAAAATTTTGATTGGATGTGTTTTGGGAAATGGTGTGCGTGAGAGTGGGGTTAATTGCCCTCCAATCACTTTCGACTATTACAAAGGAACAAGCCACTCCAATTTCCATTCGAATTAGCTCTTTTCGAAGTTTTTACGACAACTCCTTGCATACGAAGTGCCCTGGTATGGAAAACAAAAATAATCTGTGCCAACATCGTTCTTTACTTAAGCAGCGCCATTGCGCTGCCTATGAAAATGGTAACTAGAACTCTCGATTTCAATCGAATTAGCCTCCTCCAAAGTTTGTATGACCACTTCTTCCGTAAAACCACTTCTTCCGTAAATATTATATATTAACAATGAACGATTTGCATAGCTTTAATTCTTGTCACTGTGATCGGGGTTGGTTGTCAACACTTAGTCAGAGTTATTTGAATTTTCGACTATTTTCTAAATGATGGCTATTCTAAAATTTTGAATAAAAAATTAATGATTCTTTGATAAATAAGAAATTTAAAAACAATGGATCAACAGAAGATGTAGAACATTGACCTACGAAATTGAGCTAGAACATTCCGCTTTAAGTTCTAAATCATAGGATGCGCAATCGCGCGGCCTAAGTAAAGAACGATGTTGGCACAATGTATTACTTTTTTTTCCTTAGACCTGGGCACTTCGTATCGAAGGAGTTGTCGTAGAAACTTCAAAAAGGGTTCATTCGATCGGAAATTGGAATGGCTATTGCACTTTTTAACAGTCCAAAGTGTTGGAAGGCAACTAACACCCCTTCCACGCCCACCATTTCCCCAAACACATCCAGGCAAAACTTTGAGATAGCCATTTTGTTCAACGTAGCTGATTTCCAGATAGAAATTATATTTTTGAGGAGGACAGCTTCCCCCAAAACCCTCAGGGCAAGGGTTGTAAGTTATGCCCTTGGGACATATAAAATTTTTTCATAGAAAGCTTTGTCATAGAAACTTCAAAAAGGGCTCGTTCGATTGAAGATTCAAAGGTATAGTGCCCTTTTTAAGTGTTGAAAATGATTGGAGGGACACTAACCCCCCTCTCAAGCCCACCTTTTACCCAAACACATCCAATCAAAATTTGTAGATAGCCATTTTGTTCAAAGTAGTAGAAAGTTTTGGAAATTAGGTGTTTAAGGATGAACCCCCCCCCCCACAGCCCTCAGGGCAAGTGTTGTAAGTTATGCCCTGGGGCCATTTTTATAGAAAGCATTGTCGTAGAAACTTCAAAAAGGGTTCATTCGATTGGAAATTGACATAGCTAGTGCCCTTTTTAATAGTCGGAAGTAATTGGAGGGCAACTAACCCCCCTCTCGCGCCCACCATTTCCCCAAACACATACAATCAAAAATTTGAGATAGCCATTTTTTTTAGCGTAGTTAAAAGTTCTGAAAATTAGGTCTTTGAGGATTACAACCTCCCCCCCCCACCCACAGCCCTCAGGGCAAGGGTTGTAAGCTATGCCCTGGGGGCACATAAGGTTTTTATAGAAAGAGTTGTCGGAGAAACTTCAAAAGGGGTTCATTTGATTGGAAGCTCTGGAAATTAGGTCTTTGAGGATGACAACCCTCCCCCCCACCAACCCTCAGGCCAAGGGTTGTAAGTTACCCCTGAGGGCATATAAGATTTTATAGAAAGTTTTGTCGTAGAAACTTCAGAAAGGGCTGATTTGATTGGAAATTGAAAAGGCTAGTGCCCTTTTTAATAGTCGAAAGTGAATGGAGAGAAACTAGCCCCCCTCTCACGCCGACCATTTTCCCGAACACATTCAATCAAAATTTTCAGATAGCCATTTTGTTGAAAGTAGTTGAAAGGTCCAGAAATTATGTCTTTAAGGATGACTAACCCCCCAGAGCCTCCAGGAAAAAAGTTATAAGTTATACCCTGTGGGAATGTAAGGTTTTTATAGATAGCGTTGTAGTAGAAACTTCAAAAGGGGCTCATTCAATTGGAAATTGAAAAGGCTAGTGCCTTTTTAATAGTCGAAAGTAAATGGAGAGAAACTAACACCCCTCTCACGCCCACCGTTTTCCCGAACACATTCAATCAAAATTTTCAGATAGCCATTTTGTTGAAAGTAGTTGAAAGGTCCAGAAATTAGGTCTTTGAGGATGACTAACCTAACTAAAGATTATAAGTTATGCCCTGTGGGCATATAAGGTTTTTATAGATAGCATTGTCGTAGAAACTTCAAAAGGTGCTCATTCAATTGGAAATTGAGAGAGCTAGTGCCCTTTTTAATAGTCGAAAGTGATCGGAAGGTAACTAACACTCCTCTCATGCCCATCATTTCCCCAAACACATCCAATCAACATTTTGATATAGCCATTTTGTTGAACGTAGTTGAAAGTTCTGAAAATTAGGTCTTTGAGGATGACACTCTTCCCAGATCCCTCAGGGCTATGATTGTAAGTTATGCCCTGAGGGTATCTAAGGTTTTTATTGAAAACTTTGTCGTCATATCCCCAGACCCTTCCGATCAACAGTTTGATATAGCCATTTTGTTGAACGCAGTTGAAGGGTCTGGAATTATGTTTTTGAGTATGACAAACCCCCACAGCCCTCAGGGCTAAGATTGTAAGCTATGCCCTGGGGGTATATAATGTTTTTATAGAAAGCTTTGTCATAAAACTTTAAAAAAAGGTCATTGAATTTGAAATTGAGAGGGTTATTGTCCTTTTTTATAGTCGAAAGTAATCGGAGGGAGAATAACCCCTGCCCCATGCCCATCATTACCCCAAACATTTCCGATCAATATTTTTACATGGCCATCTGGTTCAACGTAGTTGAAAGGTCTGGAAATTATGTCTTGGAGGATGACAACCCTCCCCCCATAGCCCTCAGGACTAGGGTCCTAAGTTATTCCCTTGAGGCATATAAGGTTTTAATAAAAAGTTTTGTCGTAGAAGCTTCAAAAAGGGCTCATTCAAATTGAGAGGACTAGTGCCTTTTTTATTAGTCAAAAGTAATCAGAGGGCAAATGCCCCCCCCCATGCCCATCATTTCCCCGAACACTTACAATCAAAATTTTGAGAAAGCCATTTTGTTCAGCGTATCAGAAAGGTCTGGAAATTAGGTTTTTGAGGATGAAAAATCCTCCCAGCCCTCAGGGCAAGGGTTCTAAGTTGTACCCTGGGGACACATGATATTTTTATAGAAAGCGTAGTCATCGCTCATTGGATTGGTAATCAGACGCTCTAGTGCTCTTTTTAAGAGTCAAAGTGATTGGAGGGTACCTGCCCGCCACTCCCCCCCCCCCAAGAAGTCGTACTGCCCAGAAATGCATCTAATAAAAACTTTGAGATATCCATTGTATTCAAAATAGTCTAAGTATCATATAACAAATCTTTTGGGGTTGAAACAAACCCCAGAGATTAGGGACAAGGGCTGTAAGTTTTGCCCAGGAGTATATAAGGTTTTTATGGAAGGGATGGTTTTTTTTTAACTTTAGAAGAGGCTCAGTCTTTCTCCCTGAAAAAGACTATGTCAATATAAAACGAGCAGATATTGTCGACCCCCCACCCTTTTTCTAAATTATGTACGTTTTCTAAGGCTCTTACATTTTTGCGGTTTTCTTATGTTTGGAATTACCGTAAGAAAGGTGGTTATTTTGACATATTTATTGTTATTTTAGTATTTAGTATTTTAGTATTTTAGTATTTTAGTGTTATTTTAGTATTTAGTATAAAGACTATGTCAATATAAAACGAGCAGATATTGTCGACCCCCCACCCTTTTTCTAAATTATGTACGTTTTCTAAGGCTCTTACATTTTTGCGGTTTTCTTATGTTTGGAATTACCGTAAGAAAGGTGGTTATTTTGACATATTTATTGTTATTTTAGTATTTTTTTATTGAGTTTCAGTTGCTATTGACACATGTCCCTCTTTATTTATAGTTAACCATCCTGAACAGCCTGAACAAAAGGCTCCAATTTGGAAACATATGTTTTGTATATTTCGCTTAAGCTCATACTAAGACGAGATATTATGCTCTGTTACGCGCACATTTTTTCTAAAGCGACGAGAGTGCATACTTTTCACAAGAGCCAGCATATTTCTTGTTTGCTAATACTTTAGAAAAAAAAAAAACTTCCACTTAAATTGATTTCGACAAGACTTTGTAATTAAAAAATTTTCAACCCATAAAATTTGTTTTTGATCATCGAGGTGTATAATCAATTTTCTGTCAAATAATATTAAGTTTTTTTTTTTTAGTTGCTCAGTGGACTGGCGCGATGAAAGTTTGCTATCAAAGACTTATATTATGTATATATTTTTCTTTGGGCTGATTTTGCCTCTTCTGGCCATTATTATGGCCTATAGTAAAATAATTGGTGCAGTCAAGAAGGTAAACCACATTTTTTTTCTTTTAAGTATTTCTTTTCGTTTACTGAGAATGGTAAATGGATGACGAAAGGGGGGGGGGAACAAGGAGCTTAAGAACAACCGGTATTACTAAGAAATCAAGAAAAGAGCCAAAATCGCCCAGGTCAAAGGAAGTCCAGGGAACCAAAAAACATATTTTTACGCTCTATAAATTACCTCTAAAATAGAAACTAAACAAATCTTCGCATCAGGAAATGATCCTGAAAAATTTAAAACGCACAATAAATGTTTCTACATTTAGAAGTTTCTACAATAAATTTTTCTACTGTTAAAAGTTTACGAGTTTTTAGATAGTTTTTGTACAATGCATTATTGAAACCACATGAACGAGCTGAACGAAGTATACATGGCAGTGAACTGTAGATAAAAAGTAAAAAATTATCTGAAAAGCTGATATAATGAATAAGTAAATTGTTGGGTAAAAGATGTGTTAGCCGAAAATCGAAACCAATATTTGAATTTCTTGTTGCTGGCGACTCTTGTAGTATAATTTGGTGAATATATTATAAGAAACTGTCGAATTGTTATGTATACAAAACTAAATGAATCTTGACTAAATTTAATGAACTTTTTGTTTCATCGATGACTGAGGGATTGGATGTACCAGTCCAATCAGAATTTTAATAGAAATATAGCATCAAAAGTATTTAGCTCGTTGCTCGCATCTAGCAGTTACTTTGTGATATTCCTTGTAACAAAAAATTCTAACCCTAATTGATTAGACCCCTGAATAAAATATTTGATAAAAGCGAATCGGGTAATTATAGGGGCATTAGCTTGGTTTTTGTAGGAAGCAAAATAGGCTACTTAGTAAGATGACCCCTTTTTAACTAGAGATGTTGTACATAAAGTTTCAAGATAAGTACAGTGTGATTTTTGGAAGGGGAGAGGATGTGTCGGTCAAATTTTAGCTCTTAAGGTTAAACTCCCTAAATCCATTGTAATGTTAATTTTCCTATGCTATGAAAAGAGATCTAGCTCTCTGACTCAGCATGTCAGCAAAACAAATTTTTTTACAGGGGATCTTTGAAGAAGGATCTAAAATTTGGCCGTTTTGTTTTTTTCTGATTTAATTCCCAGGAAATAGAAAAAAAATCTAAAGTGAAACTTGGTAGCTTTTTTTGAAAAAGGTCTGGAGCGTAAAAACAGGAAAATTTGAAAAAATTGATAGTACCATAAATTAAAAAAAATCTTTTAAAATTAATTGGCCCATTTGAAAATTCTATTTTTTTTTAATTTATTCCACCACGATTGTTTTTACGTTTTCACAATTCAGACTCTTGTAGGGCTTGTATTAAAGCGACGAAGTCGAAATTGACTTCAAGTTGTTGCTATTTTTTTATTTAGTATATTCCAAGCTTTTCAGCTTTTTAATCCGAGTCGTTAATTTTATATTATTTATGAAAAAAATTATATTTTTACGTTATTTCTCCTGTTCTACATAACCCCACTATACACCCCCTGGATGGAAACATACCCAAGGCTAAGACGGGTCAGAAACATTTTTAATTCGAGTTTGACTGCTGAGAGAATCGCATGAGAATGACTAGGAGAAAAAAGATCAACAAAGAATGGCTTAATCTAAAACATGTGCGGTAAGTACATAAATTTTACGTAATTTATTGTATAAATTACGTTGCATAAAATACGTAATTTATTGTATAAATTACATATGCTCTAGGAGCATATTTCCAAGTTGTAGTTTTCACTATTTTGCTAATAAAGCATTCTATTTTCATCATGTTTTTTTGTCATTAGGTTAAATAGGTTTGGTTAGGTTAAAATAGGTTTGTTTAGGTTATGCATTTAATATATGCTATGCTTTACCCCCCCCCACCCTAATGTCCAAATAAATAGCCCAAATTTGTTTCTAAACTATTATATTTTCATCATAATTTTGTTTTATTTCATTAGCATTCACCAAACTTCACTTCTCGAGTGTGTTTTATATAATAGACAAGTACTAAAAATGGTGTTATTTGTCTTACTTTTTCCTTGCCAACTCAATTTTACATGTGGAGGTGTTCTGTGGACATTTTCCGGAGAAATTTTCACCTGGGTTGGAACTGTCTGGAATATTTTTCCATTGGAGGGGGAATATCCATGAGAAAAATTCTTCATGGTGAAATTATCCATGGAAGCATTTTTCAACTGGAAAGGGAGGATTTTTTTTGGTTAGATTAAGAATTTTGTATAGTATTTGATCATTAGGGCCTTAGACCTCATAATCTGGGAGGGGGGCAAGGTATGCCACATAAGTATACAAATATAAAATAAAAGCGCTGCCCTCTCCCTGCTCCGACCTATAACCACCAATGTATTGGATTAAGCTAATGAGGGTACCCATTAATTAAATTTAAAAAAAATCTTAGGGGAGAAGATAGGAGTGAGGAGTACTCATTTTACGATGAGCAGCCTGTAATGGAAGGAACTAACCAAAACCTGATTCAAGGGCAAATTAGGCTTATATGGGTGGTATGCAACGTGTAATGTATGGGTAGCAATGTATATAAATTAAAAAACGACAAAATCATTCTCCTAAACATAATCATACTTGAAACGGTTGAAGAGGGCAAACAGTAACCGAGGAGAGTGGGGGAGGGATAATGGACCTGAAAAACAGAGAGACTCGGCCCAATAGTAATCGAAGCTCTAAAAAGCAGAATTTTTATAACAATAGACCCATAAAAAAGTAAATTGTTATGCTTATTCCATATATATAATACTCGTTAAGTTTAATGTTATTTGTTTTTCAACTTTTTCCTCAATCTTTTTTTGTTTTTATCCTAAGGGTCAAGTGCCATTTTTATTGAGGACTCACCTACCAGGTGACAGGAGGACCAGCGGTTCAGTCTGCCTCTGGACAAGAGTGAACTATATTTACAATTCAGCTGGCCTAGATAAACAAAATGAATACTTTCATTTCTTTTCAAGAGGAAAATGGTTATCTTCTAGTTATTTTTCTTATTTTTGCCTCTGATAGGTTTTGTTTTGGAAGTGGTTGCAAATGTGCTCTACTTTACTACTGCGTTATATTAGAGATTTTCTTTTATTTTTTAATCGGAATTCATCTTCAGAGTGCCTGATCCCAGTTAGAAAAGTAACAAATGACGTATGGTGTTATCCCTGATATAAACAAATAAAATTTGACAAGAACGCAATTGACAACCCTGATTTGAAACAACAGGAGCCAACTAGATTCACTCAAGAACTCAGTTAATTTTTCAGCCCCCCTTTCCAACTTTTACACATAAATGATTCTTGATAATTACACTATTCTAAATACATTTTGTGCGCCAAAAAGTTTAGCTAGAGTGGTACTCCTTTAAATATGGTTTTTGGAAAAATATAGCATAATTAATTTCTTTTAAAATTGCTTGTTCTCTCACTGCCTGCTTCGATTACTAACTTACTTTTCGTATTTCAGGTCCTTCCTTCCAAGGGAAACTTCTATTGCTAATGAGTCTACAAATGATACGAGGGATTCAGTATCAGATACAGGACCAGCTCTCATTGGCAAACAGAAGAAAATTCCCGAGAGTGTTGATTTAGGGAACATTCCGAATCTCAGCTGCATAGTGAAACTTCCATTTTTCGTCCAAGAGCTCGCAGAATTTTTACTGCACAAATTTCAATGTAGAGATGAAAGCCCCGATATCCGCATCGTTCGTGTATATAATGTTGGCTTAAAATCACACTAGTGACAGAATGTGCTCCCTGTAAGTGGAAAAAACTAGTGAAAAATGAACCTGACCCACCCGTGATAAAGATCAAAGATTATTCAACATCTTTTTCCGAAGATAATCCGAAAGAATCAATTGAACGTTACACAAATGTGCATGGAAACCTCAATTTGAAGGCTACGTGGGGTGTCATGGGCTCAGGAGGAGGCTACGCAACACTTTGTGAGATTCTAGGTGTACTAGGTGTGCAAGGCATGTCACAAAATTTATTTTTGAAAACTCAACTTTCTGTAGGGAAAGTATGGATGGATACTTTGACAGATGTTTTACTAGAGAATGGAAAAGAATCCCTACAGCGTGCAATTCACCAAGATCGATATGTCGATGATACATACTGGACCAAAGTGGTTTGTGATGGTGGGTGGAACAATCGGAGCAAGGGGCATGATTATACAGCTAAGGGTTGTGTGGCAGTAATCATTGACGCTTACACAAAAAAATTGCTGTACGTGGGCATAAAAAATAAATATTGCTATGTTTGTTTTCGGGCAAAAAAAGAGGTAAAAACTCCTCTACAACATTTTTGTTTTATGAATTATGATGGCCCGTCAAAGAGTATGGAGACGGATATTCTCATTGAAGGTTTTAGAGTGAGCGATGAAATACATGGACTGCAGTGCCGTCGTTTTATTGGAGATGGAGACTCGAGTGTTTTATACAAATTGAAACAGAACATCTCATACGGTCTTCTAATTGAAAAAGAAGAGTGTGCAAACCATGTTACGAAAAACTACACTTCGTATCTATATAATCTAGTGAAAATGAAGAAAGGTGCACATGCAAAATTTCTAAAAAGAGAGATTATACAAAGACTTACAAAATACCGTCGTGGGGCAATAAAAAAATGCAGAAGAGGAGTGTACCAAGGCCATATCCAGGGGGGGGGGGTTTACCTGCTTTGAACCCCCCCCCCCCCGAAATTTTTGACCGAGTCGAAAATTAGTCTAAAAAATACCTGTAAAGACAAAACCTTAGCAGAAAAAAAATATGCTCCCACACTAAATCCTATTGCATTTTGTGGGTTAACGGTTCTGATCAGCTTACGCAATTAGGTAACCGTAGGTAACCCCATGTTCACCTGACCTTGCATAGTAAATTAGGGTTAATAATGCGCTCTGATCGCTTACGCAATTAGTAACCCAGTCACTGACCTGCATAGTAAATTAGGTTATAATATGCGCTCTGATCAGCTTACGCAATTAGGCAACCCCATGTTCACCTGACCTTGCATAGTAAATTAGGATTAATGGGCGCTCGAGGTATGGTATAAGAGAGTGCAAGATTGTCAGTTCAGTTCAATTTCGGACTTGGCTAAGAGAAGAGCGATTTTCAACATGAAGAGGAAGTGTGACATTACGTCGTTTTTCGCGCCCAAGCGGACCAGGGATGTTTCTGACAGTGGCATTAGCGGGACGTCTGCGGAGCATTCATCTACAACAGGAGAAGAACGATTGAGTGGCTTAGCCCTCCTTGCAGTCCATAGGGACGTTGACATCTGCCCTGACAAGGTCATCGAAATTTTTGCAGGGAAGAAAAATCGTCGCCTTGATTTCGTTTTATAGATATTCGCCCTTACTTTTAGCTAAAAAAAAAACTAAAAAATATATAGACTACTTCTAGCCTACTATTTGGCTTCTTTTTGCGCAAAAAAAAATAGCTTGTTGTATTTAACTGTATGTAAAGCTCCGTGTCGTTGTTTTTGCGATTAACTAAATAAAAAAAAAGAAAAAAAAACCAAACAAAATAAAAAAAAATACAATGCGCCAATGCCCCTTATAGGAACTAACGAAAGTATGATGGGCGCTAGTGAAGAGAACGCGGTCCCCTCTGTTGTCGCAAGGGTGGGCGGGACTAGACGGTCCTCGACTATCGTACTGTTGCCTCGAGGATGTTAGTATCAAAGTCCACGTGCACACCCAGATCTGGGGGTGTACGCGCGATGGCGCGGCGGGCAGGTACCCCCCACCCCCTAGTGCGCTACGCGCGGGTACACAGAGTGTGGACGACAAAACACTCCTGATCGTGCCCTGGAGTGTACAGCCGTCCTTTTTAAAAGTTTGCTCACCACAAAATGCCCGATCATGTCTTTGGACCTCATTTCACGTTACCCTGATCCTCACGGTTGAGCCATGCCAGTATACCACGAGTGGCATGGCAAAAGTAATCAATTACCCATGAAGCTTTATAGAGGATCGTTGGTACCAACTATTAAACAGGATTGGAAGGAAATAGACTTAGGCTAGCCAGTAAGCATAGGTTCTCCTCAGGTATGTAGAGATGGGGTGAGAACGTGTGGCAGAAAGCAGAGTTTCCTCCTTTTGCAACACCAGATGTAGTCAACACGAACCGTTGGTTGCCGTGGAAACTTATCATGTCAGTGAGCACTGCCAAGTTTTGTCGGAGGACATGTAAGGACTAATTATAGGTCCAAGCGAGGGTCATATCATGCCGAAATTGGTGGTGCAAAGAGCTTGTCCCCTATACTGCGAGCATAGTTGTAGATATTTATGTCACATTACATAAGGCCTTGATAGTTTTATTTGGGGGGTTTGATTGTGCGACTCGGTTGTGTATGTATATATACGACATGGCCGGTGATTTAGGGAGGGCGTTATATGTCTTTTTGGCATTAATGCCTGTTTTGTGCTTGTGGTGGAATTGGAGTGATATGTTGAGCTGGACGTGTGGCTAGATGGTTAAATGCGCCAGTGATTGTTTTCGGGGAAAGCTTTTTTCAATTTAAATAGACTAACTTTTGCAACTTTGAAGTGCAGGTTGTTTCTGCAAATAACAGTATTATCAGAATGTTGCGCCATAAGACCTGGTCAACTGAAGCATTGTAATACTTGAGTGTGTAGAGAGTTCAAGGGTGTGCCACGCCAAAGATGGCATCGCTTTATACATGGAGAAAAAAACTTTAATCACAGATGTTGCGCAACAAATATAAGGAATTGAAGAATTCTGCTAGTAAAACTGCAAGCCAGTTCGGGGGGAGCTATAGAATCCAGAGCGGAAATGGCTGGATACGGTTACTGAGTAGTAGCAGTAGTGGACGTGTTCAAGATGTCCAGGGCCAAACTAAAGATGGCAATTAACTAAAGTGACGGGGAGGTCTTAACTCTTCTGTTCTTAGGGGTAACTCTGGTTACTATGACCAGAGCGTCTGATATAGGCCTGATATGATGAAGAAGAGGAGCTAAAATAGGCTATGGGTTGTGCATTTAAGGAGTGCTACAGTCTAAGAGTAGTGACACCCGCTTTGAAACAACTGAATTACGAGGGAACCAAAGGCCATCTTTAGCCAATGAAAACTGGATAGCTATTCAAAAGAAGTAAATGATATAAACAAGCACGTACTTTCACAGAATAGCTACACGCAAACATCACTAAAACTGCACCAATTGTGAAATTCAATATTAGAAGTGGATGGTTTTGGTTACCACAGCTCAAAAGTGAGCTATAGCCTAGAAAGGTAGTCGTTGGACCGTTTGCTTGATAAGAGCACATGAAGACAAAAATTGGTCCCGCTAGCGATATTTCATCTAAGAAAAAGTTGGACTGATATGGATATTGGTCTTTTCGGTGTCACAACCTTTCACACACCAGTTTTCTTCGTACTTCAATTAAGGAAACCTGGATTTTGCCAGATGGGACACCAATATAGTTAAGACTGTCCACATATTCCTAGAAAACAAAACTATAATTGATGCAGCTCGTACGAAATGCCTTGTCAAAGACGTCTTATAATTCTGCAGAGTATCGGCTTAGTATAAGCTCAAACGCACTCACAAGTATTATATTTCAGGGGATCCAAAAATTCAAGAGAGCTTGAATTTCTAATCAGAAAAATGTGGCCTAAACTAGTGATTCTTGTTCCTTAAAAAAAAAAAGAGAATAGAGACGAGAAGGATTGGAGTCCTTACAATTACGCAATAGAGAGCTTGGTGCCCTTGAGTATTCCGAGCCTTGGTAAGCTTCATATGGAAGGAAAGTCAGTCTTTTACCGAGGAAATAGTTGATTCGCGTCATTGGCTCAGGAATTTTCCCTAGAGCCCAGAGAACCATATCTATTGGCACAGCTATGACACGTTGGGCTATAATAGCGGTCAGAGGCAGATTTTAAACCCAAAATAACACAACCCTACAAAAACAGAGAAAGAGAATTTTTGCCATTATTTGGTCTGACTCTGAACCTGGAGCCGTAGTGTTTTGGCTTGTATTTCCTATATTTCTATTTTATTGGACAATTTCTAATGGTGGCGACGTAACATATAATCATTATCATTTATCAGTTTAATTTATATGGTTTTTGAGTCAATTTTGCTGAAAAGAACAAATATTTGATAAAAATTCAAGGCTATCAGATTAATGATTCTTGGTTGATTTGTTATGGTAAATATTCATCCATCTCCTCAATAGACGCCTACTGGCTTTTTTGGGGGGAGGGATAGGTTAAGAAGACAGGCGGTCAAGGTCTTATTTTATAAGACCTGACCTTCCATATCATTTTAATGCTTGGACTTATGGGTTCCTTCTTTTTAATATTTTCATTTATTTGGATCTAAATCAATTTATATCATTTTACTTTTTGATATGACTTTATTTTGGGTCATTTTCAGGTTATATTATGGCTCCTCTATCTCATTACTAAATCGAGAAAAAGCACGCCCTTTTCGTTGACATAGCTATTGGAAATGTGGTTGTTTTTTTAGTTCCGCAATTTATTGAAGAGTTTTCATTGAGGTAATCGTCGAAGATGCTTGTAGAGTTTTCCCAAGCTGCTTGATTGTCTTTTTTTTTACCAAAAGATTTTAAGCTTGCAACATCAGATGTTTCAAATTAAACAATTAAATAAAACATTATTGTCAAAATTTTCGATCATGACCGTAGTTTTGTGGCAATACCTTTTTCGATAATATTTTTTGCACTTCGATTGTGAGGATTGGGGATGGCTCTTTTTGAATTATGACGGATTATGTAATATTTATTAATTTTCAGTGCCTGAGGGTAGGCAACTGAGCCGTTTCGACACCCTTGGCTATTAGAAGGCAGAAAAAAGAAGCGGATCAATGTTCTTATTTGTAGATAAGACCTGACGTGTCATTTTAATAGCTAAGTGGACCTTCATGGGTTCGTCTATCTGTAGAGCCAAGGAAGATAGCATCTCTTATATTTATTTTTTATTTAATGATTCATGTTAATTGAAATATTTGTGTTTATTACTTCATTATTCGATCATAG
>CM051262.1:39538544-39668068 GCA_027921565.1 Artemia sinica | reverse complement strand
GTGTGGAATTAATACCCACTGGTGGGGGAGGGGAGTGCCCGACATTATAAGGATATTACACTAAAGTTTCGCCATCAATCATCTTCCTCGTTCTAACGACGCTTAGTTTTTCATATTCACATTTGTTATGTCATAGGTCAACTTCCAATAACTTCACAATGGTTCGAGTGTCGAAATATTTTTATAAGCGTACCTGAAAACAAGTGGATAATTAATCAGGATTTGGCCAATCCTCTCCCTTTATCTATCCAAAGTTCAAAATTTCCAAACACTTTCATTGTTAGATTTCAACAACTGCCCTCCCTTAAACAGAAGTACATAACCCCAAATGAAATCTTGCGTGTGTGCATTGTGTATGTATTTATTTGACCAGGTCTTTTGGGTATTCTGAGTGTTAGGACCTTGATAATTATTGAAGGTAAATTGGTCTAAAGGGATTGAATTCTTGTACACAGGAGTGTTTGTATAACTTCATGACATTATTTGTAAAGTTAACAACATTGGCTCTAGGAAAGTCCAGTATCCTTTGGGGGAGGAATGAGATTCAAAAGGTATCCCCCATGAATTATGCCTAGTTTTAATTCTAGAAGTGAATAAAGCACTGTGTGTAGTTGTTTTTGTTTTACTACAAGAATTCAGATATTTACACATTGAAGCAAGTTTTAATTAAGTGCTGCTCGTCAAAACTAGAAAAAGTACTAGTCTTATCCAAGAATTGTTCTAAACGAAGTTCAATGTAGTTAATAAAATAGTTCAATTAAATGAGAAAAAAGGCACCCTTTTCTTCATGTGGGCACTTGCCCCTTTTTCATTTGCTGCTTTCCCCTATGAAGGGGTTTATCCCTATTAAGGTTGTTAAATAGTGTGTTAAAAAATCCCAACTAGCTTCTCTCTTAGGCTATATTGTGATCTTCAAAACATTTCAACTTTTCAGTTAGTTTTCAAACTGTTTTCCTTAACATTACAGTTTAGTTATGATTTTTATTCCTTTATACAAGTTTCTTTACATTTAATATATTTTTAAGTGCACAGTGATGTACAGTAATCACCTTTGTTTTTAATTGCTGTGTTCTAAATGTTCAGATCAGGTTTTTAAGTTTATTAATAAGCAAATTTTTCTACAAAATAAGTTTTTCAAAGAAAAGTAAAGAACTCCATTAAACCAAAATGAGCAAAAATAAAATCAAATAATCTACAAAGCATGAAATTACCACAAATCAGCGTCGATAAATAAATGAAACCCAGAACGAACAGAAATTACAATAAATAACCGAGCGAAACTCAAAACGAGCAGAAATTAACATGAGTAGGGCTCAAAACCCCTATGCCTTCCCAAGGCCAGAACATAATTTACACTTTACTGAAATAATAAAAATGTTTTTACTTTTATAACTTTAATAAATCAAATAATATTAACATTTTGATTACTCAATATCAGTATATGTATATTAAACTGACAATGCACATTCATTTGTATTTTTTTAGTAAAGTGCAAATTATGTTCTGGCCTTGGGAAGGTATAGGGGTTTTGAGCCCTACTCATGTCGTTTTATATTGACAGAGTCTTTTCAGGGAAAAAGAAAACTATTCTTTGAATCTTTTCGTTTTTAAGACTTTATAGTTTAGCCCTCTATTTGTATGCTAGAGAAAAATTTTCAGAAATTTTTAACAGCATACACCCTTTTAAAAATCTGGACACAAATAGTAGTGTTTAATTTAGTTTCATACATCCTCTAGTTGACCTGAAATAGAAAACTTGATACCATTCACAAAAAATCTGTTTACTTTCTTGATAGCTTGGATACACTTACGCTATTTTGAGTTGGTTAAATTTTAAGAGCAGAAGTAGCCCCGAAAGTTTGAACATATTACCCTCAGTCGTTCTTGGCATACTGCTGAGATGCCTAATTGGGGATTAGCATTAACACAGTGCATTTTGAGTTAATCTTAAGGCAATTGGGCGTGGGGGGGGCTAGTTGCCCTCTAGTCACTTTGGACTATTAAAAAGGGAATTAGCCCTTTCTATTTTCAATCAAATGAACCCTTTTCGACGTTCCTAAGACAACTTCTTCAATATAAAGTGCCCTGGTATAAACAAATAATAATAATAACAATAATAATAATACATTGTACCCACAACGATCTTTACTATAAAAATGTCAAGCCTTCCAATTACTTTCTACTATTAAAAAGGGCACTAACCCTTTCAGTTTCCAATCGAATGAGCCCTTTTGAGTTCCTACGACAACGCTTTCTATAAACACCTTATATGCCCCCGGGGCATAAATTTTACCCCTTGCCCTGAGGGATGTGAGGGGGTTGTCATCGTCCAAAACCTAATTTCCAAAATTTTCAACTACGTTAAACAAAATGGTTATCTCAAAATTTTGATTGGATGTGTTTGGGGAAATGATGGGCGTGAGAGGGGCGGTAGTCGCTCTCCAATCACTTTCAAATATTAAAAAGGCCACTAGCCCTTTCAATTTCCAATCGAATCAGCCCTTTTGAAGTTTCTACGACAACGCTTTCTTTAAAAACCTTATATCCCCCAGGGCATAACTTACAACTCTTACCCTGAGGGCTGGGAGGGGGGGCTGTCATCCTCAAAGACCTAATTTCCAGAACTGTCAACTACGTTGAAGAAATTTGCCATCTTAAAATTTTGATTGGATAAGTTTGGGGAAATGGTGGGCATGAGAGGGGGGGGGGGTTAGTTGCACTTCAATCACTTCCAACTATTAAAAATGGCACTAGCCCTTTCAATTTCCAATCGAATGAGCCTTTTTTGAAGTTTTTGCGACAACGCTTTCTATAAAAACCTTATGCGCTCCAGGGCATAACTTACAACCCTTGACTTGAGGGCTGTGAGGGGGTTGTCATCCTCAAAGACATAATTCTGGACCTTTCAACTACGCTGAACAAAATGGCTATCTCAAAATTTTGATTGGATGTGTTTGGGGAAATGGTGGGCGTGAGAGGGGGTTACTTGCCATCCAATCACTTTCGACTATTAAATAGGGCACTAGCCGTTTCAACCTCCAATCGAATGATTCCTTTTTGAAGTTTCTAACACAACGCTTTCTATAAAAAAGAATCTTATATGCCCCCAGGGCATAACTTACAACCCTTACCCTGAGGGCTGTGGGGGGAGTGTCATCCTCAAAAACATAATTTCCAGACTTTTTAACTACGTCGAACCAAATGGCTATCTCAAAATTTGATTGGATGTGTTTGTGGAAATGGTGTGTGTGAGAGGGGTGTTAGTTATCCTCCAATCACTTTCGACCATTAAAAGGGCGCATACCCTTCTAAACTCCAATCGAATAAGCCCTTTTTGAAGTTTCTACAACATCACTATCAATTAAAACATTATATGCTCCAAGGGCATAGCTCACAACCCTTGCCCCGAGGGCTCTGAGGGGGTTATTATCCTCAAATACCTAATTTCTAATACTTTCAACTACGTTGTACAAAATGGTTATCTAAAAATTATGATTGGATGTCTTTGGGGAAAAGGTGGGCGTAAGAGGGGGGTTAGTAGCCCTCAAATCACTTTCGACTCTTGAAAAGGGCACTAGCCCTTTGAATTTCCAATCGAATGAGCCCTTTTTCAAGTTTCTACAACAAAGCTTTCAATAAAAACCTTATATGCCTCCAGGGCATTACTTACAACCCTTTCCCTGAGGGCTATGGGGGGTTGTCATCCTCAAAGACTTAATTTTCAGAACTTTCAACTACGTTGAACAAAATGGCTATCTCAAAATTTTGATTGGATATGTTTGGGGAAAAGGTGGGCGTGAGAAGGGGGTTAGTTGCCCCTCCAATCACTTTCGACTATTAAAAAGGGCACTAGCCCTTTGAATCTCCAATCGAACGAACCTTTTTCAAGTTTCTACGACAACACTTTCTATAAAAACCTTATATGCCCCCAGGGAATAACTTATAACCCATGCCCTGAGGGCTGGGGGGGAATGTCCTCCTCAAACACATAATTGTTATGTGGAAATCAACTACGCTGAACAAAATGGCTATCTAAAAATTTTGATTGGATGTGTTTGGGGAAAAGGTGGGCGTGGAAGGGGTGTTAGTTGCCTTCTGATCACTTTCGACTATTAAAAGGGCATAAGCCACTCCAATTTCCAATCGAATGAACTTTTCGAAGTTTCTACAACAATTCCTTCGATACGAAGTGCCCTGGTCTATGACCAAGAAACCAAAAAATAATACATTGTGCCAACATCGTTCTTTACTTAGGCAGCGTTATTGCGCTGCTTATGACTATAGTGAAAAATGAGAAATTTTTATACTACTCGAGAATTTCTTGTTAAAAAATACAAAAGTTTTCGACTCCTGTTCGTGGTAACTCTTAAGTTTATACTCTTCTGGCTATTTACCAATGATTCAAAGGGTAGTTAAATTACCCTTTTTCTATTAGGAATCTCCATGGAAATGAAAGAAAACGCTTATTAAATTTTTTTACTTATTAAGAATAAATAAACAGGTGGATAGGCACAGTATTTTTACTCTTGTTCGCTTCTATTAAATATCTTTGAGAGATCTCCAAAGCTTCTTTTGATATACATCTAATTTATTTTCTATTCAAAACGTATTTGGTTGTTGCATTTGTAAAGAGGTTTAAATGTTAATACAAAGGTAGATTCTTTTTTTGTTTTCATTCTCTTCTATGCATCTTAATATGATGTTTCGTCTAAATATGTTTAATTCACAGCATATTTTGAACCCAAATTCACAGCATGATTTAAACTCTAGTTTGAAACATGCAATCGAGGTAGATACGCCATAAATCATGCTTGCAAACGCAAGCATGTTTATTAATATTATTTTTTTTCCAGAGGTGATTGTATCGATCCAGTAGTCCTAAAATATCGTGAGAGGGCTCATTTGAACGGAAATTAAAACTTCTAGTGCCCTTTTTAAGTGACAAAAAAAATGGAGGGCAACTTCGCCCCCTCCCACGCTCATTTTTTTCCCAAAGTCAACCAAAAAAAATTTTGAGGCAGCTATTTTGTTCAGCATAGTCGAAAATCTAATAAATATGTTTTTGAGGATGACTTAACCCCCCACAGTTCCCAGGGGAAGGGCTGCAAATTATGAACTTTCCCCATTGTTTACATATAGTATTGGTTATTGGGAAGCATACAGACGTTTTCAGGAAAGAATTTTTTCTGGTGGGGGGGGGGGTCAGAGGAGGGGTTACGGGAGAGGATCTGTATATGGAGGATATTTCCTTGGGGGAAGGGAGATTTCTATAAAGGGGTTGCCATATTTCCCAGTATTATTTAAAACGATCAGAAAATTAAATAAAAAAAAACAAGTTTTTTCAACTGAAAGTAAGGAACAACATTAAAACTAACATAAATTATTACAAATATGAGGGGGTTCGCCCCCTAGTCAAAAAAGAGCTACCTATTCTAATTAACCGGCTTTTGTGATTCAGGGGTATGTGATTCGAACAAAATTCAAACTTAAGCGTAAAGAGCGAGGTATTGACTAGGGGTTAAAACTCCCTAATATACGCAATAAAAATATACGAATATAGAAGTTTGTTACGTAAGTTAGTTCGAAAGTTCCCTCAGAACAAAATTTTGAAAAAGCCATTTAGCCAAAAAAAAAGAAACTTAATATACAAATTTTGTTTTAATTATTCATGTACGGTGAGCCAAAATCACAGCTGCATTGATTCAAAAACGTTCAAAAATTAAATTAAAAAAACAATTTTTTAAATTGAAATTAAGGAGCGTCATTAAAACTTAAAACGAACAGAAATTATTCCACGCCTCGCTCTTTACGCTAAAATTTGACTCTGTCTCACAGCTTTTTTTTTAAACAATAAAAAATTTAGCGTAAAGTGCGAGGCGTTGAGGAGGGGACAGCCCCTTTCATATACGGAGTAATTTCTATTCGTTTTAAGTTTTAATGTCGCTCCTTACTTTCAGTTTAAAAAACTTTTTTTGTATTTAATAAAGCGTAGAAATGGAGAATGAAACGGGAACGAGGCCTTCTTAATAAAACAAGCTGTTTTTTTATTTACCTTACTTTTGCATATATCTTTTTATTCCAAGCTTAATAAGATACAAATGGCTTAACCTATAGTCAAAGTTTGTATATCTATTAGAAGCCACGTTTTCCTTCTATCTTAAACCTGGTTTTTATTGTAAACTATATGGAACTTAAAGAGAAAAAATAAGTAAAACTACGTTTATTTACTAAAATAATCGAAATTTCGAGCACTTTCTGTCTCGTCTTTGGCGCTTCTCGTCAGGTTTTGAAATTTCATGGCTCCAGTACCATTGTTGAATACTTTTGGTCCAAAATAGTAATAACTAGGTGTTGAATTTTTAAAATAGCCGTGGTACTGATGGACCATGTTTGCCACCCTGATTTCCATTTTTCTTGACTCACTGACTAAGGGTTCTTTCCATGCTGTACTTTATTTAAGTTCTATTACAGGACTTGTTGAAAATGCCTTATAGTAGTACGTACATGCATATGTGTGTAATTCGCGCTGGTATGTGTTTGAGTGAGTTTTTTTTTATAGAGCATGTGTGTGTCCATGTTCTGAATACTCATATTGATTACCCGGCTAGCTGTTGGAGTTTATTCATTTGTGAAACTATTAGTTTTATATATGCAATGTATATTTTCCATAAGAATGTGTTTGTCATTTAACATACTATATGTATTTTCATAGTTCCAGAAAGCTTGGAGAAAAATATTCCACCTTCCTATTAAAAATCAAAATACCCTCAGCAAAGAAGAAATAACAGATAACTCCATACCACGCTCTGAGCAGGAAAGTAACGGACAATCATTCAAAGAAGACTTTCAGTCAAAAGTTGCAATAGATCTGGAGGTCTGTCAGCAAGAAGATGAAGTTTTCGTTGAAGCAGAGCCTTTTCGGCAAGACCACAAAACTGTGCTAATATATTCAAATGATACAGTCATAGCGATGAAGCAAGTTAGTAATACGTCTAGGAAAAGTTTCGAAGCTCAAGTTTAGTAATATGCAATCTCTTTCAATAGTTTTATTACATATATTTATTTCATCAATACATTTTTTTAATAGCTTATTGATTCTATTAGGATAATCTCTGAAGTTAAACTAACCATTATGTAATTCCAACCTTCTTATTACACCTGGTAGCAGCAAAGCTGAATACAAACTTTTGAGCTCCTCATTTCAAAGCTAGTTTAAACGAAGTTTTACATATACTTTTAGTAAGGTAAGAAAGTTTCAATTTCAGTCATCACCCTTTAAGATATATATCCTCAGGGATACTAGTAGGGGGAAAAAGACAAGGGCCAATTTCCCCCCTAGAATTTAAAACTAACATTTGGGTATTTTTCATTAAAAAATCGAAAAAAACTGGGTTTTGAAACATTGCGTCTATTTTGTCTTCATTTAAAAATCAAATTTTTTTCTTGTATCCCCCTCCCAATATTTTTTGCACCCTCAAAACCTCTACATTCTAAATAATACAAATTTAATTTCACCTGATTAGGCAAGATAGAGCTGGAAAAAGAGCTGGATAGGGCTCTATCCAATAAGTGTGAATATAGGTCCTTAGCATCAGTATAGTCTAGTATAAAACATTCTTGGCTAAAAAAAAAACTTCAAAATACAAATAGTGTTCTTTTGAAAGGTTTCGATTGCCAAAATTGTGCATTTTCAACTAATTAATCAAATAAAACTTACATAAAACAAATTTGATAGATGGTCTTGGGATTTCAACAATTAATCTATCTACTCTTGTAAAATTACTCTGTTTAATCTGATGTGGATTGCTTAATAATTATTTTACAATTATTCTGCTTCTTTCTTCTCCATTTGTTTGGCTGAAATTTATGCATATCAGTTTTCAACCTTCGATGATCGAAAAAAAATGAAACTTTTGTTAAATAACCCAAAAGAATACTTTTTTTTTAACATTATGTTTCAGCATTTTTTTTCCGTAATTGTAAAAACCTATTACTTTTATTATACCTTAAAATAAAAGCATATCTCTGATGCGAATACAATTTTTCCTTGTTTTAGGGATTTTTTCTGGAAAAATTTCATGGGATAAGACATGTAGTAGAGAGTAAAACGTATAGTACAATTTTAGGAATTTTCAGAATCGCCTTACTAGAATCGGATCAGCTGGTTCCCCAATTTACCAAAAATGCCAGATGGCTGAGGAAAACCGAAGATATATAATAGAATAATAATTTAAAAAAAAACAAAGTTTTCCCGAGGGAAGTAAAGAGCGAAGTTGAAACTTAAAACGGACAAAAATTATTACTTCGCAGCCTATTTAATATACATTAATATAACTAGTATAAATAAACCAACTAATTATGTTTCCCTACGCTTTTAGGATTATACAAAACTAGCGCTTTACTGAAAACAGAAAAGTCAAGTATAAGAAACAGGATTACTGATTTAAGAGTCAAAAATGAGTATGTAGCCTGACAACACTAAACGAATCTATAAAGCTTTTCATAGTCTTACACCAGTTTCGACATTAGTAACTTTCAGTATACAATTAAAATTATCTTAAAAACATAAGCGTAAAACAAAATATTTTTTAATAACCGCGTAGTAATTGAACAGCATACAGAAATATTGGATTGATTTATCAAGCAGCATTTTGCTCTCACCAGCTATAATACCAATAATGGGTAATATACAGTCTTAAATTGTAAGAAATATGCTTTAGTATCACTTGAAATGAAGATCAAATAAGATATAATATGAACTCTGTAAATCCGATTATTTTTCTCGATACAAGAGTGAATTTCAAGCTATGATACAAATTTTAAAGCTAGTCTATAGTCCTAATACTATCAAGATGGCCTTACTTTGAACTTGTGTACAAACTAATCATGACATGTCCTTTTAAGAACCAAAACGAGAGCCAGTCATTGGACTGAGCCATTGTGCAGAAGTGGCACCAAAGTAAACGTAAAAAATAAAGAAAGTCCTAAAATGGATTGTTGCTTTATCTTAAAAGGGATTGATCCTAAAAGGGATTGATTATATTTTGATTCTTTAAAATTTTTCCTTAATTCATTTGCTTTTACTGTACCAAAGGTTTATATTATTTTGTGTTTTCAGTAAAGCGCTAGTTTTGTATAATCCTAAAAGCATAGGGAAACATAATTAGTTGGTTTATTTAAACTAGTTATATTAATATATATTAAACAGACTGTGAAGTAATAATTTTTGTCCGTTTTAAGTTTCAACTTCGCTCTTTACTTCCCTCGGAAAAACTTTGCTTTTTTTCAACTTAATCTTTGTTCGTTTTTGATTAAAATTTAATGCAGAAACAACGCTGCCATGATCTTTTTTATTTATACCGAATAATGTACGCTCGTTTTAAGTTTTAATGTCACTTCTTAGTTTCAGTTGAAAATATTCACAAATATGACCTATGATTCAAGTGAACATGCCACTCGATGCCTATTTTTTAGGTTTCTTCCGAATATAATAATTGTTTTTGGCGCGAATTCAATTTTAAACCCTTATGAAGAGAAGCTGTAACCACTTTACATCCTATGTACCATCCTCCCTTTTTTATTGTTTTTTTTATATAAATAGTTTTTCTATTTTTCTTTCCCATACCAGGCTTATCAAAAACTTGCATTTCCCCCTTAAATCAAAAAACAGTATATTTTCGCTATTCGCCGAAAACAGTTGATAAATAGCAGAAAACACTCCCTAGAGAATATGGAGAAAGTAGGTTACATTTAGACGTTTAGCAATTAGCACTGAAAATACTTCCGAGAATACAATATTTCTTATGCCATGTAAGAACACCGAGTTTTCAACAATGCATCATTCATATTTAAAAAAAAAGATTTATTTCGGGTCTCCAATCGCCTTCAAATGGCTCACAGAACTGATTTACTATTTGAACTACCCTTACTCCATGCCTATCAACCTTAGTTCAATGTGTAATATAATGACATCATGTGTAATGTAATGACATCAATGTGAAAGTGTAATGACATCATTTTTATACAATTCTGAAAAAGGGCCTAAGCCAGCTTTGCCTGTCACTCAGACTATCTCTCTTGCCTTTTAATTCATTAGCCATGGCTCTCAACTTTCTCATCACAGTCCACCAAGTTGATTTTAATTCACTAGACGTTTTAGCTAAGGAAATTGAAAATAAAGTAAGCATATGTGCTATGAACTGTACGAAGAAATCGTTTGTAATTTCAACCCCATTCTCAGGTATCGACACAGGGATAGGGATCTTTGAATCCAAGCCCCTTTCTCTGGTCCTATAGCCAAATTTAAAATGATATTCAAGAAACTTCAAACTACTCTTGAATTTCAAACCGTGTTGATTAGTATAGCCTGTTTACGGTGAAACCCTTTGAGAAATAGCACAAAAAATCCCATTTTAGTGCCATATGGCACTTGCAGATGATATAATTTATAAAAAGTACGTAGATATGAGAAACAGCTTTTGAATGAGCCATTATGACGTTGTAGTCATAGACGATAAAATTGGTTTCGAACTATTAATAAAATTGGTTTCGAAAAACTATGACATTGTAGTCGTTGTAGTCATTTTTGTAAAAAAAAAAAAAATTGGAGACAGATCAGTGCTACCGATGCAAAAAAGTGATTTTCTTTGTTTTTCAGGGAGGGGGAATGTAACTTCCCTGTACAAGGTTTTGACAATTTTGATTCCAATAGTACACTTTTCATTTTGATCTGACGTCATTTTCGAGGGGTTTGGGGCTTTTTGAAATCACCATAGATTTCTTTTCACAATAAACTTTTAATTTTAAGACAAACGAAAATAATAGTTAACATTCCTGAGTCAGCGTCAGATGGGAATTTTTTTGCACCAGGCGGTTTTTTCAAAACGCTTTTTTAGCTTTGGTTACCATGGGATGGGGTTTGCTCTTCACTAGGATGCAGCTGCCGCTGCAACCATGATACCTTGCCGGGACATGCTTTTAAGAAATGATCCTAGAAAATGACTGAAAAAAACAACAACAGCGGATACCAATATTCCCGATACGATACATGCGATACCAATACGCGCGATACCGATATGCGCGATATCGTTACGCCCGATACCACATACAGCCCTTCCCCAGGGACTATGGAGGGCCATATCATCATCAAAACCATATATATTGGACCTTTGAACTATGTTAAACAAAATAGGTATTTCAAATTTTTACAGGACTTGTTGGGGGGGGGGGGGGAGGGGGCCTGTAGGGTGGGGGGGCTATTTGCCTTCCGATCTTTTCGGTCACTTAAAAAGGGCACTTAAAAATTTAATTCCCTTTCGAATGAGCTATTACACACCTCTTTATGATGCTCTGGCCATCCCCTAGCCCTTCTAGAAAAAAAAGAATGTTGATTGTTTTTTTATCTTAAAAGGGATTGATCCTAAAAGGGATTGATAATATTTTGATTCTATAAAAAGTGTCCTTAATTGGTTTGCTTTTACTGTACCAAAAGTTTATATTATTTTGTGTTTTCAGTAAAGCGCTAGTTTTGTATAATCCTAAAAGCATAGGGAAACACAATTAGTTGGTTTATTTATACTAGTTATATTAATATAATCAAAAACTTGCATTTCCCCCTTAAATCAAAAAACAGTATATTTTCGCTATTCGCCGAAACAGTTGATAAATAGCAGAAAACACTCCCTAGAAAATATGGAGAAAGTAGGTCACATTCAGACGTTTAGCAATTAGCACTGAAAATACTTCCTAGAATGCAATATTTCTTATGCCATGTAAGAACACCGAATTTTCAATGGCTCATTCAAAATCTGTTTCTCATATCTACGTACTTTTTATAAATTCTGCCATCTGCAAGTGCCATATGGCACTAAAATGGGATTTTTTTGTGCTATTTCTCAAAGGGTTTCACCGTAAATAGGCTATACTAATCAACACGGTTTGAACTTCAAGAGTTGTTTGAGGTTTCTTGAATATCATTTTAAATTTGGCTATAGGACCAGAGAAAGGGGCTTGGATTCAAAGATCCCTATTCCTGTGTCGATACCTGAGAATGGGGTTGAAAGTACAAACGATTTCTTCGTACAGTTCATAGCATATATGCTTACTTTATTTTCCATTTCCTTAGCTAAAACGTCTAACGAATTAAAATCAACTTGGTGGACTGTGATGAGAAAGTTGAGAGCCATGGCTAATGAATTAAAAGGTAAGAGAGATAGTCTGAGTGACAAGCAAAGCTGGCTTAGACCCTTTTTCAGAATTGTATAAAAATGATGTCATTACACTTATTGATAGATAGTCTATCATCCATCCATCCTGGGGCAGAACTAAGGTTGAAAGGCATGGAGTAAGGGTAATTCAAATAGTATATCAGTTCTGTGAGCCATTTGAAGGCGATTGGAGACCCGAAATAAATCTTTTTTTCAAAATATGAATGATGCATTGTTGAAAACTCGGTGTTCTTACATGGCATAAGAAATATTGTATTCTAGGAAGTATTTTCAGTGCTAATTGCTAAACGTCTAAATGTAACCTACTTTCTCCATATTCTCTAGGGAGTGTTTTCTGCTATTTATCAACTGTTTCGGCGAATAGCGAAAATATACTGTTTTTTGATTTAAGGGGGGAATGCGAATTTTTGATAAGCTGGGTATGTGAACAAAAATGGGAAAACTATTTATATAAAAAACAATAAAAAAGGAAGGAGGGTACATAGGATGCAAAGTGGTTACAGCTTCTCTTCATAAGGGTTTAAAATTGAATTCGCGCCAAAAACAATTATTATATTCGGAAGAAACCTTAAAAATAGGCATCGAGTGGTATGGCACTTAAAAATTTAATTCTCTTTTGAATGAGCTATTACACACCTCTTTATGATGCTCTGGCCATCCCCTAGCCCTTCTAGAAAAAAAAGAAGAAAAAAGAGGAGACAGATCAGTGCTACCCATGCAAAAAAGTCATTTTCCTTGGTGTTCAAGGTGGGAGACTGTAATTAACCTACAAAAGGTTTTAGACCATGCTGATTTCAATGGTTCACTTTTTATTTCGATTTGACGCCATTTTCAAGGGGTTTCAGGCTCTTTTTCAAAATCACCATAAATTTCTTTCGGAATAAACTCTTACTTCTAAGATTAACCGAAACAATAGTTACCATTCCTAATTCAGTGTCAAATGGCAATTTTTTATCACTAGACAGTTTTTTTTGAAACCCTTTTTCAATTTTTGATTACTATGGGCTGTGGTTCGCTCTTTACTAGGTTGCAGCTGCCGCCGCAACCATGATGTTTAACCGGTGTCAGATACCGGCTGGAGACATTTGTTTAGTTGGATGTTAAGCAGAAAGCTGTTGTTGTGAAGGGTAAAGTCAAACAGCTGGCTCAGCATATGATAAGGATGGAATCGCCTTAGTCCCCCAAACCATTTATTAATTGTTTTTAGGGAGGGGGGTTGAAGTGATACACCCGAATTGTCAGAGCTTCGACTGGTTGGTCCCCCCATGTTATTAACAGTAATAATGAAATAATAATAGTAACAATAATAATAATAATAATGTAAGATCTTAAGCCGAATTTGCCAGTCATGAAAAAGAAACAAAGAGAGGAAACGCAATGAAAAAACAAACAAAATGAGACTACGGTCAGTAGAGAAAAGATAAAGAACCAAATCGACGCGAATATTTTGCCTGTATAAATTGAGGCGTCGTCAACGCAGAAGAAACAAATATTAAAAAACAACATAAATATTAAAAAAAAATAAGATGAAAACACATAAGAACTACCACCAATATTAATAAAGTAACTCTATTAGTGACAGTGACCTATGTAGATCTATTGCGACATAATCAGTTAGTATTTCAGTTCGTTTTGATATCGCTCTCCCCCTCAGATTTTGCCTAAGCACAGATTACGATCAAATGCTTAAACATAATACCTAACACAATCTGTATTTTTATTTTCAAGTTACAGCACGTACAAACAGTAACTACGTTGCTTTCCTTCAAAATTTAACTCTTTCTATTATTAAATAACAAAACTTAATTATAGTAAGCCTTTATTATATATATTTGATGGTAAAGAAAATTTCCTCATATGTCTATCACCGAGTTGCTGCCATATAAATATTTTAATAATAATGGCAAGACTGAGTCACTGTATTGCATCGCTATTTACAAGCGTTGCGTAGCCATTTTCAGAAGGACGATTTCCCTACCCTAATATGTATCAGAAACCAATAAAAGGTCAGAATAAAAAACTAGCCCGAGTATGTAATCCACCAAGCCTGAAGGTGCACATGCTTTAAAGTCAAGAGGTTGTGGTAACCGACTGTAAGAGAGGAGTGGCTAGTCTAATAATAACTGAAACTCTAATAATAATAATAACTAATAATAACTAATAACGGAACGATTTTGTTGAATCTAAAACAACTTTTTTTACAGTACACCCATTTACTCCAAAACTATTTCCAGGAATGAAGCAAGACTGATTCCCCCCACCCAAAAAAAAAAGAAAAAAAGAATGCAATCTGTATTTGCCTGAAGACCAGAGAGATAAACAATTTTGGTAAAGATATTCTCTTTCTGAAGCTTTACTCTCCCCTTCCTGAACTTAGTTCCACTGGCCCTCCTTTTTAATAGCTAATAAACAATTAAACACCACTGTACATATTTTTTTTATATCTTGCTTCAAGTGAATCAACTTAGTTAAATAAAACTCTAAAAAAGTTTGCATCTTAACCATTCATTTTTAATAAACTAAATGCATCTTTGAGTTGCTTTTCTTGAGAGCAATTGCCTGCGAAGAACACTTGCTATTAGTTGGATTGATAGAGTACTTAACACCTCGATGAGCTTACTCACTAAGCAACGACACATTACCGATGAAGTCAGATCAATAAGTTGGCGGTGCTTGGGTCAGGTGACTCAAATGAAACAGGGAAGACTTCCATTCTGGACTCCTCTAGATCTACGGATGAGTAGTGAACAATGGATTTCCTAGAAACTGAGTCAAGAGGTCGAATGTGACTAGGAAGATAGCGGAGACGAAACCGACCCTAAGTGGTGTTTACCTGGTAATACATGTGCAACAGATGCTGACCAAGTGTCCTCTGATAGTGAAAAAAGAGTTTCAAGGCTTTCTAGATCGGGCTAATCTCAATGACTTCTCAGTCCTATTTGACGAAGAAGAGGACGATATTCTACTAGCGCAGTATATTCCAGCATTCACAACTGATTCCGTACCAGCAAGTCGCTCAGGAAAAATTCGCCGCCCCAACAAATTGTGGACCAGTTCAGATACCTTGAACGACCATCATTCATACCTTCCCTTGTACTCATATTCAAATCAACGGGAAAGCTGAAAGCCACATAAATACTTTTTGAAGTACTTCCCTGACTCATTTTTTGAGACAATGGCTTTCGCAATGAATTGTCATTACCAGACTGCCACAAACAAATCTTTGCTTGCTAATACCTCCGAACTGAAGGCGTTTTTTCAAGCTTAGATAAATGTGAAGTTCCTTTTGTTTGACGAGGTCGACATGGATACCAAAAGAAATAATCGTCTTTGGAAAGTGCGTCCCTTGCTGAATTTGGTGCGAGATGAGTGTCTAAAGCTTGAGCGAGAACAATTCGTTTGTATTGACGAGCAAATGATTCCCTTTGCTGGGCGATGCAGCCTGAAGCAGTACGTACCAAATAAGCAAAATCCTCTTGGATTGAAGAACTTTGTTTTAGCAGGCTCATCAGGTCTGTTGTATGATTTCGTAATCTATCAAGGAAAGACAATCTTTTTGCCCAAACTACAAGCTAAAGGTCTGGTCAGTGCCGCTGTGCTACACCTATGCCAAGATCTAAGTGAAGGTTCATATCTTTTCTTCGATAGGTACTTCACTAGCATATCTTTGCTCGAATAATTATCAGAGAAGCGCATAAATGGAACCAGCACGCTCATGAAAAATCGACCTGAAGGTCTACCAGCAAAGACCGATCCTGAACTAAAGAGAACTGGACGTGGGACGTCCTTTACGTTCACGCGAGCTGATCGAGTTGTAGCCGTTACGCAGTAGTACGACAACAAGCCCATTTTTCTAGCTTCAACTTGCTATGCCAAAGAACCCGAGCTATCTGTGTCAAAATACGACAAGTCTGAAAGAAAATATGTAGATATCCCTAGTCCTCTTGTGGTAAGACAGTACGACAAGTACATGGGCGGAGTCGATCTCTGTGACCACATGGTGAGCTATTACAGATTCTGCAGCAGGACAAAGAAGTGGCCAGTTCAAATTCTTCACCATTTCATTGATTTGGCTCTTCCGAATGCCTGGATACTCTACAGGCAGGATTCAATCAAAAAGAACAAACCCTACGATCAGCTGATCCACTTCAGATTTCAGGTAGGTGAATATTTAGTTGAAGATCTTCGGCGATCAACCGAGGGTGACTTTAGCGAATGTGAAGACGATAATGATGGAAATATGATCAAATGATCCCACTTTCAAATTTTAGCAGCCTTTGATTCTATATCATGAGCACAGGAAAAACAAAACAAGTTGGACATAAATCACCCTTTACTCTTATTCAATGTTATTACGCTGACTAAATAAAGGTATGCGTCAATCAAGTACTTTGACACACAAACACATACCCAAAATATATATATATGTATATATATATATATATATATATATATATATAATATATATATATATATATATATATATATATATATATATATATATATATATATATATATATATATATATATATATATATATATATATATGTATATGTATAAATGTAACGCTGACTCAAGTCATATGATCGGCATGTCAATATGTTTAATATTTATCGAAGTATTTTAGCTGCAATGCCTTGCTTTGAAACTAATCCACTTTCACTTCTTCTTCTTTCTCAAAAGAAGTGTAACTACATCTTCCATAACTTTATTTACCGAAAGTTTTAGCTAAGACTCAATGATGGGGTGATAAACAAAACTGATAAACAAAACATTCAACAGAAGGGGAAAAAGAAAACTACGTATAATACACCAAATCTTGATTAGCCAATTTTATCAACAGATGACATCTAAACCTTGATATCTATGGAAACAAACAAGTAAGCCCAATTAATTAATTGTTTTCTAAGTAACCTGGAATGAAAGAGGTGGGAAAGACAATGCTAATTAATTCTTTGGATTTTTATTGACCTTTGAGAAAAATCAAACTTACTAACATCAGGAAGTGTTACTTTGGAAACAATAAAAATACTGCTAGGAAATGCTAAGATTACTTGAGTGTTTCTTGTTTTTCTTTCACATTGCATTTCTTTTTTTGTTATTTTTGCGCACATCAACAATGAATAAAGAAAGCTAAGCTATTTACAAACAGCAAGAATACTCAGCATGGCTTACTAATAAACTGACCCGGAATATAAAAGTACATTTCGAATCTCTTTTCTCGGAAATATTCTGAAGTTCACAGAAGAAAATAGCAATTGTAGAGCTTTGTTGGCCACCGTTGGTATCAATCTCTTCCTTTCTGAAAAATTGGGCCGAATATCTGATCTTCTAAATAAACAAAAGAATGAAGCTACCTTAATAGGAGACCTCGTCATCAATCAAACTCTTCCTCTATGTTCTGGTAGCATAGAGCAAAAACACCCTAGGCCTAATGCTTAGATTAATAAGGGGTTTACAACGTGGAAACTAAATGACAAGAACATGGAAACCCTAAACAAAATCCTGAGAACACATCAGATGCTACGCATCTGATGTGCCCTCAAAGCAAAGGCCATAAGGCTTCAATGTCTTTTTTCCCCAGAAGTTCTTTATAAGAAAAGGGTGGTCGCAAAAACTTCAGAGGGGGATCATTCAATGAAAATCGGAAGCTCTACTGCCATTTTTAAGCGTCAAGATGGATTGAAGGACAACTAGCCCCCACCCCCCTCCCGCAACGCCCTCTTTTCTCGTGCAAGGCGTATGAAGTTTTTATGGAAGGGGTGGTCGAATACGCTTTGGAGCAAGTTCATTTGATAGGAAATTGAATGTTTTAGTTCTCTTTTTAAAAGTCAAAAGTGATCGGAGGGCAACCAGCCCCCCTCCCCGCGTCCTCTTTTCCCCAAATGAATCTGATCGAAATTTTGAGACAACAATTTTGTTCAACTAGCCCAAAGATCATATAACAATGCCTCTGGGGTTGACACAAACCCCAGAGCCTGGGGACAAGGGTTGTAAGTTATACACCGGGGACATATGAGGTATTATGGAAAGGGTGGTTGCATAAACTTCAAAGGGGGATCATCTAATTGGAGATCGGAAGTTCTAGTGCCCTTTTAAGAGTCAGAAGTGACCGGAAAGCAACTAGCCCCCCCTGTTCTCTTTCCCCCAAATGTTTCCGGTCAGTATTTTAGATAGTCATTTTGTTCAAAATAATCCAAAGATCAGATAACAAAACTCTGGGGTCGACAGGCAAGTGTTGTAAGTTATCCCCGGGCTGTATAAGGCTTTTATGCAAGGGGTGCTAGTATAAACTTCGGAGGAGGCTCATTTCATAAGAAATTTAAAGTTCTAGCTTTCTTTTTTAAGCGTCAAAAGTCATTGGAAGGCAACTATCTCCCTCATATTCTGTTTTCCCCATATGCATCCGATCGAAATTTTGAGACAGCCATTTTGCTCAAAATATTCCAAGGATCATATAACAAAACCTACGGGGCTCATATAGCCCCCCCCCCAAAGCCTTGGGACGAGGGTTTTAAGATGTGCCCCAGGGTTTTATGAGGTTTTTTGGATGGGGTGGTCGTATAAACTTCGGAGGAGGCTTATTTGATTGGAAATAAAAAGTCATAGTTCCCTTTTTAGGAGTCAAAAGTGACCAGAGAGCATATAGCCCCCCTCCATTTTGCCGTTTTGCTGCCATTTTGCTCTAAATATTCCAAGGATCATATAACAAAACCTACGGGGCTCCCATAACCCTCCAAAGCCTCGGAACGAGGGTCGTAAGATATGCCCCAGTGTTTTCTGAGGTTTTATGGATGGGGTGGTCATATAAACTTCGGAGAAGGTTTATTTGATTGGAAATAAAAAGTCATAGTTCCCTTTTTAGGAGTCAAAAGTGATCAGAGAGCAAGTAGCCCCCCTCCGAGCCTTCTTTTCCCCAAATCAATCCGATCAAAATTTTGAAATAGTCATTTTATTCAAAACTGTCCTAAGATCGTTTAAGAAGGCCTCCGAGATTAACACCAGGGGTGAATCTAGAGTAAAATCTTGGGGGAGGCCCAACGTGACAAGGATACTACTGAGCAAAATCTTGGGCAAAATCTTCCACAATTAATACCAATAAATAAATGAAACCCCAAACGAACAGAAATTATAATAAATAACTGAGTCAAACTCAAAATAAGCAGAAATTATTATGAGTAGGGCTCAAAACCCCAATGCTTTCTAAAAGCCAGAATATGATTTTTACTTTAATGAAAAAACTCTTTTAAATATTTTCACTTTTATCATAGGCAGTGCAATAGCGCTACCTAAGTAAAGAACGATGTTGGCACAATGTATTATTATTATTATTTTTTCTTTTTCCATACCAGGGCACTTCGTATCGAAGGAGTTGTCGTAGAATCTACGAAAAGGGCTAATTCGATTGGAAATTGGAGTGACTTGTGCCCTTTTTAATAGTCGAAAGTGATTGGAAGGCAGCTAACACCCCTTCCACGCCCACCATTCCGCTAAAATCATCCAATCAAAATTTTTAGATAGCCAGTTTGTTCCACGCAGTTTAAAATTCAAGAAATTACACCTTCGATTAGATCACTCCCCCCACAGTCTTCAGGGGAAGGATTATAAGTAATGCCCTGGGGACATATAAGTTTTTATAGAAATCTTTGTCGTTGAAGCTTGAAAAATGGCTCATTCAATTGGAAATTCAAAGGGCTAGTGCCCTTTTTAATAGTCGAAAGGGATTCTAGGGCAACTAGCCCCCCTCTCACGCTCACCTTTTCCCCAAACACATCCAATCAAAATTTTTAGATAGCCCTTTTATTCAATGTAGTTGGGAGTTTTGGAAATTAGGTCTTAAAAGATGACAACCCCTCACCCCACACCCCTCAGGGCAAGTGTTTTAAGTTATGCCCTGGGGCATATAAGGTTTTTATAGAAAGCGATGTTGTAGAAACTTCGAAAAGGGCTGATTCAATTGGAAATTGAAAGGGCTAGTGCTCTTTTAATAGTCGAAAGTGATTGAAGGGTAACTAACCCCCTCTCACGCCCACCATTTCCCAATCAAAATTTTTGGATATCTATTTTGTTCAACGTAGTCGAGAGCTCTGGAAATTTGGTCTTTTATGATGATAACCCCATCAGAGCCCTCAGTGCAAGGCTTGTAAGTTATGCCCTGGGGGCATAAAAGGTTCATATAGGAAGTTGTTGTAGAAATTCCAAAAAGGGCTCATTAGATTGGAAATTTAAATTGACCTTTTTTATAGTCAAAAGTGAGTGGAGAGTAGGTAACTCCCCTCTCGCACCCACCATTTCCCCAAACACGTTCAATAAAAGTTTAGAGATAGTCAATTTGTTCAACGTAGTTGAAAGTTCTGGAAATTATGTATTTAAGGATGATAAACCCCCCAGAGCCCTCAGGGTAAAGGTTGTAAGTTATGCCCTGGGGGCATATAAGGTTTTTACAGATAGAGTTGTGGTAAAAACTTCAAAAGGGACTTATTCACTTGGAAATTGAGAGGGCTAGCGCCCTTTTTAATAGTCGAAAGTGATTGGAGGGTAGCTAACCCCCCTCTTGCGCCTACCTTTCCCCTAACCACATCCAATGAAAATTTCAGATAGTCATTTTGTTCAACGTAGCTGAAATTACTGTAAAATAGGTCTTTGAGGATGACAATCCCCCCCCCCAGCCCTCAGGGCAAGGGTTTTAAGTTATGCCTTGGGGGCATATAAGGTTTTTATTGAATGCGTTGTCGTAGAAACTTTCAAAACTGCTCATTTTATTGGAAATTGAAAGGTCTAGTGCCTTTTTCAATAGTTTAAAGTGACTGGAGAGCGACTAACGCCCCTCTCACGTCCACCATTTTCCCAAATACATCCAATCCAAAATTTTGAGGTAGCCATTTTGGTTAACGTAGTTGAACGTCTTGCAAATTAGGTCTTAGAGGATGACAACCACCCTCACAGCCCTTAGTGTAAGGGTTGTAATTTATGCCCTGGGGGCAAATAAGGTGTTTATAGAAAGCGTTATCGTAGAAACTAGAAAAGGGCTGATTCGATTGGAAATCGAAAGGCCTATTGCCCTTTTTAATGATCGAAAGTGATTGGAAGGCTTGGCATTTTAATATTAAAGGTCGATATGGGTATAATGTACAATTTTGTTGTTGTTGTTGTTTAGACCAGGGATCTTCGTATCAAAGGAGTTGTAGTAGGAACTTTGATAAGGGCTCATTTGATTGAAAATAGAATAGGCTCATGCCCTTTTTAACAGTCGAATATGATTGGAGGGAAACTAATCCCCCTCCCTTGCCTACCCTCCCATTTGCCTTTATATTTAAAAACTAATTGTTGCCTTCAGATTAAATCAAAATGCACTGTGTTAATGCTAATTCCCAATAAGGCATCTCAGAAGTATCCCAATAACTACTGAGGGTATTATGCTGAAACTTTCAGTGCTACTTCTTCTCTTAAAATTTAACAAAGTCAAAATAGCGTCAGTGTATCCAAGCTATCAAAGAAAGTAAACAGAATTTTTTTGCGAATGGTATCAAGTTTTCCATTTCTGGTCAACTAGAGGAGGTATGAAACTAAATTAAACACTACTGAATGAATGAATTTTATTAATAACCTGTTTTACAATAAACAGAAAAAGACAGAGCACAAACTAGAAAAGAAAGAAAAAGCAAAAACTGGCAAGAAAAACAAATACAAACAGAAAGAACTACATAATAACACAACTATTTGAGAAGGTGGGCCCACTCGTGATCCAGGAGCTCTAGTTTTTTCACGTAATTCTGAATTACCTCCTCCACGGCACTCAGAGGCTCAACAATTCCATATTTCGCAGCAATATGGTGGTTTCTAACAAAAGGCGGCAATTGAAGAAGATATCGGGCATACTTGAAAAATACCGACCTTATGTCTTTCTTGTTTCGTGCACTCAGGAGCTTCCAAAAAGGAGACACGTACAAGACATGAGGCAAAGCTACTGCATTATAAAGACGAGCCAAATATTTACGGCTTGAATTGCGACGGCTAGTGACAACACCCGCATAGGCAATGCGCACTTTTTTAGAAAGGTGTTCAATAAGCAAAGACTGGGTCTCTCGAAGATTACGACCAATCGGGAGGCCAAGGTACGTAATGTGACTAGACGGTGTTACGGTAATTCCACCAAGCCTGACTGTAGCATTATCTTCAGGGCAATTAAAAAACAAAACAGCAGACTTTTCTACATTAAACTGCAAACCAATATCAACATAACTTTTTTCAAGACGCGAGAAATTATTTTCTAATGAAGAAAGCAACCGAGACAGATTTAAAAGATCATCTGCAAAACCCTAGAAGTGACAAGTCAATATGCTTGTAAATATAACTCGTAGAGATAACCTGTTGTGCATCATTAACACTGTTATTATACAAAGTAGGAGACGTTATAGCCCCTTGCTCAATTCCCTTATGTACGGATATCTCCCCACTAAGCTCACCATCTTGCAAACGAACACGAAGCTTGAGGTTCCTATGCATATCACGTAGTGACCTTACAATTGAAGAACGCACGCTTCGCTTACAAAGCTCAAACCAAAATCTGGGCATGAATCCCAGAGTCAAAAGCTCTCCTGACATCATACTGACCTAAGATCAATGTTTCTCGCGAGAGATGAGCATCAAGTAATATGTTAGCAAGAAGATAAAGTACATGGGTGCACCCGAGGCCTTTTCGAAAACCAAACTGGCGTGGAGGCATCTCACACTTATCATAAATCTTATCAAACAGAATAATCTCGAATAGTTTACAAAATACTGAAGATATCGTTACTGGCCGATATGAAGAAGGCTGTTCGGCTGGCTTCCCCTTCTTTAATATCGGTATAACCATACCCAGACTAAAGCAACTCGGGACTAACCATTGTGTCAAAATAATCTGAAACAGAAGGGCAATATGATGGTAAAGAACTAACTTCCTAAAGAAATATGTAGAGCACAAACACTATTGCAGCCTTTTGAGTATACCTTTTCAGCTTTTTAACGGCCTGGCAAATTGTGACCGGTGACACTGAGAAATCGTCGAAGGTGTCGGTATGCATAGAAGCCAGCTCATTCTCGTAATTAGACTGCAGAACTGGATCAGGCGCTTTGAACTTGGACTCAAAGTAAGCACTCCACTGATTAGTAGAAATATTAGACGTAGGCTTGGCTGCTTCAGGCTTAGATCGAAGCGACCAAATAAGGTTCGGATTTTTACTGAGCTTTTGCACAAAATTTTCTTTGAGGGTTGCACGGTGGGCATCTAACGCTTTATTGAACTTTCGTTTTGTATGAATTCGAATCTCGTTCACTATTCCACTTCGTGAAGTGCTACTCCACTAAGAGTTAGTGGGGTTCTGGCTGTAAAGAGGTCTAAAATCTTCATCTTAAAAATTTTGGGGGGGCAAAATTGGGGTAAATTAACATTTACATTCTTTCAAATTTCGAGGGGACATCTTGAACGGAGTCATTTTTCGTAATAATTTCAATGAGTTATCCATTAATATTGAAAAGTTGGAGTACAAAATTCCCTAAACGTAACTTTTAAGCTTAATTTAGTCGATTTTAGGGGTTTTTGAATGCAAAATTTGAAACCAATTTATGTATATAGAACGTCATTTTTTCTATATTAAATAATCAAAATAATTTAATAGTATATATGTATAAGAACAGATATAAATTTATTAGCAGTATTTTTTCCTATCCTAACACTTAGTGTTAGGATAAAAAATACTACTAATAAATTTATAAGTATATTAAATTTTAAACCCTCTTAGGAGGGTTGTATTAAATAAGATATGATTTTATTTACCCTGGAACACTTAGCATTCCAGGGTGAAAATAAAATCAATATCTTTATGTTATTCTAGAAACCCTCCTAAGAGGGTTTAAATAAAATTTAATATATAGATATAAATGATATAAATAATTTACATTCACCACTCTTTTATTATTCTAATAAAAGAGTGGTGAATGCAATATACAGAACGGTATATATTATAATAATAAAATAAAATACACATAAGCTGGCTCCTTAATAAGATCCCTCTTGGACATGTCGGGCTATGCCCACATGTCCAAGGGGGGGGGGGATCTTACTCGTAGCCAGCTTATGTGTATTGCATTATTATATGAATATGCCGCCTTTATCATCATTGTTGTTATCTTTCTTGAACAGGCGTTGAATGGAGATATGGTACATTAGTTGTTCGGGAACTGAGTCGTGATTTATCGAGTATTTAAGGTCCTTAGGGGTGGGTTAGTTCCCTAATTTCCTTTAAGTTTTATATTACTCTTGTTCAAATCACTATTACAGTTAAGTAAGTAGTCAAACAAAATTTCATCGACTACTCGGTTTAATTTTGGAATTACTATTTAACTCTATTCAAAATCCTACTGTGACCAGTTTCTATTTGATGTTCATTTCCAGGTATTAAATTATATCTAAGCAATCTCTATATTAATTAAGTAATTAATAAAAAATTAATAAAATTTTCTCTTTTCAATTTCCTAGTTAATCAAAAGCTGATGGCAAATTTTCTTTTCTAATCAAGGGTCAATTTTTGTCGTTAAATAAGATATTTTGTGGTGGGTCCACTTAATAATGGCGGTCAGGAAATGGGTTTCAGCCGCTTGCTGGGCATACTGCTTTCAGACACCTTATATCTTGTCTTAGGGTAGGTATTTTATATCTTAATTTCTTCACTTTCTTGTATTAGCAGCTAACATCGTTTATAATCCTATCTCTTCAATTACTGAGGGGTTCTTTTATATTTTATTAAATCAAGGTAGACAGATTATTACTTTTTGCGATTAGGGTGAAAGTTTGATTCTAGCTGGGCTGTTTATTTTTTCTTCGGGTCATATGCGAGATACCAATTAAGTTAGGCGGTGCAGTGATCGACATTATTATCTATTTCTTAGGTATAGCGATTGAGAAAATAGGGGGATCATCCTGTGCCAGCATCCGCGGTCATACAGGAGCCTAAAGTAAACATTCTAGGTGAATAGGAGAGTTTTGGTACAAGAGACTTTTATAACAACAAGGGTGAAATCTGTACTTAAGTTAAATTTCTTGTTTAAAGCATCTTTTAGGTAGTTAAACGACTAGGATTAGATACCCTACTAGTCTATTCTTAATTAACCTGGGTAGTAATATTAAAACCTAAAGAATTTGGCGGTTTCTAAACCGCCAAATGGCGGTTTCTAAAAAGTAAAGAACTCCATTAAACAAAAAATGAGCAAAAATAAAATCAAATAATCTACCAAGCGTTGAAACTACCACAAATCAGCATCGATAAATAAATGAAACCCAAACGAACTGAAATTACAATAAATAACCGATTCAAACTCAAAACGAGCAGAAAGTAACGTAAGTTGGGCTCAAAACCCCTATAAATTCTTAAGGCCAGAACATTACTTACACTTAACTGAAAAAATATAAATGTTTTTTACTTTTATGACTTTAATAAATCAAATAATATTAACATTTTGATTACTATATATCAGTATATGTATATTAAACTGACAATGCAAGTAGGAGGGACCTAATGACTACTGTACGAACATAATTTATGCATGTTTTTGTTCTGTTTGTTGATGTTTTTTCATGGTTTTGTCCTGTTTGATGGTTATGTTGTTTTTTTCTTCTGTTTGTTGATGGTTATTTGATGGTTTTGCTCTATTTGACGTATATTTGATGTTTTTTCATGGTTATATGATGATTTCTGTTCTGGTTATTGGATGTTTGTTTGATGATTATGAGTGTTGGTCAATTTATTTGTTGTTTTCATGGATGTAGACATAAGTCCAACAATAATTGCTGGATGTTTTTTGGATGTCAACATAAGTCAAACAACAATTGCTGGATTTAGTTAGAGTTATAGTTTAGTTTAGTTGTATTTCAGAGTCTAGAGTTTCAAGTTAGACTCTCAGCACTTAGAGTTTTAGTTAGAGTTATATTCAACAACAGCTGGGATGTAGGGGAATTCTAAGTGTATTGATTGACTAAGGGGACAGGATTTCTGGGAAATCGATTTGCATAATCGACGGGGAATTCTATCATGAGAGGATTTCATTTTTAAATATGGCTTCTCTGGTCTTTAGGTCTGAGAATAAATATTAATATTCTATCGAAGCCATAATAGTGTAACTAGGAACACCTTAGATTTTTTCAGAAATTCATTTGAGATCAAGACAGATTGAATATATTTTACGCGGGAAATGGTTTCCTGGGAATTTCAAATGCGACAGCGCAGGGATGCCGAAACGAAGGAACACACAGAAATTACTTTTAGGGGATTATTTGGGAGAAACAAATTAATCGGCATTTTAGGGATTTTTTTGGGCGAAACAGTTTGAGAAATTTTAGAAGATGATTTGGGGTGAAACTCTGTGGTCGTTATAATACACAAGTTCCATTTGAACAGTGTTGTAAGGTCCCGTACCCAAAACCCAAAGGGGCCCCGCCCAACTTTCTTGCCCCCCTCCATTTTTTTATACATTTTTTGGCGTGCTTGGGACAAAGAAGGCCCCCCAGGCCCCCAGACCCCCAATGATCCCCCCTCTCCCCCGCCCCCCCCCCCATTTTTTAATACTTTTTTTGCACACTTGAGACACAGAAGGGCCCCCATCCCCCCAACGTTTTGGATCCCCCCGAATATATCTTTTCAGAACAAGTTCTTTACGTAATGTCCCTCATAAACCCATTTTACAAGTTGAAGTACTCATCCTTTTCACACACAACTTTACCTTACGGATTTTCGCATACCCCAACACCAAGCAATACTTTTCAAAAGACATTATTATATTATTTCAGAACAAGTTCTTTTCTTAATGTCCCTATGACTGTTTCATAAGTCTGTTAAAAATTAGAGTCGTTGTAAAAAATATTTCGTACCTTTATATCTGGTTGGTAGAATACTCCTTCAGGGTACTCCGCAGGGAAAATTTTCTAGGGGACGAGCTCTAGAAAAAGTTGTATTAAAACCTCATCAATGAAACAAATAGGCTTAAAAGTTGCCGGGGTGTAATAACTATTTTCATTAAAGTAGCAATTTGAAATTAATCAACATAAACTAGCCGGCGTTTATTATTAAAATTTAGCAGTCATAATGATAAAATTAGTAGAATTAAAAAAAAGATAGTAGAATCTATTCTAGAAAGATTGGAAGGAATTCGGCAAAACTTGCCTCCGCCTGTTTAACAAAAACATCGCTTCCTAATTCTAGGAGGTCGGGCCTGCCCACTGATTAATTAAAGGGCCGTGGTATACTGACCATGCGAAGGTAGCATAATCATTAGCCTCTTGATTGGGGGCTAGAATGAATGGTCTGACGAGAGGCAGCCTGTCTCCCTTACTAAATTGAACTTAATCTTTAAGTGAAAAAGCTTAAATATTCTTGGAGGACGATAAGACCCTATAGATCTTCACATTCATCTCTTTTATCTAACGGTAGGTAAACGGGCAAAAGAAAAGAATGTTTGGTTGGGGCGACAATAAGAGTAGAATAAACACTTAAGAATATGTGCACACAAATAAGTGACCATTGATCCTTAGATGAATATAGAACAAGTTACCTTAGGGATAACAGCGTAATTCTTTTTGAGAGTCCAAATCGACAAAAGAGTTTGCGACCTCGATGTTGGTTCAGGGGCCCTATTTGGTGCAGCAGCTTAGTTAGAGAGTCTGTTCGACTATTAAATCCCTACGTGATCTGAGTTCAGACCGGCGTAAGCCAGGTTAGTTTCTACCCCCAAGACAAATCCAACCGGGATAGTACGAAAGGACCTCCCGGGGTTTTGTCAGCTTGGCAGATAAATGCATTAGATTTAGGATCTATTTATAAGGATACCTTAGTTGATAGCTCAGGCATAAATGATTTATTTCATCTTCCTTCAAGTAGTCATGGTCTTAGTCTCAGTTGCTTTTTTAACACTACTAGAGCGAAAAGTTTTAGGATACATTCAATTACGGAAGGGCCCAAACAAGGTCGGGGTTGCGGGAGTACTTCAACCGTTCTCTGACGGAATTAAACTTTTTAGAAAGAAGGTCACTTCCGTTGACTTCTAACTTCATGTTCTCTGACGGAATTAAACTTTTTAGAAAGGAAGTATCACTTCCGTTGACTTCTAACTTCATACCTTATCTTGTAGCTCCCGTATTCAGCCTATTTCTTTCTTTCTTCTTATGGACGCTAATTCCTTTCATATCTTATGGGGCAAAATTCAGTCTATCGTTTCTCTTGGTTATTTGTGCTATAAGAGTGGGGGTTTATAGAATCATAGTGGCAGGTTGATCTTCTAATTCTAAATATTCTTTATTAGGAAGAATCCGGGCAGGGGCTCAGACTATTTCTTATGAAGTATCCTTGATCATTATCATTCTTTCTCCATTGATACTGTTCAAAAATCTTGACCTAGAAACATACTTAATCAAGTCTTCATACTTAGGGTGACCCGTATATCTATGCCTTCCATTAAGAATTTGTTGATTTATTACTATTTTGGCAGAAACTAATCGCACTCCTTTTGACCTGGCCGAGGGGGAGTCCGAATTAGTATCGGGGTTTAATACAGAATATATAGGAGTGGGCTTTGCACTTATTATGTTATCAGAATATGCTAGTATTCTTTTCATATCCTTGTTATTTAGCATTGTTTTCGGGGGGATAAGTTTTTTAATATTTTCTTTGGTTGTCTATTCTTATCTTTGAAGACGGGGGTCATACCCTCGTTACCGGTACGATAAACTAATATATTTATGCTGGAAAAGTCTTCTACCGGCATCTCTAATATTTCTTTGCTTCTACTGGAGACTCTGCCAAGCTGGCTAATAGTAAAGACCCCTGGTTATGTAATAAACCTTGTTCTGCTTTCAAAACAGATGCTTTAGTCAGCCAAGGGGTCACATTAGATAATCTTATCATTTATATTGACCACAACAGGAGCAAAGAGGAAATAAGAGAAATAGAGACATGTGAGGACCTGACCTAGGGCAATATAAGGTTCCTCTACTGGTCGTGCTCCAATCCATGTAAGGAGTAGAAAGACTGAAACTCAAGACCAAAATAAAGGTTGGGCAATTGAATAAAATTCAAGTCCTCGAAATTTAGGCTTAAATGTAAAGGGAAGAGAAATGAGAATAAGAATAGAAGAAACGAGCGCAATCACCCCGCCCAGTTTATTAGGGATAGATCGCAAAATGGCATACGCAAACAAGAAATACCATTCTGGCTGAATATGAGCTGGAGTAACTAACGGGTTGGCGGGGATAAAATTATCTGGATCTCCAAGGAGGTACGGGCTAGTTAGAGAAAGAGTAACAAGAAGAAAGATAAGGACCATGAAACCAACGGTATCCTTAACAGTGAAGTAAGGGTGGAAAGGGAGTTTGTCTAAATTAGCATTAATTCCTAAAGGATTATTAGACCCTCTCTGATGAAGGAATAAGAGGTGAACCATGGTCAACCCTGCAACTAAAAAGGGAATCAAGAAGTGAAAAGTAAAAAATCGTGTAAGAGTAGGATTATCTACTGCAAATCCCCCCCAGAGTCATTGAACTACATCACTGCCAATGTAGGGTACTGCCGATACTAGATTAGTAATCACAGTGGCTCCTCAAAAGGATATTTGTCCTCATGGAAGGACATAGCCTAGAAAGGCGGCGGCCATGACTAGAAATAAAAGGATAATTCCTGTTATCCATGTTTCAAAGTAGTGGAATGATCCATAATACATTCCTCGCCCGATATGAAAGTAGATACAAATAAAGAAAAAGGACGCCCCGTTAGCGTGAACGGTCCGGAGGAGTCAACCGTAGTTAACATCTCGGCAAATATGGGCGACTCTGGAGAATGCTAAGTCGACTCTCGCGGTGTAGTGTATTGCCAAAAAAAGACCAGTGATAATTTGTACTATTAAGCATAGTCCTAGTAGGGAACCAAAGTTTCATCAAATAGAAATATTGGCCGGGACAGGGAGGTCGACTAGAGCGGAATTAATGATTTTTAGAGTCGGTTGTGTTTTACGTAAAGATAACATTATGATATTTAATGGAGGATGGGTCTAGATTATTGATCGGAGAGGCTTCCTATTTCTATTCAAAAAGTCAATAACTAGTAAAAGAGCTAAGAACAAATAGACCACTACAAATGAGTAAGTGAGAAGGGAGATATATCTAATATTAAAGTTGATCACTATATAGTCGGTAGTACATTGATAGACTAATGGGGTATTTATGGTCGTTCTAGTTTTATTTAGAATTACCATAGAAACAACAATTGTAGGGACGGCTCATAGGAGAGAGGTTAATTCAATACTGAATTTTTCGTTAGCTCTTAGGGAAGACACATAAATAAATATTACTAGAATTCCTCCTAAGAAAATTAAGAAAAGAATTAGAGAAATCCAGAGAGAAATCTTCTTAAGTAAGACGCAGATTAATAAAGTTTGTAGAAATAATGATAAAGTAAAAGCAAGAGGGTGGTTGAGCAAAAGCATAAATAAAGAGATGGAAATAATAAGTCTTAGAATCTCAAAAGGTAGTTTAACAAAAACATTAACTTTGGAAGTTAAAGATGTTTATAACTCTTTTGAAGACTGAGAGATTTCTCTAAATTCGATTTACAAGACCGATATTATTTTTTAATTACACAGTCAATTATAATAATCTATCTATCTCTCTTCTTAGGGTTGTTAATTTTCTCTTCAAGAAGCAAGCATCTTTTAGTGACTCTATTGAGACTGGAATTCCTTATTCTCTTGCTATTTAGACTTTTTATTTACTCAAACCATATAAGAATAATAAATGCATTTACTTTCCTCAGAATTACAGTTTGTGAGGGAGCTTTAGGGTTATCAATCTTAGTATCTTTGGTTCGGTCATCTGGTTCAGATCAAGTACAATTTCTAAATGGGTAAGTGGTTCTTTACTTCAAGTTTAGCCTATCTGGCCTTTATATACAAATTAATATTGGAATTTTATTTGAGTTGGGGCACTATTCTTCTGGCATTGAGCTCAGGGGTATTCTTTTTGATAATTCTGAGACTCAAACCTAACAGACTTCTATCCTATAGAGTTACATTATTAATGCTATTTATTTTTTTATGGTTGACTTTTACCACTCATTCATTTATTGGATTTTATGTGTTTTTTGAATGTTCTTTGATTCCTACAGTTATTCTAATTCTCGGCTGAGGTTATCAACCAGAGCGGTTACCCGCTTCCTACTATTTCCTCTTTTACACTCTTCTCTCCTCTCTACCTCTGCTCTATATTATCATCACTTACACTTCCATCTACTCATCATCTGTTTTGCAATTTTGGGGAAACTTTAGTGATAGTACAATTTTTTTGTTAGTAATTTTGTCGTTTTTGGTTAAGCTTCCAATGTATTTCACTCATATTTGACTCCCGAGGGCTCATGTAGAGGCACCAGTCACCGGGTCTATAGTACTAGCTGCTATTCTTTTGAAATTGGGTGGTTACGGCCTTTATCTAGTTCAGGGGCTAAACATTCACAGCGAAACTATGGTAATAGGGGTTTGTATAACAGGCGGGGTTTATAGCTGCTTAATTTGCCTACGACAATCTGATGTCAAATCTTTAATTGCATATTCCTCTGTAGCTCACATATCATTTGTTATTTTGGCTATATTAATATTCGGGTATTATTCTAATATTAGATCAATTTTAATAATGGTTTCTCACGGGATTTGTTCTTCTGGTCTATTCTACTTAAGCTATGTATTTTACACACGGATTTGAAGTCGCAGATTTTTGCTGACTCGTAGAACTATTTCACTTTTTCCTTACTTATGTTTTTGATGATTAGGTCTCAGCTTTTATAATATAGGCCTCCCCCCATCAATCAACTTTTTTTCCGAGATATATTTTTTTATCGGTGTTTTTAGCTTAGATTGATTAATAGCAGCTTTATCTGGAATTTTATGTTTTTTCTCATCCTGTTATTGCATTTATCTTTATTCCAGCACCAGTCATGGAGAGAGCCTTTATGTATCTAGCTGATTAAGCTGCAGACTAAAAGAATATCTAATTAGAAGAGTTCACTTTATTCCACTATTAATATTGGTTTTCCTTTACTGTTATAGTTTAAATAGAACATTAGTTTGTGGAGCTAAAAGAGAATATTTCTAATAGTATTGTTATATTTCGTACTAGGTTATATATTACTGACGATTAGAATGATAGCTATCTGTCTCTCGTTTTCACTGTTTATGCTAGATGAGGTCTATCTACTAAAAATATCTTTCTTACACCTAGATTATCAAATATGTCTCGACTGATTAGGGATATCATTTATCTTCCTAGTTCTCTTGATTTCTTCTCAAGTGATAATTTACTCTTCTTATTATATAGAGGGGGAAATCTTTATGGGTCGTTTCATATATATATTGCTAGGATTTATTTTATCCATAATCTTGCTGATCATTTCATCAGACGGATTAAGATTAATATTGGGCTGAGATGGGCTTGGAATTACTTCTTATCTTTTAATTATGTTTTATAGAAACTACATGTCTTCTTCTAGAAGCATAGTAACAGTTTTAAGAAACCGAGTGGGAGACGTATTAATTTTATGATCGTTGGGATTGATATTTTATTCAAAAAGTTGGGATTATATATACTTAAGATATTTTTCTTTATCAATTATACTTTTTTTTATTGTATGTTCCTTTACTAAGAGAGCCCAACTTCCTTTCTCTGCATGGTTACCTGCAGCTATAGCAGCTCCTACCCCTGTTTCCTCATTGGTACACTCGTCCACATTAGTAACTGCTGGAATCTACTTAATAATCCGTTTATCCCCCTCATTCGAGGGGAGAGGGTGCCTTTTGCTTATCTTGGCAGGGTCCATAACTTCATTTTTCTCAGGTTTAGCTGCGTTTGGTGAAAACGATTTAAAACGAGTAATTGCACTATCTACGTTGAGTCAGTTAGGAGTAATAATATTTTCTTTGGGCTTAGGGTTAACATTATTCTGTTATTTTCATTTATTTGCTCATGCACTTTTTAAGGCTCTTCTTTTTATATGTTCAGGGGTAGTCATCCACTCATTAGGTGTACAGGATATGCGTCGAATGGGTGGGGTTTCTAGAATACTTCCATTCACAAGTCATATTATTCTCGTATCCTCTTTAAGATTGATAGGATTTCCGTTTTTATCAGGTTTTTTTTCAAAGGATTTAATTATCGAATCTTCAGAAGAATTATCTATACTCATCCCTAGAGGTCTTATACTAATTTCCTGTCTTTTAACTAGTGTTTACTCATCTCGAATCGCCTTAGTATGTCTATGCTCTTACAATTACAATCTAACTTGCCTCTATAGGGATGAAGAGGGGGATTATTTGGGTCCCCTCTTTACTCTTTATTGGGGGGCTGTTATAGGGGGTTATTTTTTTTATTGAGGTTTCTTGGGGGACATAAGTCCCATTTTAGGGGGTTTTGCAAAAATCATACTCCTATCTCTGGTTGGGTTAGGGGTCATATTACCCTATTTCATTAAATTACGAAGCTTCAATTTAATACATTGTTTAAGAAATATGTTTTTTCTACCATTTATTACAGGGTATATCAGTCTGATTCCTTTACGTGCAGGGGAACTTCTTTTATATGATGGAGACCATGGTTGGGTAGAAGAAATAGGTCCATCTATGATTTATAATAACAGATTGTGGGGATCATCTTTATTTTCATTTCTGTCATCTTCTCCTTATAAGGTTCTTATTTTAGGCTCCCTTTTACCTCTCTTACTTATTTATTTCTGTAGCTTAGTAAGAGCGCAACACTGAAGATGTTGAGGCGGGTTATTCCTGGAAATATTTAAAAGACATATGTCTATCTATACACTGAAAATGTATTGTATTATTTATACTACATAAATAGGCAATGAGTAGAATTTAACTACCCGGTTGGAGAGTTAGCAGCTCCCTTCCTTCTTTTTGCCTCTTAGCAGGGGTTATCCCTTGCTCTTCAGTAACAGTGAAGCGCTATCTATTAGCTTCTGCTAAAGAGTGAGGACCGAAAGGCCTAAATTCAGGTCGAAACTGGACTTGATATATCAATTCTTACTCTGAGAGAAGGAAAATCCTCCTTCAGGATGCAAACCTAATGTTCTATCTAAACTATTCTCCTTATAGGGTAAATTATAATCAGGATTACTTAATTCATCTAAGGGCACCTTCTTTTCATTCATAAAACACTCCAATAATAAGGATAAAAGAAAAAAAAATAACTAAATAAGTTCTTATAGACGAAATATTAAGAAATACCACAGGTAAAAGAAGTGTAATTTCCACATCAAAAATAAGAAAAATTAAGGTAATGACAAAAAATCGGATAGAAAAAGGAGTGCGAGAGGAATTTAATGGGTCGAAACCACATTCAAAGGGAGAACTTTTTTCACGATCAAGAGAGGTTTTTTTATTTACCAAGACCCCCAGGGTTAACATAATAAATACAAGGATTAAAATTCTTAGTCAAATCAAAAGAATTATCTTTCCCTACCAGGTTCTCTTGATTGGAAGTCAAGTATAATATCTATACTAGAAAGATATTCTCCTCATCAGTAAATAGAGAGATAGAGAAACAGTCATACAACATCCACAAAATGTCAATATCAAGCTGCAGCTTCAAACCCAAAGTGGTGTTGAGGGGAAAAGTAACATTTAGCATGGCGCACAGCACAAATTGAAAGAAAGACAGTACCGATAAGTACATGTAGGCCGTGAAATCCTGTTGCCAGGAAAAATGTAGACCCGTAAATTCTGTCTGCAATAGTAAAAGAGGCCTCTATATACTCTAACCCTTGAAGGAACGAGAAGTATACCCCTAAAATAATGGTAAACAAAAGCCCTTGGAAACATTGATCAAAATTATTTTCTATAAGTGCATGATGGGCTCAAGTTACCGTCACCCCTGAAGCCAGAAGAATTCTTGTATTAAGTAGGGGTACTTGAAATGGGTTAAATCTTTCCACTCCGATTGGTGGTCATAGAGCTCCAACTTCAATATTAGGTGACAAGCTTCTATGGAAAAATGCTCAAAAAAAGGATACGAAAAAGAAAACCTCAGAGATAATAAATAAGATTATTCCCCATCGTAAGCCAAAGCCAACTTTATCCGAATGTATTCCTTGGAAAGTGGCCTCTCGTGAGACATCCCGTCACCATTGGTAGGAAACAAATATAATTGTAACTAGTCCCGTAAAGAATAAGATTCTATCAAAAGAGTGAAACCATTTAACAAGTCCTGAAGTTATTACAAAGGCTCCTATACCCGTGGCTAAGGGCCAGGGTCTAACGTTAACTAAATGGTAGGGGTGGTTTAATTGATTCATTATTCTCTTGCATAGAGAGTCATTAAGGTTATAAAAACATAGGACTGAATAACAGCCACAGAGAACTCCAGGATCAAGAGAATAATTTGAGAAAGGATAACAGCTGTAGTGATATAAATATTTCCTATGTCACCTTGATCTCCCAAAAGAGTTAAAAGAAGATGACCTGCAATTATATTAGCCGCAAGTCGAACAGAAAGGGTGATTGGCCGGATGAGATTTCTAATAATTTCAATTAGCACTATAAAGGGCATAAGAGGAATCGGCGTCCCTAACGGGACAAGATGGGCTAAGGCATTTAGAGTTTCCCTAATTCAGGTATATATAATAAAGGAAAGTCACAGGGGTACTGCCAATCTTAGGGTGACTGCTAAGTGTCTGGTGGCAGTAAAAATATAGGGAAATAGACCAATAAAATTATTGAAGAGAATAAACATAAAAAGGGCAATTATTAAGATATTGGCCCCAAGTCTAGCTGATCCTATAAGCAGGGATATTTCCCGGTTCAGGTCATTTAAGATTTTCTTAGTCAAAAACTGGGGTCGTGACGGGACTATTCAGAAGGTTGTTGCTATAAACAAAAGCGGGATTGACATTCTCAATCAGTTGGACAAAAAGGAAGAAGTGGGGTCAAATACTGAAAACAGATTTGTTATCATTCTCAATTCAAGTGAATAGTGTGATTAAACAACGTCCTAGAAGAAGAAATTGGATAAGGTTGATAGAGGAAAAAGATTACAGCCATAATAACTCATAAGAGGAACAAAGAAACAAAGAAGATTATAATTCAAGGAAGCGGTATTATTTGGGGGATAAGAAACTGCCATTGGCCTCTTAAAGTTGACAACCTTATATTTATTACTAAACTAAGTTTCTACTTCCACAGGGGGTAATTACCATAAGAAAGCTTAAGAGGCTACCGCTTAAACTTCAGCCACCCTATGAAATCTGTAATTCAAGCCACTTCAAAAAGTCATTTTCTCTAATAGATTCAATTACAATAGGTATGAAACTATGACCAGAGCCACAAATTTCAGAGCATTGGCCGTAAAATACTCCAGGTATATTCACTAAGAGTCTAGACTGATTAAGTCGACCTGGGACTGCATCTATTTTAATACCTAGAGATGGTACGGCCCACGAGTGAAGAACATCATCTGAAGTAATTATTAGGCGGATAGCTTGATTATAGGGGACAGGTATGCGATTATCAACATCAAGCAAACGATATATACCCTTGGAGAGTTCATTTGAAGGAATCATGTAAGAGTCAAATTGAATATCATCAAAATCAGAATATTCATAAGACCAATATCACTGGTGTCCAGTTACTTTAATTGTTAGGGCAGGGTTATGAATCTCATCAATTAAATAAAGAAGACGAATAGAGGGAAGGGCAATAGCCACTAAAATGACAGCAGGAATAACGGTTCATACTGTTTCGATCGCTTGTCCGTCAAGGAGGTAACGATGGAGAAACTTATTGGAAAATAGAGCGGCGAGAAAGAATCCAACAAGTGAAGTAATAAGAATCACTACTAATAAGGCATGATCATGAAAAAAGATAAGTTGTTCTATGAGGGGTGAATTCCCGTTTTGTAGGCCCAGTTGAAATCATTGAGACACTTTTAAAGGGGTTACCCATCTTTGGAGCTTAAATCCAATGCATAACTGTTTCTGCCACTTTAAAAGGTAGAAATTATAGTAATTTCTTCATAGGAATGGTCAGCAGGTGGGTGAGGGTGATTTCACTCTACACTCGATCTTAAATTTAGTGAAAAGACATTAATTCGTTTGGCAATTATAGCCTCTCAAATGCAAAAAATAAATATAAGTGTGGCAACCATAGATATAACTCTTCCTAGAGAAGAGACTACATTTCATGAAGCATAAGTATCAGGGTAGTCTGCATAGCGTCGTGGTATTCCAGCAAGACCTAAAAAATGCTGCGGGAAAAAGGTTAAATTCACCCCTAAAAATATAATAAAAAAATGAACCTTAAGAAGAAATTGATTCATTCTCAGTCCAGTTATGAGGGGAAATCAATGTACGAATCCGCCTATAATGGCAAAGACAGCTCCTATAGACAAGACATAGTGAAAGTGGGCAACAACATAGTAAGTATCATGAAGAACAATATCAATTCTAGAGTTCGAAAGGACTACTCCAGTGAGACCTCCTACAGTAAATAAAAAGACGAAACCAAGCGCTCATAGTATAGAGGGAGTCATAGTAAGCCGTGTTCCATGAAGAGTTCCAATTCATCTAAAAATTTTGATTCCTGTGGGGATCGCAATAATTATAGTTGCAGCAGTAAAATATGCTCGAGTGTCTACATCTATACCCACAGTAAACATATGGTGAGCCCAAACAACAAATCCAAGAACACCAATTGCAAGCATAGCATAAATCATACCTAATGTTCCGAATGCTTCCTTTTTCCCTCTTTCTTGGCTAATAATATGGGAGACTATACCAAATCCGGGTAAAATTAGAATGTATACTTCAGGGTGACCAAAAAACCAAAATAAATGTTGGTAGAGAATTGGATCCCCCCCAACCGCGGGATCAAAAAAGGAGGTGTTTAAGTTACGGTCAGTTAAGAGTATAGTAATGGCACCTGCTAGGACCGGAAGGGATAGAAGTAAAAGAACGGCTGTAATTCCTACCGCCCAGACTAATAGAGGCATGCGATCAATAGATATTGACTGAGGCCGCATATTAATAATAGTAGTAATAAAGTTTACAGCTCCCAGAATTGAGGAAACCCCGGCTAAGTGAAGAGAGAAAATGGCTAAGTCTACTGAAGGTCCAGCATGGGCAATGGCGGAAGAAAGAGGGGGATAAACTGTTCATCCGGTTCCGGCCCCTCTTTCAACTATAGATCTAGCTAAAAGGAGAGTTAAAGAAGGTGGAAGTATTCAAAATCTTAAATTGTTTAAGCGGGGAAAAGCCATATCAGGAGCTCCTAGTATAATAGGCACTAATCAGTTACCAAACCCTCCAATGAGGATAGGCATAACTATGAAAAAAATTATAATAAATGCATGAGCTGTTACAATAACATTATATACCTGCTCATCTCCAATTAGGGAGCCAGGTTGACCTAATTCCGCTCGAATAAGTATACTTAAAGAAGTTCCTACTATTCCTGCTCAAGCTCCAAAAATAAAGTATAAAGTCCCGATATCCTTATGATTTGTAGAGTAAAATCAACGTTGCATAAGTAAAGTGGCCGATAATAGGTGCTAAATTGTAAATTTAGTTAAGGAAATTTCCCTTTACTAAATTTATCTTTAGGCTTAGTAGTTTAAAAAATGTAAGATTGCAAATCTTAAGATGGTCATTCCCTAGGCTTATGGTCTCAATTTCTTTCAATTACTACTAAGTAGACGGAGGTCAATTTATACACATATATATAGGTGTTTTGTGCACGTAGGATTTTGATTCCTAAAGAGGAATTTACATTTCATATATAATAAGTGAGGATGAGGTGCCTGATAAAAGGATTACGTTGATACTGTAATTATGTAGATAATACCCTCATCTATACAAGATATAGGGAAATTAAAGTTTAAGAATCTCTTATTTCCAGCTTTGAAGGCTGATAGTTTAATTAACTTAAAACTTTACAAAAAGAACAGGGGTAATAAAATGTTAAATATTATCGATAGAATCGCCAAAGCTTCTATACTCTTAGACTTCATCTCTGAGGGAAATAGAAGGGCGCTCATGGCAATCTTGAAATAGAAATAAACCGAGAAGCATGAAGATATAACAAGAACCATCACAATAATAGGAGATAAGATATTTATTTCTAGGGATATTCATTTAATAAAAAATCCTAAAAAGGGGGGTAACCCAGCTAGAGAAAGAAGACCAAATAAAATTGAAGTCCTATACATTAGTCTGGTGTAGTTACCTATTTGGGTTAAAGAAAACAACCCCTCTGTTGTAATAAAGCCATCACAAAGCAAAGAATAATTAAATGAGTGATAAAATAAATTGACACTAGAAAAAATCTGGTTATATTAATTATAAGCCAAGATAAATGTCTAACGGAGGAAAAAGCTATAATCAAACGGAGGTTCGATTGATTAAGACCTCCTAATCCCCCAATTATTGCTCTGACAAGAATAAAAAAAGAATTTGTAAATTGAATTATAGTTAATCCGAGAAGAGGTCCAATTTTTTGGAAAGTTATTAAGAGAGCTATAATCCTCCATGATATAGATTTAGAAATACTCACTAATCATATGTGAAACGGAGCTGCTCCGATCTTGATTAATAAAGCAAGGGGAATTAAAAACGAGAGAGATTGATTTAGAGTGCTCGCTAAAAAGATGACTGAGGCTACCGATTGAATTAAAAAATATTTTAATCTATTCTCCTTTCCTTCTTTAATCATGATTGGAATAAATCTCAAGGAATTCATTTCTATTCTAATCCATAGACCTAGTCAGGAGTGGGCCGACAATATAAGGATAAAGGAAAAAAACAAGCATAGTCATTTAATCATTTAAAGAGAGATTTCCCTATCATTGGGGTATGAGCCCAGTAGCTTAATTTAGCTTACTCTTTAATTTAGCCGGATGAGAAAGACTCCCCCCCCCCCCGAGAACGCTCCAGTCATGGAGCGTTTCGAGGGAGGAGTTTTTCTCGGAGGCCGAACTAAATTCTATACCATTATATTTCTTAAACAGCACTTAAAACTTAGATCACTGAAAACTCGGGACCTTATAATAATTAACGCAAGAAACACTTCATTTATGAAGTGCAACTCCACTAAGAGTTAGTGGGGTTCTGGCTGTAAAGAGGTCTAAAATCTTCATCTTAAAAATTTTGGGGGGGCAAAATTGGGGTAAATTAACATTTACATTCTTTCAAATTTCGAGGGGACATCTTGAACGGAGTCATTTTTCGTAATAATTTCAATGAGTTATCCATTAATATTGAAAAGTTGGAGTACAAAATTCCCTAAAACGTAACTTTTAAGCTGAATTTAGTCGATTTTAGGGGTTTTTGAATGCAAATTTTGAAACCAATTTATCTATATAGAACGTCATTGTTTCTATATTAAATAAGCAAAATAATTTAATAGTATATATGTATAAGAACAAATATAAATTTATTAGCAGTATTTTTTCCTATCCTAACACTTAGTGTTAGGATAAAAAATACTACTAATAAATTTATAAGTATATTAAATTTTAAACCCTCTTAGGAGGGTTGTATTAAATAAGATATGATTTTATTTACCCTGGAACACTTAGCATTCCAGGGTGAAAATAAAATCAATATCTTTATGTTATTCTAGAAACCCTCCTAAGAGGGTTTAAATAAAATTTAATATATAAATATGAATGATATAAATAATTTACATTCACCACTCTTTTATTATTCTAATAAAAGAGCGGTGAATGCAATATACAGAACGGTATATATTTATAATAATAAAATAAAATACACATAAGCTGACTCCTTAAAGATCCCTCTTGGACATGTTGGGCTGTGCCCACATGTCCAAGGGGGGGGGATCTTACTCGTAGCCAGCTTATGTGTATTGCATTATTATATGAATATGCCGCCTTTATCATCATTGTTGTTATCTTTCTTGAACAGGCGTTGAATGGAGATATGGTACATTAGTTGTTCGGGAACTGAGTCGTGATTTATCGAGTATTTAAGGTCTTTAGGGGTGGGTTAGTTCCCTAATTTCCTTTAAGTTTTATATTACTCTTGTTCAAATCACTATTACAGTTAAGTAAGTAGTCAAACAAAATTTCATCGACTACTCGGTTTAATTTTGGTATTACCATTTAACTCTATTCAAAATTCTACTGTGACCAGTTTCTATTTGATGTTCATTTCCAGGTATTAAATTATATCTAAACAATCTCTATATTAATTAAGTAATTAATAAAAATTTAATAAAATTTTCTCTTTTCAATTTCCTAGTTAATCAAAAGCTGATGGCAAATTTTCTTTCCTAATCCAGGGTCAATTTTTGTCGTTAAATAAGATATTTTGTGGTGGGTCCACTTAATAATGGCGGTCAGGAAATGGGTTTCAGCCGCTTGCCGGGCATACTGCTTTCAGACACCTTATATCTTGTCTTAGGGTAGGCATTTTATATCTTAATTTCTTCACTTTCTTGTATTAGCAGCTAACATCGTTTATAATCCTATCTCTTCAATTACTGAGGGGTTCTTTTATATTTTATTAAATCAAGGTAGATAGATTATTATTTTTGCGATTAGGGTGAAAGTTTGATTCTAGCTGGGCTGTTTATTTTTTCTTCGGGTCATATGCGAGATACCAATTAAGTTAGGCGGTGCAGTGATCGACATTATTATCTATTTCTTAGGTATAGCGATTGAGAAAATAGGGGGATCATCCTGTGCCAGCATCCACGGTCATACAGGAGCCTAAAGTAAACATTCTAGGTGAATAGGAGAGTTTTGGTACAAGAGACTTTTATAACAACAAGGGTGAAATCTGTACTCAAGTTAAATTTCTTGTTTAAAGCATCTTTTAGGTAGTTAAACGACTAGGATTAGATACCCTACTAGTCTATTCTTAATTAACCTGGGTAGTAATATTAAAACCTAAAGAATTTGGCGGTTTCTAAACCGCCAAATGGCGGTTTCTAAAAAGTAAAGAACTCCATTAAACAAAAAATGAGCAAAAATAAAATCAAATAATCTACCAAACGTGAAACTACCACAAATCAGCATCGATAAATAAATGAAACCCAAACGAACTGAAATTACAATAAATAACCGATTCAAACTCAAAACGAGCAGAAAGTAACGTAAGTTGGGCTCAAAACCCCTATACCTTCTTAAGGCCAGAACATTATTTACACTTAACTGAAAAAATATAAATGTTTTTACTTTTATGACTTTAATAAATCAAATAATATTAACATTTTGATTACTATATATCAGTATATGTATATTAAACTGACAATGCAAGTAGGAGGGACCTAATGACTACTGTACGAACATAATTTATGCATGTTTTTGTTCTGTTTGTTGATGTTTTTTCATGGTTTTGTCCTGTTTGATGGTTATATTGTTTTTTTCTTCTGTTTGTTGATGGTTATTTGATGGTTTTGCTCTGTTTGACGTATATTTGATGTTTTTTCATGGTTATATGATGATTTCTGTTCTGGTTATTGGATGTTTGTTTGATGATTATGAGTGTTGGTCAATTTATTTGTTGTTTTCATGGATGTAGACATAAGTCCAACAATAATTGCTGGATGTTTTTTGGATGTCAACATAAGTCAAACAACAATTGCTGGATTTAGTTAGAGTTATAGTTTAGTTTAGTTGTAGTTCAGAGTCTAGAGTTTCAAGTTAGACTCTCAGCACTTAGAGTTTTAGTTAGAGTTATATTCAACAACAGCTGGGATGTAGGGGAATTCTAAGTGTATTGATCCACTATGGGGACAGGATTTCCGGGAAATTGATTTGCATAATCGATGGAGAATTCTATTATGAGAGGATTTCATTTTTAAATATGGCTTCTATGGTCTTTAGGTCTGAGAGATAAATATTAATATTCTATCGAAGCCATAATAGTGTAACTAGGAGCACCTTAGATTTTTTCAGAAATTCATTTGAGATCAAGACAGATTGAATATATTTTACGCGGGAAATGGTTTCCTGGAATTTCAAATGCGACAGCGCAGGGATGCCGAAACGAAGGAACACACAGAAATTACTTTTAGGGGATTATTTGGGAGAAACAAATTAATCGGCATTTTAGGGATTTTTTGGGCGAAACCGTTTGAGAAATTTTAGAAGATGATTTGGGGTGAAACTCTGTGGTCGTTATAATACACAAGTTCCATTTGAACAGTGTTGTAAGGTCCCGTACCCAAACCCCGAAGGGGCCCCGCCCAACTTTCTTGCCCCCCCCCTCCATTTTTTTTATACACTTTTTGGCGCGCTCGAAAGAGGTGAAAAAAAGCGAATATCTAAATTATGAGTTATCAAATCTAAGCTGTAAGCGGAGCCTTGTTCCAAAAGGACACGGCAACAGTAATCTTAGACGATGGAAAAACTTTCACATTTGAACGTATGCCTTTTGGATTTTCATTTAGTCCAAACTGCTTTAGTCGACTAATGTATTTAGTGTTAAAAGATAACGAGCCAGAAAGTAAATCAGATACTTTGGCTTACTTAGATGATGTAATTTTGTTTACTGACATTCTGGAAGACCATTTAATTGTACTTAGAAGAAAACTAGGAAAATTCGAAAAAGCAGGCTTAAAATTAAAACCAGAAAAGCTGAAAATAGTAATACCAGAACTGGTTTTTCTTGAACATCTGATAAACCAAGGTACTATTTCGCCCAATCCGAAAAAAATTTACGGTCATCGAACAGTTACAACCATCAAAAGATCAAAAAAGCTGCAGATCAGTGTGGTTTTTGTTAAGCTGTTTCCGACTATATATTAAAAATTATGCGACAATTGCACAACCTTTGACCAACCTTTTGAAAAAAATCAGGCAAATTCCAATGTCAACTGAACGCGATAGAATCACTGAATAAAATAAAAAGGCATATTTGTCACAAGACTTCGGTTTGCAAACAGATGCTTCGGCGTACGAAATTGGTGCTATATTATTAAACATAAATTCTGAAGGGTAGAATTTATAGAATTTTGAGTTATCAAATCCAAGCTGTAACCGGAGCCTTTTTCCAAAAGGACAATGCAACAGTAATCTTAGATGATGGAAAAACTTTCACATTTGTTATCAAATCTAAGCTGTAAGTTGAGCCTTGTTCCAAAAGGACATTAAAGCTGAAAAAAGGAGATTACAGGCAAATACGTTATTTAACTGTCTCACTTACCTAAAATTCGAAAAGATTTAAAAAAGCTCCTAAGTTTGAATAAACAAACAGGCATAGAGTAAGCTAAAACAGTTAATGACACAAGTTGGTTCTAAATAGAACCAAAAAAAGGTGTAAAACAAAGACTACACCAACGAAAAATAAATGTTTATAGTACTATACGGAAAAATTATATAGTGGTAACAAATGTTAATTAGAAAATATATATTGTTATAAAAGTATTTCGAAAACCTTTAAAAAATATGGAATTGTTATCGTTATAAAAGTGTAAATGTATAAATTTCAATAGCAAAGTCGTTATTTGAACTATTGCCAAGCCCTTATATAGCGGCTAATCAAAGTTCTCTGTTATAGTGCATAAATCTTTTTGTTAAAGTTGAATTTTTTTGTAAATATTTTAGTGGCAGTTTATGACTGATCAGATAAAAGTCTTGATGGACATTTTTTAAAGTTGTACATAGAACAAACATGGCAGTGATTAAATAAATTGTTAGTGTACAAAATTATTGTTTGTTTTTAAACAACTAAGTTATGTATCAACATAACTTCTATTAATATATATATAAATATAACCTAAATTGTCCTTATACATTTATTGAATTGGTATTTCGAGTGTTTTATTGAAAAAAAAACGTATTTGTGCATTGTTATATTACTATATAAATACCTTTTAAAACTTTAACCAAATGTATTTTTTGATCAACATTCTATCTAGGTTTTGTGTGTGTAAGTTTATTACATAATGCTCGTGTACATACTGTGTTTTTATTTTTAGAAGTAACTTTAAAGTTTTAACTAGTGGTTTAATGTTATTTCTAAGCTTTTTTGACTTCTGGTACACGTATAAATATTTTTGGTTTGTAATAATCTGTTAATGATTAAAAATTATAGATTAAGCTCGAAAAGGATGACGCAAACAAATTGCCGGTAAGAAAAAATAATTTTTTTTATTTAAGCGGCATATTATGTTTAAAGTAAAAAGATATAAAAGTAATTATAAGTAATTAACCTTTCACTAAAAAAAAGAAAATGCAATTATATATACAAAATTGAGTTTTTTTTATATATATGTAACACTTTATGCTTTATTTGTATTCTTATGTGAATATTTATTTTAGATAGAGCCTTAGTTTTTTTTGGAAATCAAATTTTGCGTAACATCTTTTCGGATCCATTCTTTAATAAATTTTCTACGCATTTTTGTAAAGTGGCCAATTTCAAAGCCAGTTCAATTGTACTCCAATACCAACAGCTCACACCATCAGAAAACAAACCTGGTCAACTAATATTTTGGGAACTGCATGCAGTATTAAAGAACTTTGCAACCAATTAGTCATGGAGTGATATAAAATCAGAACTTAAATTAGGCCTAAAAAATATAAAAGAAAGTGCTACATAGCCTAAATGGCTTTATATTATTGAAAGAATATGTGAAAACACTTGTGTTGGAAAAATATGTGAAAGTTTAAAAACCAAAATTGTTATGTATAATTTAACCAAGGCGTTTCTAACCCCGGAAGATAAAAAATCAACCACATCACCCAGATAAATTAAATTATTAATAGGAATTAAATCTATACTCAATTAATCAAATAGTTTCTAATATAACTTTAAATCTAATTTAAGCAATAACACTAATATAATGCTTAAGCCACTGTGGGTCAAACTAAAACAGAAGATGTATATAAGAATGAGGGTGAAAAGTGAATTTTACAATATAAAAGACAAAAAGAAAAAGAGAGAAAAGAGAAACAAGAATAAATTCCAAAATTAATATCCTTTGAAGAAAGGACATGGCATATAATTGGCCATAAACATGACCCTACAGAAACCCATTGAGGGTATATGCACAGAATGACTGAAAGATGGCAGTATAAGCACCATGTACAAAATTAAAAAAAAATTGTTGGATTAAAAGTAAAATAGTTAGAGTTGGGGAAACTCTTCTCAAAATAGGAAGTATTGTGTTGACGCTTTCTAATTAAGTCAAATTTGGAATTTAGAAAAAAAAACATTAAGACAAAAATACAAAGTTTCGAAATACCGCTTTTTATTCAGATAAAGAACACATCCTGATATGTGCATGTTGAATAAGAAATTGAGAAATCACCACTTCCTTGCTATGTGCGTTAATGGGCCCGATAAGGTGTGATTGATGAAATGTATAAAAGATACATTTTATGGGAACGGGGTGCAATATACTAACATTATGCTGGACTTACCTCTGACCCGTTGATTTTAGAAATACCTTGGAATATTGTTGGAGTATTGTAAAGTGTTCAAATATTTTATTGTATCATACGTTATTGTAGATTTTTTATGCTTGTTTGACTCCCTGGAACAACCAGTCCCGCGGCTTATATGTTATCAGACTTGTACTGGTATATGTTAGCTGAATAAAAGTATTGTGTTATAGCAAACTTCTCTATAATCTAGTTTTAGTTCCTCAAATATTCCCAGCTGGTCCGCCTCATTAGTCAGGTCATAGCCTAAGGCATACTACCAAGGTTTATTTACCTTAGAGCCATTGTTTATCTCCCCTATAAAGGGAGAAATAAAGGCCACAACTACAACTTCATTTTAATACCTTGAAAAATTTTTACCACAAAATAATTCAGTGCTAAAAATTAAATTAGGCAGACGAAGTTTTTCACCTGCATTTATTTGAGTGTCATATGTTTATCTTTTTGGAAGCTGGTTTCTTTTTGTAGTGCTGCACTATAATCTAGTCTTTGTACATGGTGGGGTAATTAAATGTTATTATTATTATTATTATTCGATTATAGATGGTGATTTGTGGTAGGTATACGCTTGGTAGGTTATTTGATTTTATTTCTGCTCAGTTTTTGGCTTAATGAAGCTCTTTACTTTTCTTTGAAAATTTTGTATTGTGGAAACAGTTTTAAAATTAATTACTGTGCGGTTTTAGCTGACATAGTCTTTTTCTTGGAAAAAATTATATTTTATATCTTTTGGGGTTTTGTTATAAGAATCCAATGTTTGGCTGGCTATTTGTAGGTGAGAAAAAGTTTTTCAACAGTTATAAATCCTGACACAAATAGTATTGTTTAATTTGATATTATACCTCTTCAAATTGACCTGAAAAGCAAAACTTAATACCATTACTAAAAATTATATCTATTCTCTTGACAACCTGGATACACTACACTCTTTTAATTTATTTAAATTGTAAGATCAGAAGTAGTAATATTAGTAAACCCGAAAGATTCAACTTCTTACCCCCAGTCGTTCTTAATATATTGCTGAAGTGTCTTTGGCAACCATACTCACTTTGCCTTTTGATTCAATTTTAAAGCAAAATTTAGTTTTCAAGTATAATGGGCCAATTGCAAAATTGTTGGGAGTTGAAAAGCCCAATATCTCTAGAGACAAATAGTAACCTATATGCTGATTTAAACATATTTTTAATGTCCTTGGTAAAAGCCCGTCAAATATTGTGTTTTATAGACAGGTTTCTGGGGTCAACAGCCAAGCTGGACAGATTTCTCCCTTAATATATACTAACGGCACACCATTTATGGTGAGTTGAATATCCTAGGTTTTCTGAAAAAAACCGTCTTAGCTAGAGGTTAATATATTCAAATTTTTTGATTACCAAATACAGGTACAAGTTAAGATTTGTACAGTTTGAAAAACTCTTTCAACGAGTCAAATAGATTATCTGCTATTGATTAATTATTTGCTCTAGCAGTGACATCGAAAATTCCAAGCGAATGCTGGTGAGTAAATTTTTTCTTATGTTTTAATAAAAAGAATCCATTTTGTGTTGCCATTAAGACATCACTGTCCTATATTAGACGTATATGTAAATATGCTTGTATCAGATACTTGAATAACAACGAGTAACTATCACTTATGTTAATTCTTCTTTGACTAGCGTTGTAGGGACTTATCGTGCAGTTTCATCAGAAAATCTTTTTCGAGGTATGAAACTGTTAATCGAACTATTTGTGATGAATTGGTCTGCTAGATTTAAAAAATTCTTAAACACAGGGAGTGTTTTGAAAGTGCTAACTGCTTTAGCGTAAGGAGCTTGGTGTTGAGGAGGGTGGCCTTCATATCCAGCTAATACGCAACTAAATATCCAATTAAAAATACGCAACTAATATCCAACTAAATCTGTCGAGACTAATACGCAAATTGTGTTTATTTTTTAAATTTCAGTGCGAACAGCTTTAGCGTAAAGATTTCGGTATATAGGAGGGGGCACCCTTTCATATCCAGAATAAATATGTTAAACTAATACGAACAGAAAATCTTTTTCCAGGTATAACGCTGTTAATCCAACTATTTATAATGAAATTGTCTGCTATATTTAAAGAATTGTAAAACACAGGGAGTATTTTGAAAGTGCTAACCGCTTTAGCGTAAGGAGGTTTGTATTGAGGAAAAGGGTGCCCCTTCATATCTGAAATAAATGTGTCGAAATCAATACATAAATTGCGTTTTAATTTTTTTTTATTCAGTGCTAACAGATTTAGCGTAAAGAGTTCGGTATTGAGGAGGGGGCACCCCTTCATATCCAGAATAAATCTATCGAAAATAATACGATCAGACAATATTTTTCCAGGTATAACGCTGTTATTCGAACTATTTGTGATGAAATTTCTCCTAGATTTAAAAAATTGTAAAACACAGGGAATGTTTTGAAAGTGCTAACAGCTTTACCGTAAGGAGATTGGTAATGAGGAGGGGGGCGTTCCTACATATCTGGAATAAATGTGTCGAAACTAATACGCAAATTGTGTTATATTTTTTTATACATCTTATTTGTATTATTGCATGGGTTGAGTCTATTTTAGGGGGCGCTAATCCTTTTTATGATTTAGGACTTTAACCAGATTGAATTTTAAGCAAAATAAGTAGGTGAAACTAATACGCAAATTGTGGTATAATTTTTTTATGCATCTTATTTGTAATATTCAATGGATTGAGCCTGTCTTAGGGGGTACTGATCCTTCTTATGATTTAGGAGTTTAACCATATGGAATTTTGAGCAAAATAATTTACTCCCTAAGTTTTAATCTTGTTCCTTACTTTCATTTGAAAAAGCATACATTTTTTAAAAGTGCAAACAGCTTAAGCACAAAGAGCTTGGTATTGAGATAAGAGTTTACGGATCGACCATTTTAATTGGTTTTAGCTGTGTGTTAAGTTTACGAGTGTTTTTCAATCAAGTTATTGGGGAATGGTAGATTCGTATTTTAATTTTTGGGCCTTCGATGCAATAGGCTATGAGAAATTATCGAGGGCATAGCTTTCAATTTAATTATCTAAAACGAGTGATTCAATATATGAACCGGATTAAGAACGTTACCTCTTTTCAGAGGCTAGGAGAGGGATTGTTTAATTAAAATAGGAAGCTTTTTAAAAAGTATATAAACAGCTTTAGCGTAAAGAGCATGATATTGAGTCCAGACATGTGCCAAATTCAGACTTCTTTTATTTTCAACTGCTTTAATTTAAGCATTATTTTTTTCTTTTGTTCTATCGGATGAAAGAGATTAGATCATTTGACTCTGTCTTTGGAGTTTATTTGATGAGAAAACTAAATTTAATTTTATATTTAAGAAAAATGCTAGACAATACCCTGATCAGAAAAGACTGAAGCTGGATGAAAATGCGAGATCAAAACCTTACATGGAATATCTCGAGTGGATTGCTTCAAAGAATATGTGCAGGCAATCAGTAATTATGCATGCACATCCATATGAAGATGGTAACCAGATAAAATCCGAGCAGCTAGCTAATGATCCGTCTCAGATGTAGTCGTCCAATGAATCTCTTGACATAAATGTAAGTGATTTTGTCAACTAATTGCTTGTATTAAGTCATGGGGTGATTATAAAAAAGGGCGAGGGAGTGTGGGCACAAAAAAAGATCTGATTTCTATTATATTATGCATTAATGAAAATCATTAATAATCTATTTTTTCTTCAACTTTATAAGGCAGTAGCAATTCGCAAAGAAATAGAATACGAACGGTAAATTAGCGTCAACTAATAATTTAAAATCAGCTAGATGCGCGTATTAAGTTTAAGGGGTAATTTTAGAAAAAAGAGGGGGGGGGGCAAAAAAATTACATTTCCAATCTGCATAAACGAGAATAGAGCTGATATTTAATTTATTTATGGACTTTATAAAATAGTAGATATTTCACATGTAAAATAAATCCTGTTTTTATAGGTTAACACCGGTGAATTATTGCCTCCCTCATCATCATCAACTCAATGATCAGATATTTTCATAGAGCCTACACAGATATTGACACCGCCAATGGAATTTCAGGACGATATTGTAGTTGATAATGAGTTAGAATGGCAAAGGGGGTTTTTGAAAGAATATTTTGGGGATATATCTAGCCTGGACGATTTAACCTTTGACATAGACATGACTGAGGACACGGAATGGACAAATAACTTTATAAATAAATATTTAGGGGATATTCCCCTACTTGTAATTGAATTGGGTTCTGTTGGTAGATTTATCCACGCCGATACACATGAAAGTCAAGGTGTGTCAAAAGACGATTTTAGGTTGGTTGATCAGCTCTCCCTAAACACATGTGTTATTTTGGATGATTTTACTCCTGAGTTAATTGCAAACCCTCCTCCCACTCTTTTAATGGACACAGCTCAGAAGACAAAATTGAAATATAAAATAAATTTGCAATAGCAGATCGACTTAGCCCCGACACATTGGAAGTTATGCTTAGTGAACTGGGAGGTTTCACACCACACTCCACCCCCCATATTGAGATTGAACAGAGTGATGGTGGTGGTATTGAATTCGGAGATTTTACACCACGCCCCATTCCCCTTATTGAGGGTGAACTGATTGGTGGTGGTGATACTGAAACCTCGCTGCCAGTAGCAATTACACTACCAGATTTTTATTTGTCAAACTCTGCCTTGCAACATATCAATGTTAATACAGCCATTTTCGGAGATCCTTTTAATTCTTTAATGTCATGGGATCTAGTAACAGACCCCCTCGCTCTTACACATTCCTACGTGAACAAATTTTGAGCCGTTCTTGATCAAAAGATGCAGGAGTTGGGAATGAGGGTCAGTTTAAGAGTTTCAATAGCATTAAAATTGTTTCCCCATTTAAATGAAAATGCGGGTGAGGAATATTCGATGTTTTTACATACAGAGATGCTACCAATTCGCCCGCATTTGGAAAATTCAGAAGATATATTTGTAGAATGGGTTAACAGCATCGTAACTAAACTGGATAATTATAATGAGGGGGTAGTGGGGTGGTGATTTGGTTTATATAGAATTTAAATGTTAATATTTGTAAATTTAAAAAAATTTGATTTTAGGAGGTGGTGGTATTGGGCCGGGTTCTATTGAATTAAAATACCATTCAGATTTAGTGAGGTGTCCAGGTGTGCAACGAATCTGTTTTCATACCAGGCTACAGTGTTTCAAGTGTTCATTTTTGATCGCGGCCTTCCGCCCCCGTTGTGATAATGCTTCTAAGAAAAAGTTGTATAAAGTGGCAGCTAATTGGGATGGGTCAAATGTTCCTAAAGTAGATTTCAATTGTTTAAATGGTAAATTTCCCGTAACACTAAAAGGGATAGATATTTTTGAGCGGGCTAATGAACATTTAAAGATTGGTGTTACGGTAGTACAGTATGAAACAGAATTTGATGGGGGGGGGGGGTGAGCGCAGTAATAAAAAGGGTGTAATACTTTCACTGAGAATTCCGTCCATTGAATCAGTTAAGCATTGGGCCTGGCTTCTATACGCGCCTCCTACATAGCCTGATTAAACTGGACATTTTAATCTAATTACAAATATTAGTAGAGTTTTAAGTGAGGGTAAAAAACGTGAGGAACGCCAATATTGTCCAACATGTTTGTTCAGATTTTGGACTGATTTAAATTTATAGCATCACAAGAGACACTGTAAACGTCATGGATACCAGGCTGTGGAAACGGTTAGCGGTGATAGGGTGATCTTACGTTTTAAAAATTTCCAGAACTTGCTCTTACAGAGTAACAAGATCGCTTTGGGTTGCGAAGCCGAACTCACAGATGTGTTCAATTCGTCAAATCCAAATCGTGTTAAGATGCATGAAGCCATTGGAGTCTCTTAGGCACACATTCAAAGAGACTCTGGTAATACCATGCAAGTGTTAGATGTAGTTGAGTTGTTGGGTGGGGATGATTGTATGCGTACACCATTGACTAAACTCATTATAACTTCAACTGGGGTAATTTCACGCTTGCGCCATACACATTATCCAATGATTCTATCACAAGATGGCAGAATGGCCATTAAAAAGCGTAAAATATGTTGCGTTTGTAAGGACGAATTTGATGATGGTACGGGGAATGGGGGAAAGAGGAAGGTGCTCGATCATGATCATCTATTGCAGGAAATTTAATCGGGAGGGAGTAACTTTCATGGGGTGGCACATAAATCGATCAATGTAAACGTTAAACATCAATATTTCGTACCTGTTTTTATGCACAATTCCAATTACGATTTTAAGTTTTTTTCACTGGCCTTGGCACACATTGCGAAGGGTGGAAATGTAGATGACGCAGGGGTAGATGGTTCTTTTTCCTTTAATGTCATACCCAAATCATCTGAGAAGTTGCTGCTCCTAGAATTCCAGTGTAAAACAGTAGATAATGGTAATACTTGCCTGAATAGCATCCGTTTTTTAGAATTCTTTAGCTTTTCCCCCAAGTCTCTAAGCCAATTGATTCAAGTACAGAAAAGCGACAATTTTGATACTTTGCCCTTCCTTAAACAGCGTTTCTCAGATGATGAAATGCTCGATCTATTAATGTGTAAGGGCATATACGCATATGATTACTACAACTCCGCCTTGAGGCTAGATGAGGTATCATTACCACCTATTGAAGCACTTTACAATTCTCTTGCCGATAGTTAATGCACCACTGCTGACTATGAATTTTCCAAGAGGGCTTAGGCAAAGGGAGGATGCAAAAATGGGTGGGATTACTGCAAAATGTACTTGGCTAGTTATGTATTGAGCATTTTGGCCATTGTTTCTAAGAACACGGATAAAATCTATGGCGAACTGGGGTTGGATTTAGGGTATCATTTTTCCATTCCTCATCTGGTGATGGATTTAATTTTTAAAATCAGAAAAGAAGAAAAAAGGTCTGCACCGACGTGGATCAGCATCAATTTGTAGAGAGATCAATGAAGAGAGGTTATGTTTTTCACGAGGACCGTATCTTAAAAATTGATCTGACCGGACACCACACCGATGAAAAGTCTGATGTAGTTTTTTGGGTATGGATTCCCTTTATCCGTCGGTGATGTCTCACTACTGCCAGCCCAATTAATCACCCCACAAGGCAATTATGACTTATTATTTAACCTATTTTATTTTCTCCCATAGGGAGTGGTGCGGTCATTTTTCTACCCTTTCATTATACTCATCCCTTTCCCCATTACAAGTGGTGAAGCCTTTACCGGCACAAGTTTATATCAACTTAGCAGTTTAAGGTAAGACCTAAGTGGTACAATTGGAGCGATTCCATAACGACGCAGTTGGCGCAATCCTTAATAATAGAGCTTAAATCCCTAGTGGAGCAAGTGGCAAGGTCATAAGTGGTACAGTGCCGACAACCACACAAAATTCTCCCGGTACAAGTGGCACGGTCCGAAAACTTGGAGGAAAACATGCGAACTAGTTATGCTACAAACTGCTTAATTTAAATTTAAATCATCGGATAGATACAGACTTATAAGAAAAAGTATATAGGCCTATAACGGCTAAGCTATAATAGGAAACCCTTTTAGAATATCTCAGAGGTGATAGCAGTCTCCCCAAATAGGTTAAGTGAAAAAGTATTGGGAGCGTATACTTTTGCGAAGTTGGTTTAAATATTTCAAACACAAAAATGTCAGAAGAATTAAGCGAACTATTAATTGCGCAAAAGTTGGTCGCGAAAAATGTGAAATAACAAAATCTATTCCTCAATATGATGGACAAACAGATGTTGACGAATTTAATATCCAATTGGCCCAATTTGTAGAATTAACAAAAACAGAGCTAGAAACGTTAGTAAGTAAGCTCCTCCTAAGATTAAGAGGCAGGCCTTAACCTTCCTAAAGCAAATTGAAAATACTATAGGGAGTGATGACAATTTGCCAATAAATACAATAGACAAATTCTTAACGGCATTCAAAGATAGATTTATCGAAACTAGTTGAATAAATAAATTAAAACACGAAACGGTATGCTTTGACCATACACAGAACGTGAGAGAATATTTACAAAATATACGAATTTCACTACAAGCAAAATTTGGAAAAGATTCAGGAGAATTGTATGAAAAAATCATACTACACGCCTTATGCAAGGGCTTCCCCCAAAATTATATAGAATGGTAATATCCAAAAATATTCAAAGGTTGGATCTTGCAGTTCAGGAGGTGGGACAAATGATCGAAATTGACACGATAGTGGCAAACCACAGTAAAGCAAAAATAAATAGCCTAGGTGAATCGACCGCAAGGCTAGCCTCCTTTGAAGGTCAGGCTTCTCCAACTTTGTTTTCAAGGGATAATCCCCCAGTACCACAAAGAAATAGAACGCAAGAACCCACTAGGCAGAAAAACAGTACGTTTTCAGCCTATTAAACCAATCAATTGTGGAAGTAGTTCCACAATTGCAAGATACTATAACTGTAATCGATCTGGGCATATCTCGAGAAAGTGCCGTTTCAGGACCAGAGACATAACGGTACCAGGGAATGCCGTCGGTAATGCACAAAGTTATGGCAACCATTTGTTCGGGAGAACAAATTTTAGCGCCAATGGTGCACAAGGCTATAGCCAGGGAAGATTGTGCCCACCAGTACCTCACAATGCGTACCAACCGAATTTGTATAACCCTCCCCCCAATAGACAAAATAATTATCAATTCGGAAACCTAAATACTCGTCAAAGCCAATATAGTGCAAGAATGTTATATAGAAATCCCAGTAGTGCTAACATGAATGGTATATGCTAACAACAGTAGAAAGAACTAGACTAGCGGCTACCATGACATTCAGAACTCTCTTACACAAAATTCCAATGTCAAAATGTCCCCTAATTGCTGAATTTATCACAGAAAATCTATGGAAAACTCAAGATGAAAATGGTATCACTACAATTTGGCCACTTAGATTCCTTACACTATTAATAGATCGAGGGTATAACCTACTAAATGGAGGAAATTTCCTCAAAAGTTTATATAAAAATTGCTGGAACTTTGATGGCATAAACCCTGAAATAAAATCCAACACATTGGAAGTTACCACGCGAGGTTATATTGACATAAAGAAAATTGCACTAAACTTTTTGAAGAAGATGAAAATTTTGGATCCAAAGTATTTCCTGGTTTTGATATTATTGTATGTCAACAAAAATGTCGTAATTCGTCGCACACACAATTAATATTTAGGGTAGTAAAAATCATAAATAATCCACTTTCCTTAGCTGAACTATGTCGCAAAATAATTCGTGAAAATATGCAAAAGAAAGACATATCGAATACGTTAAAAAACCTAAACCTTCCGAACGATCAATTGGTCTATTTGATGCACATAGACACAGATAAGAGCAATGAAAATAACATAGTATTCGAATTGAAGTTCCTAAGCACAAATGTATCATCATGGGAAGTTCATCGCCTTAATACCATGCTAGCGTTGTTAGAAACACGTAATGTACTACCAAAAGATGCGTCAATAATAAAATTGAATGTAGATGAATATGGAAAGAATCGTGTATTCAGATAAAATTATCAAAATAATGTCTCAAAATATAAATTCACTAAAAACACCACAACTTCTGTTTTCGAAAATTTTCCTTCTCAGAAAATTATAATAATAGTGAATCAAGTGAATCAATATTAATGAAATAGCGTATACTCTACGCAAAGTTAACCCATACATTTACCTTAATGCTCAGAAGAGTAATAGTCTTACGAGATTGATAACTACCTAGCATCCACCGAGCATCTAGATAACTACCTATTAGTTATCAATAATAGGAATATGTAACTATGGAATAAATTAATCTCATGTATAAGAATTACTTTGTCTTAGTGCAGATTCTAATAATTGTTGTTGCAATAGCAAAAATAATCTTATTAAAAGGCTTATAATAAAGATAGGTTACCAGCGTATTTATATGTTGCTTACTCGAAAATATAATATAAAAATATGTTGTATAGAAATTATTAAGTAAACCTTTAGGGTATATCTCAACCAGTTATAAAGGCATATCACAACCAGAGTAAAACTAGGACTTCCATAACCATTCTAATCCAAAATATTTCTCATAAACAGAAATTCTATTTTACGCTTACAAATCAATTTTGTTTGACCAATGCTATAAATCAGTTCAAAAATTAAATAAAGTTAAATTAAAATAATAAAATAACCCATGTTAAAAGTTAAAACGCCCAAACTATTTTGAAAAAAATAGTAAATAAACGAATTTTGCAAAAATAGGTAAAATTAATAATAAATTAATTTTAGAAACAAAAAAAGATGAGGCTTAAGAATATCTTCATAATCCTCGTTGTTCACGCAGCAGCCCAAGATATTGTTAAAAATGGAGTAATATTTAAGCATGAAAATTCACTCCTAGCCAGCCATAATGCATGGAAAATCTTTATGAAACTGGACCCCAAACCCTTCGAAACCTTGTTTCAACAAGTAACAAGACTAGAGAAAAAGCGAATGAGCTCAAAGACTCGATATTTCAATTCCCAAGGTCGAATAAAGGATTACAAACCAGTAAAATAATGCATAGTAAAGATAATAACGAGTTCCCAATTCCGGTTATCCCAAAGCTAAAATCAAAATTCGTGATAGATGATTTTGATAAGAAAATGACAGAAATTGATATGGCACTTGGAACAAGCACCAAGGAAGACAGAAGGAAAAGATAAGCGAATAATATTGAATACTTGTCGAGAGAATTTACTGCAATGAAATCTATAGAAAACCCTAAATTACTGACTACAAGGAAAGGAAAACCTTATGATGGAAATTACGCAATGCTAAACGAACTACCAAGCCTATGGACTTTTCTCAAAGAATTATGGCAAATTCATGTTGAGAAAAACGTCACGAAACGGATATCATCCAAACTAAGAAAGGAAAATGACAACAGACTAGATAATAACCTAAAGGAATTGGACAAATCAAGAAACAAGTTCTCAAGTACCCAACAAGATCATGAATATGCGAATCCCACAGAAAAAAAAGAAAAAGACATCACGACAACCATACCTACGTATGAGACCCCAACCAAAGAGATACAATCTTCAATATCGGAAACCACGGCAAACACAGTGCCAGAATTGATCGCACTTAGCAAAGAATCACCTAAAAATTTAACTATATTAACTTATCTAAAACCCACGACATTCACAAAATGGACTTGGTCAACAGAGCCCACGTTTACGCATACCCATTCTATTGGCAAATTCCTTATAAACGCAAGGGCAAGAATCCTGGTAAGACATACCGAAATACAAACGATAAAAGTACAAGGGCTTAAGCCAGAAGAAAAGAAAAATAATTATAAAAAAGAGTTAGAAGATAATTAAGTACATAAGAAATGCTGGACAATAGACGATAAACGTACTTGTGCTAGACTAGCCATAACCGACGAGCCGACAAAAGAAGGTATCGAACCATTATCTGATCTAAATGAGAAAAACGCCAAGAAAGTATCAACTTATCAAGCCTTCTTAATATTATACACACAAAGATTACAAGCCTTATGAATTATTTAATACGGAAATACAAAAATTAAAACAAAGCACCACGAGAATTTTTGAAGTATTCTTTCGAAGAAGTAAATACCGAAGATCTACAAGCCTAATTCCCATCATTGGAGAACTCGCCTCCCTCCTTTTTGGCTTAACAACGGAGGAAGATTTAAACATCCTACGGGAAAGTTTAAAAAAGTTGAATAATGCCATGAACGTAACGTTACATGTCCAGAAAATTCGAGGAAGCTTAGCAAACTACCAAAGAGACAAAGTCGAAATGATATCTAAGAAAATCTCAAAGACTGTAAACGTAATGAATTATTTAAGGAACAAAGTGGATCGCGTGGCGACAGACGTGAGCCTTACCATGGTATCACTCAATATGACTACCATTTCACTACTAAATCTGGCGACAGCTTTTAGTAAGTTTGAATTCGCAATATTCGCCCTCACGGGAGGAACTTTGTCATACGACCTAGTAGATCCTTCTAACCTAAAAAGTATGTTAGACGAAATAAAAACGCACCTAACGTTTGGTTTACACTTACCCATAGAGCCAGAAGTATCAAATTTATTCCTTTATTATACAAAATTAAAAGTCCACATCACGGAAATAAATGAACAATTATTCGCAGAAGTAACAATTCCTTTGATAAACCAACAATCTATATACGACTTGTACAAAATTTCGACCTTCCCTGATAATATAAAGAAGACAAATTCATTTATGACTATCACACCTGAAGCAGAGTATTTACTTGTTGATCAGGAAAGACGAAAATATGCCCTAGCTAATCCACAAGACTTAAAAGAGTGCGTATCATTCAAAAACCTAGTATGCCAGCTTACGTTACCTATTTATAACGTCAAATCTGGATCTTGTATGTTAGATATATTTTTGAAAGACACACAACAGAAAGAAATACCTAATTCGTGTGAAGCTTTGAAAGGAAGTACTAAACGAGAAATATTCATACACCTTAGAAATGATCTTTGGTTATTTTCTGTTCCAAAAGAAACTGTTGGAACTTTTTCTTGTTATAATGATACAGAAAAAATCGATCCAAGTTACAGGGCCAAATTGCTATTACAAGATGTGGGTACGATAACCATAAAACAAGGATGTCGACTTGTAACTAAAGAGACGACTTTTCAAACGCCGTTAATAACAACGAGCACAAATATAATAAGTCCTAAAATATTCAATTTTAAGGCAATCAACCTGTCGTACACTATTCTCAATATAGAAAGTGAGGAAATGAAAACCTCAATATGGTCCAAAATAGAAAAGAATAAAGGAACATTGCCGCTTACAAAATAAGAGAAGCATTAGTCTCCCAGATTCCCTATTTACAAATGAAGACCGAAGATTAACGTACGTGGATAATAGATACGGATTTTTCTCAACCATTTTCTGGTGGAACATACTACTGACCGTATGCTTCGTATTCGGGATTTCCTTGACTATGAGAACCTTACTGACTCTTAATTATGGAAGAATTTTGAGACTAAAAAGGCAAAACCCAAAGGAAGAACACGGGGAAACGACTGAAATGCAGAAGTTAAACCCGGAACCCCATGAAAACGTCTAAGCCAAGAAAAAGGGAAGACATTAGACAACGAGTGGGTATAGAGGTCTCCACTCGTCCTTGCTATGTCTAGTTCCTTCATTGTAAGTGTCGTTTACGTAAAACCGTGCGGTTACGACGCTGCAACATTCTTTTCTTAAACAGCACGGACGTGCGTGAACAATGAAGGAATAAATATGCTGTAAACTGAGACCTCAAACTTAATGATGTAGCATAACTTATGTTTAAATGGTTATTTTAAATCTAATGTAGAATTAAACAAGTGTTGAAGGAAATTAAAATAAAGTGTGTGTTATAGCGTATACTAAGGAGAATAACAAGAGACCTTACTTAAAGTTAAAGGAATTAGTCTCTTATATTGTCGTCATTCTATAGCAACTTAGAAGAAATTTCTATGTTTTAGGTTTCCCAATGGAAATTCTATATATTTGAAACCAATATGGTAATAATGTTGTTTTGTCAAAATTCATATATGTGTAATAATATTAGTGTATTTGTTTAATATTGTCTTGTAGCGTAAAATTCACCATAAATGTACCCAATCATATTACCTATTATGTACTATGATTACTCGTTTTAAAGAACATGTGATTCTGCCTCGTTGTTTTTATTTCAGGAATTGGAATGACCTATTGGAAATCATTCATTACAATACGTAGTCCAGTGCAGATACAACCTAGAAGCATCTATTTTCATCATCCCTCAACCAACAGAGTGCACTCACCATAAATTACAGGCAACGAAGCTAGGACGAAAATTACGGTTACCTTTTGATCGTTGCTCTTCGATCACAAACCATATTATGTATCAGGTAACACTATCTAATAAATCTCACTATCCAGTGAATTATCGAACTATATAAACACATCAAACCTGAGAACCCCATCGACCTGTACAAGATATGAGTACATAAATATCATCCTTGATAATCGTTATGGACCCATGCACCATATAACTGTATAGTTAAGATATTTGATGAACCCAAATTATTTACGTGTCGCAGATTCACATGTCGAATCCCTTTCGACCATTTCTCGGAATACATCCTATCACCTCTATCAAACGCAAAAATGTCCTATCTCTGTTATCCCATAAACGTTACGAGATAATTTCTGAAAAATGGACCTGGAAACCAACCACTGAATTACAGAAAACAAATTAACCCCAGTGACTAACCACTCAGTGAAAATATAATCCTCCCAGAAGTTAAAGACGATACGTTGAAGGAGTCACTAAAGTTTGATGTCGACCCATTCTAAATCCAAACATCAATTCCCCTGTGATTAACCAAAAAATCAACGCAAAAGTTAATAGATACAAGCCATGCACAAACAATTTTAGCAGAGAACTATAATCTCTAAGTGCACGAACGAACAATTTTATACGAGAAATATATTCTCTATGTGCTTCAAAATAGCCCAAGAATGAAATGCTAAGAAGAGAGTCAACCAATCTAATACCGGCGCGATCCCAGTGTTCAACCCCTTAACGATAAAAACTACCCAAAGATAGCAGGCGAGAATGAACTCTAATATAAAAAGTCAATACACATATACCTGGAAGTATCTTCCCGTTTGACAATTAGAGAAAGCGTTTCGTCCAAGATGAACATAACCATGCTCGAACTATTCTGTGAAGAAACTATATTGTAAGCGTTTTAATTTTTTTGCGCAAGACGAAAATAGTGAATGACCATAATTTACAACAGAAGGAATGAGTACACTAAGAGACACGTAAGGTGGTTAAGTAGGTGTGAATTTTCATATGCCACATTCTAATAATTTTGATAAATTAACGATTTCGATATCTTAACTTTACTATTACATAACGAACATACCTAATGGAAGTGTATTGAAATTTACCAGTGAAAGTGGTGACATAGTATTTATATTTTAAATCATTCATATATATACATTGTTAATTGCTTTAAAAAATCTTTAGTATAGTAGCTAGGCTGTAACTATAGATAATCTTAGTCTGGTGGAGGAATGTTAGAAAAGGATATATAATAAAATAAGAAAAGTAATGCAAAAAATTGTTTAAACACTCCTGCTTAAGCTTAAATAGAAGTATAAAATAATACAATGTCAATTAAAATTACGTAGGACAAATAGTAAATAAATTGCGAATATTTCAAAAATCCAAGGGCAAGCAAATCCTAATGACGGGACGTCATTAAATAATGGGAAGGGTTATATGTACCGTGAGTAATATGTGATATATTTAAAATATAAAAAATAAAATTGTTTCCTTCTAAGGATACTTCCGACATAAATTAAACTCCCCCTAATTAAGCTTAAATACCGCAGCATTCCAGACGTTTTGTTTTACAGACCGACAGCTACCGGTCGAGTTACGGTATTAATCAAGGAAGACGGTTTTGAATTTCGCGAAAATACTTGGCAAAAAATACACGAGACAATGTCTTATACAGAGTTTCACAGGAAGTTTCAAGTTATCATAGAAATGTGAATGTCTAATCATCAAAATATTGAAAATAAATTATTGGACGGTCAGTTAGCATAATGATTTTAGTTTTTAAACATAATGAAAAAGTAGCGGGCCCTCCACAGGAGTTGAGCCAATCGTGAAATAGCTCTTAGGGTGCAGAATCAGGACTCATAATATATAGTGAAGAAAAGTGCTTTTCGCATCATTATTATTGTCTCTATTGTGGTCATTACCATTCTGATTATTATATGATTATTATTTTATGAGCCATTATGAAGTCATTATTCTGACTCTTAGCACGATTGAAGAGAAGCTTTGCTCATATACATTCATTGTTGTATACCTGAAATGTAAGTCTCAATAAATCCATTACTTTTCTATCTGTATTGTTTTATTTGTATGCCTGTATGTCACCGCAAAGTAGATAACTAGTTCAAATGTTTCCATTGGCAACGCTCCCAAGGAATCTGATAAGCCTACGATGTTTGTTTACGCTCCTGGATCGATGGCTCCCCAGCCCAATTAATCACCCCACAAGGCAATTCTAAATTATTATTTAATCTATTTTATTTTCTCCAATAGGGAGTGGCGTGGTCATTTTTCCACCCTTTCATTATACTCATCCCTTTCTCCCAGTGCAAGTGGTGCAGCCTTTAGCGGCACAAGTTTATATCTACTTAGCGGCTTAAGGTAAAACCTAAGCGGTACAAGTGGATTGATTCCATAACGGTGCAGTTGGCGCGATCCTTAATAATACAGCTTAAATCCTTAATAGCACAAGTGGCACGGTCATAAGTGGTACATGGCCGACAACCACACCAAATTCCCCCGGTATATTAGCTGTAGGTCAGCTGTTGAAGCCAACAGCAATGTGTATTAATTTAAAACACCATTCAGATCGTTTCTGTATGATCCATCAATGTCGGGAAAAAACAACACTCTTAACTAAAATAATTAAAAATTGCGATAAAATCTTTATGAAAATCCAAAAAAACTACTATTGCTAAAATGTTTGGCAGGAGTCATATGATAAAATAAAAGCTATTGTTGCATTGGTGCAGGTACAATTCATACGTGGACTTGATGTTTTCGACATTATTGAACTAAACTCTTGGCTGATTATTGACGATTTAGCGGAATTCATTGAATAATGGTCCCAGGAAATGCTACAATTGTTTACTTTTCGCTCAAATCATGAACAGATTTCCTTTATTCTAGTTCTACACAATCTCTTTCATCAGAGCAAATGTATGAGAAAACTTGCTTTGAACTGTACCTACTATATTACCTACAGACTTGTTCCTGATTCTATTTCTCTATTAACTCTCAATAAACAAATATATCCTGGGGCTCAAAATTTCTACTTTCAGCGTACAATTAGGCGACAAATAAACCCTATGGTTACATTCTATTGGATCTTAATCAAAATACGCCCAAGGATTTGCGTGTAGTCACAGATAAATTTTGACAATGAAATTATAGTATATCTTAAAGTGAACAGTAAAAAAGGCTATTAGTTGCCATCATGACACTGAAGAAACTACATGACAATAGACATTTATTTTCCGTTCTAAGCACTTCAAAACCACCACTTAGGAAAGCCATACTCAAACATGGTATTGACAATGATTTCATTAATCTAATATCTGAACTTTGTTTAAATTTAACCAAGGGCAATGTTCAACTGCCAGAATTAGTTAAGCAACAGGCAAAGCAACATCGTTTCATTGTACGTATCTTGGCTTGCAAAAAGAAAGGAAAAAAGGCAAAGGAAACGTCTTCTTCAGGCGGATGGTAGCTTTTTTACACTTTTACTGCCAATAATTGCAGGACTTGTCAACAGTTTTCTGTAGATGGCTAAACCCTATAAATTGACCCCAACATAACTCGCTCTTTTAACAATGGAACACTTTGAGGACAATCTGAGTAAATTCATCAATGAAGAGAATATTGGTGACTATAAAAAACTACTTTTACTTCAAGATACACTTCGACGAGTTGACAAACACAATCCCTATCGTGTAAGACCACTCAATGTAAGTATCATTGATCACAAGAAGGAAAATTCTCCTCATGATTCTACTGCTGGTGGAACAATAACACAATTAAAGGAGGAGGAATTGAATTCGATAGTGTCAAACATTGGAAATATAATGCCACACTCATATCTTGAACAAAGTAAAAGGCTCATAACATATCTAATGGAAAGTGGTCAAAATCATATTCAAGTTTATAATTCGAATTATAATTCAAGGGAAGAGTTATAATCTACTTGATTTAATTTATGATATCGTTACAAATCGTAGGGGACTTTTATCATTTGACAGTCATCTATACAACTTTTTAAATAGATTAAACTTTCCCAAAAGTCTCATTAGCAATAGGAAAATTCTAAAGAAATTAAATGAACATAGTCCATCATCATCATCATCATCATCATCATCATCATCATCGACATTAAAACAAGAAGAAGAAGAAGAAGAAAAAAGAAGAAGAAGAAGAAGAAGAAGAAGAAACAGGCGAAGATTTTAAATTGATCTTGGAAAATACTAGCACACCTCGTAGAAAAATTGATTTGACGATTACGATGACGAGACCAGTGTTAGCTAGACAAAAGGGAAGACGTATTGATATCACCCACTATTATTCAAAAGGGTAGTTGACGTTACACTACGTGCTTGCGTTCAAAATGGTTGAAGTTTTGAAACAAGGTTATGAAAATATTGGTGAAGCGGGAAGTTCAAGCTCCCCCACCACTCTTTCCAAAGTCACTGGTGTTGATACTAAAACTGTACAAGACTATCTACAAAATGAGTCAGGTTACGCTCTACATCGAAATCTTTCAGGGTTCATGGTAATCTTTCTACATCGATCTTTCAGAGTTCATGGTAATCATTATCGAAAAACTAAAGCCTATTCCCACTGCATACAATGCAAGCAGATCTATTAACTCTAGATGAGATTCAAAAGCTGAGAGTCAACAAATGAGAGTCACAATACACCATATGAGTACATTCTACTTACAATCAGTGTTTTTAGTCATTATGCATATGCCATACCATTACGGACAAAGAGAGGTGTTGAAGTTACTCAGGCTATAGAGAGTATTCTTGAACTAGATTCTTATAAGAAAATCCAAACGGACCGTGGTATTTAATTTGTTATTCCACATGCAGAAAAAGTACTAATGAAATATAATACAATGCTCTATCATAGTCCTATAAAGTCCTATAAAGGCTGCAATCGCCAAAAGATTGATAAGAACTATTTGACTTTTAATTTCAAGATATTGTATATTGAAAAATATGGCTGCTTTTATCCATGATTTAGATAAAATCATGCAAATTTATAATCAACGATCTCATCGATCAGTGCCCAACTCAACCCCAACGGAAGTTCATCATGCTGATGATAATACACTTGAAACTTATCTAAAACAATATTCGTCTAATGAAAAAGTTGTGAAGAAAAAATTCAATGTTGGTGATACTGTTTGAATTTATAGAACAACTAATATTTTAAACTTATGGGGAAATTACCCCCCCTCAGCAGTGTTTTACTAGACCTCGCACCCTGAACAGAAATCAAATAATCAGCGTATTTAGTAGGGATTTATACATGTCAGAATATAAATCCTATTATATACAATCGGACTTCCTTGAAAAATTCCAAGAGTCAACAGTAGCCTAATCATTGTTAATAGCAGTCCGTCGAGTGTAAAGACAGGTCATTGGCTATGCCTCTTTCAAACAGTAAAGAATATAGAAATTTTTTATCCTCTTAGCCTATCATATAAATTCTACACCCCACACATCTACAACTTTATTGAAAGCAGTGGGAAAACTACTGTTTAAAATCAGAAGAGAGTGCAGGATTTAACAACTAAGACCTTTAGCTTTCCTGCACTACTCTATTTCATGTTCAGATTTCGTGGCTATACTTACAAACAGTTTATTAACATTTACATTGACAATCCTCGTATGAATGACTTCCTAGTGGAAAATGTGCTTTCAAACGTGTTTAATATTGATTTTAGTGCCCTACGAATAAAATGTTCTAAAAATGTATGTAAAATTGCTTATTAATAAAAATAATGTATATAAATAATAAAAACCGACTTTCTTCTCTTTAGATTTCTTCTTCTACTACGTATAGGTATTTGTCGAGAACACCTAATGTTGGTAGATCATCTGAATTCAATGCACACTGGTTTGGATGTGCTGCAATGTCAGGGTCTGATTTTCTACAGTACAATGTAACTTCACTCTTATTATGTCTCTTTGTACAGTCAATGATACTATTTTTATTCATATTGTAAAATTCACGTGTTTCAATTTGCTTATTTGAAGCAATGTCACATACAGTGTTTTCAAATGGTGAATCACATTCTGTAACAGCCAAATAAAAATCAGTAGGCTTATACTCATAGTAGCCATTGTCTTCACAGCGATGACGTAAGAACCAAGTTCTTTTGTTATTCCAAAAGTTGAATCGCACCCCTGGTTCCTCCTCCCAAAAAATTTAAAGCCGCGAAGATACCAGTCTCTTAGTAATAAACTAAAATCACCTTTAGGATTCTTCCCAATCATACCAGAATATGTATTCTCCCACTGATCACATTTATCATAGTGACAATTGGAGAATAGGTGTCCTCTAGGGTGACTGTCACACATCTCTTCAAGACAGGAATTACAACCTTCAATCTGTACGGCATATAGTCGATGCAATTTACACGGGTTGCATAATCTACACTTTTCATCATATTCGTCAATCATTGTACAATTCTCATATGATGACCAACTGCCCAGTGTATACATGCATAGTGGATATGTTTGGAAAATTTTTTCATATGTTGACACTCTCACCACAAAAATAAAACTGACATACGATCCGTAAATTGAGAGAGATAGAGAGAGAGGAGTAAATCCTGTTTGAACAGCATCTTAAAAATTTCATAAAAATCTTGGTTTTAAATTTCTAAGGTAGGGTGTTCAAAAGCAAATCCACAATATCATTTGTTTTTTTTTTCGATTAATATGTCAATAAATTGTGTAAATGAGTTTGGACCACGACTTAAAAGTTTCGTACAATAGTCTAATGATGGAGAATCATTTTTCATTATATCGACAAGCATTCTCTGAGAAAATATCTTCCTTTGAAGAGATAACTCCAGAAAATCATCATCTAGAATCAAACATTTTTCAATAAACACAAGATTCTGTATATTTTTTCTTTCTCAAATCCATCCATTTTTTACAATCCTAACAGTGTCACAACCAACTTCAGACCAACCAGGATTCTTTCTACTTCAAGAATATACGCTAACCTAGTATAAAAATATATTTTCGGTTTAGAAACATTTTTATTGAATATAATTACAATAACAACATTAATAATCACTAATTGATACACCTTATTTTCCTCAATATATTTCACTATTTTATTGAAAGCAGCTTGAAGTCTATTTATATGCACTATTTCTTTTTTCGCGGCAAAGCATAACTGCTCCTCCAATTTAAATTTGCTCAATGATATCACATATCTTGCATACATATCATCCCATTTAAGGCATAGTCAAGATCCTCATGTAATTTCTACTGCTACGTTTGTTACTCTCATCTTTATATAATTGCTGTTACCTGCTCCACCATCAAGCTCCAATAGCGTAAACATAGCCCTCATTTACTATGCTAATCTCTTGTCAAATAATAGAGTATAAAAAACAAACTGCTCTTTGTCCGAATTCAATTCTCTTAGTAATATAAATTAAAGGTAAAATCATGCCTTATTTTGAATTTGCTTGCTATGGATTATTTGCAATGACCTCATAGCTACAATATTCAGCTCACCATAAATGGTGTTCTGTTAGTAGAAACAACTCTGATTGGTCCAGAAATGGACGTAGCTGCAGAAATATGTCTATAACATACGCTGTTTGACGGGCTTTTACCAAGGACATTAAATATCTCTTCAAATAAGCATATAGGCTACTACTGAGACACAGCTGCTGGACTGTTTCACTAGGCTGGACAAAATGGCTGTCTAAAAGAATATGGCTGGAGGTGCTTAGAAAATGAATGGGCTTGAGAGGAGGGCTACCTGCCCTCCAATCTCTTTTCCCTCTTAAAAAGATTACAAGAACTTCTAATTTGCTAGTATTAATAGTATGCATATAGAACCTTCTGGCTAGTTGAAAATCCGCCTCAGCTTATCCCTAAAGGTCTAACTTAATAATATAAGCTGTTCTTGAGAAATTGCTTTGTCATCTTTTTGAAAATCCACATGCTTATAGTTTGTATTGATTTAGTTCAAAATCCACCTAAATATTCCTTAAAAGGCGTGACTTTAATGCTCTTTAGTTTGCGTAGTAGCAATATTTATAGTAGCATTCGTGGCAGTAGGTAAATAGCTTCTTTGGTTTCTTCAACATGCCCTTCAACACTCGCTGAAAGTTTCAACTTAATACCATAAAATATTCCTGAAGCATTTATGATACGTCCTCTTGACAACCTGTATGTGCTTACTGTCTTTTGATTTACTTATATACAGTTTCAACTTATCCCAAATTGTTTGCCTTATCATCCTTGAGTTTTAGATCATTCTTGGTTTTAACAGTAGTATTTGAAGTAGTACTAGCCGTAGAATTAATAGTAGTAGCCTCAGCTCTAGTAGCTGCAGTAATAGTAGAAGTAGTAATACTTGTGGCAGCAGTAGTAGTATGAGTTGAAGCAGCAGCATTAGGCTCCAAATATTTTCTTTTGTTCAGTATAACATCCCCTACAACAAGCCCGGTTAGTTTCAACTTCATACATCAAACTGTTCCTAAGATATTGCTGTTGCGCCATTTTGACAATCTGCACACAGACGATATTTTGTGATTCAGTTCCCCTCTCCCCCCTAAAAATTCCTTGAAAATGTCACCTTCATACCCCTAGGCATAGTTGTAATAGTAGTAACATTAGTTGTATTAGTATTGGTGTTGCTAGTAGTAGTATTAATTGGAATAACAGTAGTCTCAATAGCAGCAGTAGTATGAACGTATTGCCTTTTGCTTAGTAGAACATCCCTCTTATCAGATCCTGCAAATTTCAACTTATTATAATTAGAACTTGCTGTGGAATTTCGGATATGTCTATTTTATAACCTGTATGTTCATATACTTTTGAAATTTTCCTCTCATTGCTCTTACCCTTACAAGTAGTTGCAACAGAAGTAGTAGTTGAAGTAGAAGTACCAGTAGTAAGTGTAGCAGTGATAGTGGTATTAGTAGTAGTGTGCATATATTGTCTTTTGTTCATATGATCTTGTTAATAGTGATTTCCACTCAAATTTACCCTTTCCGATCCAAAATTTATGCAGCCCTTGCCCTTGGGCTCTGGGGGACTGTATCCAAACTAAAGATACTTTATACACTCTTTGAACCATTGTTAACAAAATGCCGTTTGAGATGTGTTTGGGGAAAAGAGGATGTCAGGGAAGGGAAAGGGTAGTTGTATTGCATCACTTTCAACTCTTAGAAGAGAACTAAAAATATGCATTTCCAGTCAAATAAGCCTCCTTTAAAGTTCAAACGACCATTCCTTCCATAAAAACCTTATATGAGTAGGAAGCTATCATGAGTTACGGGACGAGATGGCTTCTGTAATCTACAATTGAGTCTAAGGCCGACAGCTTATAATTTATTCAAGGATTATCGATCCACAAAGGGGAGAGAATTTCAGAGAAATTGATTTACATAATTGTAGGGGAACTAGATTTCTGAGAAATTCATTTGCAGAATCCATCTAAGTGTATTGATGGATTCGAGGGAATTTATTTGTTGTTTCTAAGGGAAATTATTGATCAATGAAAGGGGAATTTATTTGCTGTTTCTAAGGGGAATTATTGATCCACTAACGGAATTAGAAATGATATCACTTGTTTCTTAGGAATTATGCGGAATTCTAAAGAGGTAGAAATTCTATTTTTAAATATGGCTTCTCTGGTCTTTAGTGACAGAGAAAAATTGATATTCTATTTTTAAATATGGCTTCTCAGGTCTTTAGGCTTAACGATAAATTAATATTCTATCGAAGCCTTATTAGAGTAACCAACAACACCTTAGAAATGAAGAGATTAACGCGGGAAATGGTTTCATTGGAATTTCAAATGTGACAGCACAGGGATGTCAAACAAAGGAACACGCGGAAATTACGTTTAGGGATTATTTGGGCGAAATAGTTTGAAACATTATAGGGGATTATTTGGGTGAAACCGTTTGAGACATTTTAGAAGATGATTTAGGCGAAATCGTTTGAGACATTTTAGAAGATGATTTAAGAAGATGATTTAGAAGATGATTTGGGGTGAAACTCTGTGGTCGTTATAATACACAAGTTCCATTTGAACAGTGTTGTGAGGTCCCCTATCCCAACCTCAAAGGGTCCCCTCTACCCCGACCCCAAAGGGCCCCCTGGGTCCCAAAGGCCCCTGATCCCCCAAAGACCCCCCGGGCCCCCAAAGGCCCTTCGGGCCTCCAAAAACCCCCGGGCCCCCAAAGGCCCACAGAGCCCCTCCCTTCTTCACTCCCTTTTTTGAATTTTTTAAGTTTTTTCGGACTGAGTTTTTTAGACTTAGAAATTATCCAACATTTTTTCCGGTTTTTTCTTTAACCCATTGCCATAGAGTTTTTGCCTAGAGTCTTAGCATAGTTTTATTTAGAGTCGAAGTTTAGTTTAGTTATTGTTAAGGGTTTAAAGTTTTACCTTAGAGTCTTAGCTTAGAGTTTTTGCTGGAGTTCTAGTTTAGTTTAGTTTTAGTTAAAAGTTTGAAGTTTTAGCCTAGAGTCTTAGAGTTTTAGCCTAGAGTCTGAGCTTAGAATTTTAGTTAGAGTTGAAGTTTAGTTTAGTTATAGTTCAGAGTTTAAAGTTTTAAAGAGTTCTAGTTTAGTTTAGTTTTAGTTAAAAGTTTAGAGTTTTAGCCTAGAGTCTTAGCTTAGAGTTTTAGCCTAGAGTCTTAGCTTAGAGTTTTAATTAGAGTTGAAGTTTAGTTTAATTATAGTTAGAGTTTTAGCTTAGAGTCCTAGCTTAGAGTTTTGTTAGAGCTCTAGTTTAGTTTAGTTTTAGTTAAGAGTTTAGAGTTTTACCTTAGAGTCTTAGCTTAGAGTTTTAGTTAGAGTTGAAGTTTAGTTTAGTTATAGTTAAGAGTTTAGCGTCTTTGCTTTGAGTCTTAGCTTAGAGCTTTAGTTAGAGCTCTAGTTTAGTTAAGTTTTAGTTAAGAGCTCAGAGTTTTAGCCTAGAGTCTTAGCTTAGAGTCTTAGCTTAGAGTTTTTGTTGAAGTTCTAGTGTAGTTTAGTTTTAGTTAAGAGTTTACAGTTTTACCTTAGAGTTTTAGTTTAGAATTTTAGTTAGAGTTCTAGTTTATTTTAGTTATAGTTAAGAGTTTAGAGTTTATAGCTTAGAGTCTTAGCTTAGAGTTTTTGTTAGAGTTTTAGTTTAGTTATATTTAAGAGTTTGGAGTTTTACCTTAGAGTCCTAGCTTAGAGTTCTAGTTAGAGTTGAAGTTTACTTTAGTTTTAGTTAAGAGTTTAGAGTTTTAGCTTAGAGTCTTAGCTTAGAGTTTTTGTTAGAGTTCTAGTTTAGTTTAGTTTTAATTAAGAGTTTAGAGTTTTTAGCTTTGAGTCTTAGCTTAGAGCTTTAGTTAGAGCTCTAGTTTAGTTTAGTTTTAGTTTAGAGTTTTAGCCTAGAGTCTTAGCTTAGAGTCTTAGCTTAGAGTTTTAGTTAGAGTTGAAGTTTAGTTTAGTTATAGTTAAGAGTTTAGAGTTTTAGCTTAGAGTCTTAGCTTAGAGTTTTAGTTAGAGTTCTAGTTTATTTTAGTTATAGTTAAGAGTTTAGAGTTTATAGCTTAGAGTCTTAGCTTAGAGTTTTTGTTAGAGTTCTAGTTTAGTTTAGTTATATTTAAGAGTTTGGAGTTTTACCTTAGAGTCCTAGCTTAGAGTTCTAGTTAGAGTTGAAGTTTAGTTTAGTTATAGTTAAGAATTTAGAGTTTTAGCTTAGAGTCTTGGCTTAGAGTTTTTGTTGAAGTTCTAGTTTAGTTTAGTTTTAGTTAAGAGTTTAGAGTTTTAGCTTAGAGTCTTAGCTTAGAGTTTTAGTTAGGGTTGAAGTTTAGTTTAGTTATAGTTAAGAGTTTAGAGTTTTACCTTAGAGTCTTAGCATAGAGTTTTAGTTAGAGTTCTAGTTTATTTTAGTTATAGTTAAGAGTTTAGAGTCTTAACCTAGAGTTTTAGCTTACAGCTTTAGTTAGAGTTCTAGTTTAGTTAAGTTTTAGTTAAGACTTCAGAGTTTTATCCTAGAGTCTTAGCTTAGAGTCTTAGCTTAGAGTTTTTGTTGAAGTTCTAGTTTAGTTTAGTTTTAGTTAAGAGTTTACAATTTTACCTTAGAGTCTTAGTTTAGAGTTTTAGTTAGAGTTCTAGTTTACTTTAGTTTTCGTTAAGAGTTTAGAGTTTTTAGCTTGGAGTCTTAGCTTAGAGTTTTTGTTAGAGTTCTAGTTTAAGTATATTTAAGAGTTTGGAGTTTTACCTTAGAGTCCTAGCTTAGAGTTCTAGTTAGAGTTGAAGTTTACTTTAGTTTTAGTTAAGAGTTTAGAGTTTTAGCTTAGAGTCTTAGCTTAGAGTTTTTGTTAGAGTTCTAGTTTAGTTTAGTTTTAATTAAGAGTTTAGAGTTTTTAGCTTAGAGTCTTAGCTTAGAGCTTTAGTTAGAGTTCTAGTTTAGTTCAGTTTTAGTTTAGAGTTTTAGCCTAGAGTCTTAGCTTAGAGTCTTAGCTTAGAGTTTTAGTTAGAGTTGAAGTTTAGTTTAGTAATAGTTAAGAGTTTAGAGTTTTTGCTTAGAGTCTTAGTTTAGAGTTTTAGTTAGAGTTCTAGTTTACTTTAGTTTTAGTTAAGAGTTTAGAGTTTTTAGTTTAGAGTCTTAGCTTAGAGTTTTTGTTAGAGTTCTAGTTTAGTTATAGTTAAGAATTTAGAGTTTTACCTTAGAGTCTTAGCTTAGAGTTTTTGTTGAAGTTCCAGTTTAGTTTAGTTTTAGTTAAGAGTTTAGAGTTTTAGCTTATAGTCTTAGCTTAGAGTTTTAGTTAGAGTTGAAGTTTAGTTTAGTAATAGTTAAGAGTTTAGAGTTTTAGCTTAGAGTCTTAGCTTAGAGTTTTAGTTAGAGTTTTAGTTTACTTTAGTTTTAGTTAAGAGTTTAGAATTTTTAGTTTAGAGTCTTAGCTTAGAGTTTTTGTTAGAGTTCTAGTTTAGTTATAGTTAAGAATTTAGAGTTTTACCTTGGAGTCTTAGCTTAGAGTTTTAGTTGAAGTTCCAGTTTAGTTTAGTTTTAGTTAAGAGTTTAGAGTTTTAGCTTATAGTCTTAGCTTAGAGTTTTAGTTAGAGTTGAAGTTTAGTTTTGTTAACAGTTTTAGCTTAGAGTTTTAGTTAAAGTTGTAGTTTGGTTAAGTTTTGTGTTTTACTATATAGTTTTAGCCTAGAGTCTTAGCTTAGAGCTTTAGTTAGAGTTCTAGTTTTGTTTAGTTTTAGTTAAGAGTTTACAGTTTTTAGCTTTGAGTTTTTGTTAGAGTTCTAGTTTAGTTTAGTTTTAGTTAAGAGTTTAGAGTTTTTCCTTAGAGATTTAGCTTAGAATTTAGTTAGAGTTCTAGTTTAGTTTAGTTTTAGTTAAGAGTTTACAGTTTTTAGCTTAGAGTCTTAGCTTAGAGTTTTTTTTAGAGTTCTAGTTTAGTTTAGTTTATTTAAGAGTTTACAGTTTTTAGCTTAGAGTCTTAGCTTAGAGTTTTTGTTAGAGTTCTAGTTTAGTTTTAGTTAAGAGTTTAGAGTTTTACCTTAGAGTCTTAGCTTAGAGCTTTAGTTAGAGTTCTAGTTTAGTTTAGTTTTAGTTAAGAGTTTACAGTTTTTAGCTTAGAGTTTTTGTTAGAGTTTAGTTAGAGTTCTAGTTTAGTTTAGTTAGAGTTAAGAGTTTAGAATTTTACCTTAGAGTCTTAGCTTAGAGTTTTAGTTAGAGTTGAAGTTTAGTTTAGTTTTAGTTAAGAGTTTACAGTTTTTAGCTTAGAGTCTTAGCTTAGATTTTAGTTAGAGTTCTAGTTTAGTTTAGTTAGAGTTAAGAGTTTAAAGTTTTACCTTAGAGTCTTAGCTTAGAGTTTTAGTTAGAGTTGAAGTTTAGTTTAGTTCAGAGTTTTAGCTTAGAGTTTTAGTTAAAGTTGTAGTTTGGTTAAGTTTTGTGTTTTACTATATAGTTTTAGCCTAGAGTCTTAGCTTAGAGCTTTAATTAGAGTTCTAGTTTAGTTTAGTTTTAGTTAAGAGTTTACAGTTTTTAGCTTAGAGTTTTTGTTAGAGTTCTAGTTTAGTTTATTTTTAGTTAAGAGTTTTGAGTTTTACCTTAGAGTCTTAGCTTAGAATTTAGTTAAAATTCTAGTTTAGTTTAGTTATAGTTAAGAGTTTAGAGTTTTAGCTTAGAGTCATAGCTTAGAGTTTTAGTTAGAGTTGAAGTTTAGTTTAGTTTTAGTTAAGAGTTTAGAATTTTAGCTTAGAGTCTTATCTTAGAGTTTTAGTTAGAGTTGAAGTTTAGTTTAGTAATAGTTAATAGTTTAGAGTTTTAGCTTAGAGTCTTAGCTTAGAGTTTTTGTTAGAGTTCTAGTTTAGTTTAGTTTTAGTTAAGAGTTTTGAGTTTTACCTTAGAGTCTTAGCTTAGAGTTTTAGTTAGAGTTGAAGTTTAGTTTAGTTATAGTTAAGAATTTAGAGTTTTAGCTTAGAGTCTTAGCTTAGATTTTTTGTTGAAGTTCTAGTTTAGTTTAGTTTTAGTTAAGAGTTTAGAGTTTTAGCTTAGATTCTTAGCTTAGAGTTTTAGTTAGGGTTGAAGTTTAGTTTAGTTACAGTTAAGAGTTTAGAGTTTTACCTTAGAGTCTTAGCATAGAGTTTTAGTTAGAGTTCTAGTTTATTTTAGTTATAGTTAAGAGTTTAGAGTTTTACCTTAGAGTCTTAGCTTAGAGTTTAGTTAGATTTCTAGTTTAGTTTAGTTATAGTTAAGAGTTTAGGGTTTTAGCTTAGAGTCATCGCATAGAGTTTTAGATAGAGTTGAAGTTTAGTTTAGTTATAGTTAAGAGTTTAAAGTTTTAGCTTAGAGTCTTAGCTTAGAGTTTTTGATAGAGTTCTAGTTTAGTTCAGTTTTAGTTTAGAGTTTTACCTTAGTCTTAGCTTAGAGTTTTAGTTAGAGTTGAAGTTTAGTTTAGAGTTTTAGCCTAGAGTCTTAGCTTAGAGTTTTAGTTAGACTTCTAGTTTAGTTTAGTTTTAGTTAAGAGTTTAGAGTTTTTAGCCTAGAGTCTTAGCTTAGAGTTTAGTTAGAGTTGAAGTTTAGTTATAGTTAAGAGTTTAGAGTTTTAGTTTAGAGTCGTAGCTTAGAGTTTTAGTTGGACTTGAAGTTTAGATTAGTTATAGTTAAGAGTTTAGAGTTTTTAGCATAGAGTCTTAGCTTAGAGTTTTAGTTAGAGTTGAAGTTTAGTTATAGTTAAGAGTTAAGAGTTTTAGTTTAGAGTCTTAGGTTAGAGTTTTAGTTAGAGTTGAAGTTTAGTTTAGTTATAGCTAAGAGTTTAGAGTTTTACCTTAGAGTCTTAGCTTAGAGTTTTAGTTAAAGTTCTATTTTAGTTTAGTTTTAGTTAAGAGTTTAGAGTGTTATCTTGGAGACTTAGCTTAGAGTTTTTGTTAGAGTTCTAGTTTAGTATAGTTTTCGTTAACAGTTTAGAGTTTTACCTTAGAGTCTTAGCTTAGAGTTTTAGTTAGAGTTCTAGTTTAGTTTAGTTTTAGTTAAGAGTTTAGAGTTTTAGCTTAGAGTCTTAGCTTAGAGTTTTAGTTAGAGTTGAATTTTAGTTTAGTTTAGTTTTACTATATAGTTTTAGCTTAGATTCTTAGCTTAGAGTTTTAGGATGAGTTGAAGTTTAGTTTACTTTTAGTTAAGATTTTAGTTTTATCTTGGAGTCTTAGCTTAGAGTTTTAGTTAGAGTTCTAGTTTAGTTTAGTTTTAGTTAAGAGTTTAGAGTTTTACCTTAGAGTCTTAGCTTAGAGTTTTATTTAGAGTTCTATTTTAGGTTATTTTTAGTTAAGAGCTTAGAGTTTTAGCCTAGAGTCTTAGCTTAGAGTTTTAGTTAGAGTTGAAGTTTAGTCATAGTTAAGAGTCTAGAGTTTTAGCTTAGAGTCTTAGCTTAGAGTCTTAGGTTAGAGTTTTAATTAGAGTTCTAATATAGTTTAGTTTTAGTTAAGAGTTTAGAGCTTCAGCTTAGAGTCTTAGCTTAGAGTTTTTGTTCGAGTTCTAGTTTAGTTTAGTTTTAGTTAAAGTTTAGAGTTTTAGCTTAGAGTCATATCATAGAGTTTTAGTTAGAGTTCTAGTTTAGTTTAGTTTTAGTTAAGAGTTTTAGCCTAGAGTCTTAGCTTGGAGTTTAGTTAGAGTTGAAGTTTAGTTATAGTTAAGAGTTTGGAGTTTTAGTTTAGAGTCGTAGCTTAGAGTTTTAGTTGGAGTTGAAGTTTAGATTAGTTATAGTTAAGAGTTTAGAGTTTTTAGCATAGAGTCTTAGCTTAGAGTTTAGTTAGAGTTGAAGTTTAGTTATAGTTAAGAGTTAAGAGTTTTAGTTTAGAGTCTTAGCTTAGAGTTTTAGTTAGAGTTGAAGTTTAGTTTAGTTATAGTTAAGAGTTTAGAGTTTTAGCTTAGAGTCTTAGCTTAGAGTTTTAGTTAAAGTTCTAGTTTAGTTTAGTTTTAGTTAAGAGTTTAGAGTGTTATCTTGGAGTCTTAGCTTAGAGTTTTAGTTAGAGTTCTAGTTTAGTTTAGTTTTAGTTAAGAGTTTAGAGTTTTAGCTTAGAGTCTTAGCTTAGAGTTTTAGTTAGAGTTGAAGTTTAGTTTAGTTTAGTTTTACTATATAGTTTTAGCTTAGATTCTTAGCTTAGAGTTTTAGGATGAGTTGAAGTTTAGTTTAGTTTTAGTTAAGATTTTAGAGTTTCATCTTGGAGTCTTAGCTTAGAGTTTTAGTTAGAGTTCTAGTTTAGTTTAGTTTTAGTTAAGAGTTTAGAGTTTTACCTTAGAGTCTTAGCTTAGAGTTTTATTTAGAGTTCTATTTTAGGTTATTTTTAGTTAAGAGCTTAGAGTTTTAGCCTAGAGTCTTAGCTTAGAGTTTTAGTTAGAGTTGAAGTTTAGTTATAGTTAAGAGTCTAGAGTTTTAGCTTAGAGTCTTAGCTTAGAGTTTTAATTAGAGTTCTAGTATAGTTTAGTTTTAGTTAAGAGTTTAGAGTTTCAGCTTAGAGTCTTAGCTTAGAGTTTTTGTTCGAGTTCTAGTTTAGTTTATTTTAGTTAAAAGTTTAGAGTTTTAGCTTAGAGTCATATCATCGAGTTTTAGTTAGAGTTCTAGTTTAGATCAGTTTTAGTTAAGAGTTTAGAGTTTTAGCTTAGAGTCTTAGCTTAGAGTTTTAGTTAGAGTTCAAATTTAGTTTAGTTTTAGTTAAGAGTTTCGAGTTTTACCTTAGAGTCTTAGCTTAGAGTTTTAGTTAGAGTTGAATTTTAGTTTGGTTATAGTTAAGAGTTTAGAGTTTTAGCTTAGAGTCATAGCTTAGAGTTTTAGTTAGAGTTGTAGTTTAGTTTAGTTTTAGTCTAGAGTCTTAGCTTAGAGATTTAGTTAGAATTAAAGTTTAGTTTAGTCACAGTTAAGAGTTTAGAGTTGGGTGTTTTAGCTTAGAGTCTTAGATTAGAGTTTTAGTTAGAGTTCTAGTTTATTTTTACTTAAGGGTTTTAGCTTAGAGTTTTAGCCTAGAGTCGAGGAGGAGGACAATAGTATGACAATGATGACAATACTAATGACAATGACAATACTAAACTAACATAACAACAAAATTCCACATTATTACTTAGAAATACCTAGACGATAGGTTAGATTAGGTTAGGTTAGATGTTAGGTTTCTCCACGTTAAAGTTAGTTAAGGTTAGGTTAGCTTATCATGAGCGCTCATGATAAGCTAACCTAACCTAACCTAACTTTAACGTGGCGAAACCTAACCTCTAACCTAACCTAACCTAATCTAACCTATGGTTTTGGTATTTCTATGTAATAATGTGGAATTTTGTGGTTATGTTAGTTTAGTATTGTCATCAATATCTATTGTCCCCCTCCTCGAATCTAAGTTAAAACTCTAAACTCTTAACTAAAACTAAACTAAACTAGAACTCTAACTAAAACTCTAAGCTAAGACTCTAAGGTAAAACTCTAAACTCTTAACTAAAACTAAACTAAACTAGAACTCTAACTAAAACTCTAAGCTAAGACTCTAAGGTAAAACGCTAAACTCTTAACTATAACTAAACTAAACTTCAAATCTAACTATAACTCTAAGCTAAGATTCTAAGGTAAAACTCAAAACTCTTAACTAAAACTAAACTAAACTAGAACTCTAACTAAGACTCTAAGCTAAGACTCCAAGATAAAACTCTAAACTCTTAACTAAAACTATACTAAACTAGAACTCTAACTAAAACTCTAAGCTAAGACTCTAAGGTAAAACTCTAAACACTTAACTAAAACTAAACTAAACTATAACTCTAACTAAAACTCTAAGCTAAGACTCCAAGATAAAACTCTAAACTCTTAACTAAAACTATACTAAACTACCACTCTTACTAAAACTCTAAGCTAAGACTCTAAGGTAAAAATATAAACTCTTAACTAAAACTAAACTAAACTAGAACTCTAACAAAAACTCTAAGCTAAGACTATAAGCTAAAACTCTAAACTCTTAACTAAAACTATAGTAAACTTCAACTCTAACTAAAACTCTAATCTAAGACTCTAAGGTAAAACCCCAAACTCTTAACTAAAACTAAACTAAACTAGAACTCTAACTAAAACTCTAAGCTAAGACTCTAAGCTAAAACTATAAAGTAAAACTAAACTAAACTAAACTTCAACTCTAACTAAAACTCTAAGCTATGAGTCTATGCTAAAGCTCAAACTCTTAACTATAACTAAACTAAACTAGAACTCTAACTAAACTCTAAGCTAAGACTCTAAGGTAAAACTCTAAACTCTTAACTAAAACTAAACTAAACTAGAACTCTAACAAAAACTCTAAGCTAAGACTCTAAGCTAAAAACTCTAAACTCTTAACTATAACTAAACTAAACTTCAACTCTAACTAAAGCTCTAAGCTAAGACTCTAGGCTAAAACTCTAAACTCTTAACTAGAACTTAACTAAACAAGAACTCTAACAAAAACTCTATGCTAAGACTCTAAGCTAAAAACTCTAAACTCTTAACTATAACTAAACTAAACTTCAACTCTAACTAAAACTCTAAGCTAAGACTCTAAGGTAAAACTCTAAACTCTTAACTAAAACTAAACTAAACTAGAACTCTAACAAAAACTCTAAGCTAAGACTGTAAGCCAAAACTCTAAACTCTTAACTATTACTAAACTAAACTATTACCTTAGAGTCTTAGCATAGAGTTTTAGTTAGAGTTCTAGTTTATTTTAGTTATAGTTAAGAGTTTAGAGTTTTACCTTAGAGTCTTAGCTTAGAGTTTAGTTAGATTTCTAGTTTAGTTTAGTTATAGTTAAGAGTTTAGGGTTTTAGCTTAGAGTCATAGCATAGAGTTTTAGATAGAGTTGAAGTTTAGTTTAGTTATAGTTAAGAGTTTAAAGTTTAGCTTAGAGTCTTAGCTTAGAGTTTTTGATAGAGTTCTAGTTTAGTTCAGTTTTAGTTTAGAGTTTTACCTTAGTCTTAGCTTAGAGTTTTAGTTAGAGTTGAAGTTTAGTTTAGAGTTTTAGCCTAGAGTCTTAGCTTAGAGTTTTAGTTAGAGTTCTAGTTTAGTTTAGTTTTAGTTAAGAGTCTTAGCCTAGAGTCTTAGCTTAGAGTTTAGTTAGAGTTGAAGTTTAGTTATAGTTACGAGTTTAGAGTTTTAGTTTAGAGTCGTAGCTTAGAGTTTTAGTTGGACCTGAAGTTTAGATTAGTTATAGTTAAGAGTTTAGAGTTTTTAGCATAGAGTCTTAGCTTAGAGTTTAGATAGAGTTGAAGTTTAGTTATAGTTAAGAGTTTAGAGTTTTAGTTTAGAGTCTTAGCTTAGAGTTTTAGTTAGAGTTGAAGTTTAGTTTAGTTATAGTTAAGAGTTTAGAGTTTTAGCTTAGAGTCTTAGCTTAGAGTTTTAGTTAAAGTTCTAGTTTAGTTTAGTTTTAGTTAAGAGTTTAGAGTGTTATCTTGGAGACTTAGCTTAGAGTTTTTGTTAGAGTTCTAGTTTAGTTTAGTTTTCGTTAACAGTTTAGAGTTTTACCTTAGAGTCTTAGCTTAGAGTTTTATTTAGAGTTCTATTTTAGGTTATTTTTAGTTAAGAGCTTAGAGTTTTAGCCTAGAGTCTTAGCTTAGAGTTTTAGTTAGAGTTGAAGTTTAGTTATAGTTAAGAGTCTAGAGTTTTAGCTTAGAGTCTTAGCTTAGAGTCTTAGGTTAGAGTTTTAATTAGAGTTCTAATATAGTTTAGTTTTAGTTAAGAGTTTAGAGCTTCAGCTTAGAGTCTTAGCTTAGAGTTTTTGTTCAAGTTCTAGTTTAGTTTAGTTTTATTTAAAAGTTTAGAGTTTTAGCTTAGAGTCATATCATAGAGTTTTAGTTAGAGTTCTAGTTTAGTTTAGTTTTAGTTAAGAGTTTTAGCCTAGAGTCTTAGCTTGGAGTTTAGTTAGAGTTGAAGTTTAGTTATAGTTAAGAGTTTGGAGTTTTAGTTTAGAGTCGTAGCTTAGAGTTTTAGTTGGAGTTGAAGTTTAGATTAGTTATAGTTAAGAGTTTAGAGTTTTTAGCATAGAGTCTTAGCTTAGAGTTTAGTTAGAGTTGAAGTTTAGTTATAGTTAAGAGTTTAGAGTTTTAGTTTAGAGTCTTAGCTTAGAGTTTTAGTTAGAGTTGAAGTTTAGTTTAGTTATAGTTAAGAGTTTAGAGTTTTAGCTTAGAGTCTTAGCTTAGAGTTTTAGTTAAAGTTCTAGTTTAGTTTAGTTTTAGTTAAGAGTTTAGAGTGTTATCTTGGAGTCTTAGCTTAGAGTTTTTGTTAGAGTTCTAGTTTAGTTTAGTTTTCGTTAACAGTTTAGAGTTTTACCTCAGAGTCTTAGCTTAGAGTTTTAGTTAGAGTTCTAGTTTAGTTTAGTTTTAGTTAAGAGTTTAGAGTTTTAGCTTAGAGTCTTAGCTTAGAGTTTTAGTTAGAGTTGAAGTTTAGTTTAGTTTAGTTTTACTATATAGTTTTAGCTTAGATTCTTAGCTTAGAGTTTTAGTTAGAGTTGAAGTTTAGTTTAGTTTTAGTTAAGATTTTAGAGTTTCATCTTGGAGTCTTAGCTTAGAGTTTTAGTTAGAGTTCTAGTTTAGTTTAGTTTTAGTTAAGAGTTTAGAGTTTTACCTTAGAGTCTTAGCTTAGAGTTTTATTTAGAGTTCTATTTTAGGTTATTTTTAGTTAAGAGCTTAGAGTTTTAGCCTAGAGTCTTAGCTTAGAGTTTTAGTTAGAGTTGAAGTTTAGTTATAGTTAAGAGTCTAGAGTTTTAGCTTAGAGTCTTAGCTTAGAGTTTTAATTAGAGTTCTAGTATAGTTTAGTTTTAGTTAAGAGTTTAGAGTTTCAGCTTAGAGTCTTAGCTTAGAGTTTTTGTTCGAGTTCTAGTTTAGTTTATTTTTAGTTAAAAGTTTAGAGTTTTAGCTTAGAGTCATATCATCGAGTTTTAGTTAGAGTTCTAGTTTAGATCAGTTTTAGTTAAGAGTTTAGAGTTTTAGCTTAGAGTCTTAGCTTAGAGCTTTAGTTAGAGTTCAAATTTAGTTTAGTTTTAGTTAAGAGTTTCGAGTTTTACCTTAGAGTCTTAGCTTAGAGTTTTAGTTAGAGTTGAATTTTAGTTTGGTTATAGTTAAGAGTTTAGAGTTTTAGCTTAGAGTCATAGCTTAGAGTTTTAGTTAGAGTTGTAGTTTAGTTTAGTTTTAGTCTAGAGTCTTAGCTTAGAGATTTAGTTAGAATTAAAGTTTAGTTTAGTCACAGTTAAGAGTTTAGAGTTGGGTGTTTTAGCTTAGAGTCTTAGATTAGAGTTTTAGTTAGAGTTCTAGTTTATTTTTACTTAAGAGTTTTAGCTTAGAGTTTTAGCCTAGAGTCGAGGAGGAGGACAATAGTATGACAATGATGACATACTAATGACAATGACAATACTAAACTAACATAACAACAAAATTCCACATTATTACTTAGAAATACCTAGACGATAGGTTAGATTAGGTTAGGTTAGATGTTAGGTTTCTCCACGTTAAAGTTAGTTAAGGTTAGGTTAGCTTATCATGAGCGCTCATGATAAGCTAACCTAACCTAACCTAACTTTAACGTGGCGAAACCTAACCTCTAACCTAACCTAACCTAATCTAACCTATGGTTTTGGTATTTCTATGTAATAATGTGGAATTTTGTGGTTATGTTAGTTTAGTATTGTCATCAATATCTATTGTCCCCCTCCTCGAATCTAAGTTAAAACTCTAAACTCTTAACTAAAACTAAACTAAACTAGAACTCTAACTAAAACTCTAAGCTAAGACTCCAAGCTAAAACTCTAAACTCTTAACTAAAACTAAACTAAACTAGAACTCTAACTAAAACTCTAAGCTAAGACTCTAAGGTAAAACGCTAAACTCTTAACTATAACTAAACTAAACTTCAAATCTAACTATAACTCTAAGCTAAGATTCTAAGGTAAAACTCAAAACTCTTAACTAAAACTAAACTAAACTAGAACTCTAACTAAGACTCTAAGCTAAGACTCCAAGATAAAACTCTAAACTCTTAACTAAAACTATACTAAACTAGAACTCTAACTAAAACTCTAAGCTAAGACTCTAAGGTAAAACTCTAAACACTTAACTAAAACTAAACTAAACTATAACTCTAACTAAAACTCTAAGCTAAGACTCCAAGATAAAACTCTAAACTCTTAACTAAAACTATACTAAACTACCACTCTTACTAAAACTCTAAGCTAAGACTCTAAGGTAAAAATATAAACTCTTAACTAAAACTAAACTAAACTAGAACTCTAACAAAAACTCTAAGCTAAGACTATAAGCTAAAACTCTAAACTCTTAACTAAAACTATAGTAAACTTCAACTCTAACTAAAACTCTAATCTAAGACTCTAAGGTAAAACCCCAAACTCTTAACTAAAACTAAACTAAACTAGAACTCTAACTAAAACTCTAAGCTAAGACTCTAAGCTAAAACTATAAAGTAAAACTAAACTAAACTAAACTTCAACTCTAACTAAAACTCTAAGCTATGAGTCTATGCTAAAGCTCAAACTCTTAACTATAACTAAACTAAACTAGAACTCTAACTAAACTCTAAGCTAAGACTCTAAGGTAAAACTCTAAACTCTTAACTAAAACTAAACTAAACTAGAACTCTAACAAAAACTCTAAGCTAAGACTATAAGCTAAAACTCTAAACTCTTAACTATAACTAAACTAAACTTCAACTCTAACTAAAGCTCTAAGCTAAGACTCTAGGCTAAAACTCTAAAATCTTAACTAGAACTTAACTAAACAAGAACTTTAACTAAAACTCTAAGCTATGACTCTAAGCTAAAACTCCAAATTCTTAACTATAACTAAAATAAACTTCAACTCTAACTAAAACTCTAAGCTAAGACTCTAAGGTAAAACTCTAAACTCTTAACTAAAACTAAACTAAACTAGAACTCTAACAAAAACTCTAAGCTAAGACTGTAAGCCAAAACTCTAAACTCTTAACTATTACTAAACTAAACTATTACCTTAGAGTCTTAGCATAGAGTTTTAGTTAGAGTTCTAGTTTATTTTAGTTATAGTTAAGAGTTTAGAGTTTTACCTTAGAGTCTTAGCTTAGAGTTTAGTTAGATTTCTAGTTTAGTTTAGTTATAGTTAAGAGTTTAGGGTTTTAGCTTAGAGTCATAGCATAGAGTTTTAGATAGAGTGAAGTTTAGTTTAGTTATAGTTAAGAGTTTAAAGTTTAGCTTAGAGTCTTAGCTTAGAGTTTTTGATAGAGTTCTAGTTTAGTTCAGTTTTAGTTTAGAGTTTTACCTTAGTCTTAGCTTAGAGTTTTAGTTAGAGTTGAAGTTTAGTTTAGAGTTTTAGCCTAGAGTCTTAGCTTAGAGTTTTAGTTAGAGTTCTAGTTTAGTTTAGTTTTAGTTAAGAGTCTTAGCCTAGAGTCTTAGCTTAGAGTTTAGTTAGAGTTGAAGTTTAGTTATAGTTACGAGTTTAGAGTTTTAGTTTAGAGTCGTAGCTTAGAGTTTTAGTTGGACCTGAAGTTTAGATTAGTTATAGTTAAGAGTTTAGAGTTTTTAGCATAGAGTCTTAGCTTAGAGTTTAGATAGAGTTGAAGTTTAGTTATAGTTAAGAGTTTAGAGTTTTAGTTTAGAGTCTTAGGTTAGAGTTTTAGTTAGAGTTGAAGTTTAGTTTAGTTATAGTTCAGAGTTTAGAGTTTTAGCTTAGAGTCTTAGCTTAGAGTTTTAGTTAAAGTTCTATTTTAGTTTAGTTTTAGTTAAGAGTTTAGAGTGTTATCTTGGAGACTTAGCTTAGAGTTTTTGTTAGAGTTCTAGTTTAGTTTAGTTTTCGTTAACAGTTTAGAGTTTTACCTTAGAGTCTTAGCTTAGAGTTTTATTTAGAGTTCTATTTTAGGTTATTTTTAGTTAAGAGCTTAGAGTTTTAGCCTAGAGTCTTAGCTTAGAGTTTTAGTTAGAGTTGAAGTTTAGTTATAGTTAAGAGTCTAGAGTTTTAGCTTAGAGTCTTAGCTTAGAGTCTTAGCTTAGAGTTTTAATTAGAGTTCTAGTATAGTTTAGTTTTAGTTAAGAGTTTAGAGTTTCAGCTTAGAGTCTTAGCTTAGAGTTTTTGTTCGAGTTCTAGTTTAGTTTAGTTTTAGTTAAAAGTTTAGAGTTTTAGCTTAGAGTCATATCATAGAGTTTTAGTTCGAGTTCTAGTTTAGTTTAGTTTTAGTTAAGAGTTTTAGCCTAGAGTCTTAGCTTAGAGTTTAGTTAGAGTTGAAGTTTAGTTATAGTTAAGAGTTTAGAGTTTTAGTTTAGAGTCGTAGCTTAGAGTTTTAGTTGGAGTTGAAGTTTAGATTAGTTATAGTTAAGAGTTTAGAGTTTTTAGCATAGAGTCTTAGCTTAGAGTTTAGTTAGAGTTGAAGTTTAGTTATAGTTAAGAGTTTAGAGTTTTAGCTTAGAGTCTTAGCTTAGAGTTTTAGTTAGAGTTGAAGTTTAGTTTAGTTATAGTTAAGAGTTTAGAGTTTTAGCTTAGAGTCTTAGCTTAGAGTTTTAGTTAGAGTTCTAGTTTAGTTTAGTTTTAGTTAAGAGTTTAGAGTGTTTATCTTGGAGTCTTAGCTTAGAGTTTTTGTTAGAGTTCTAGTTTAGTTTAGTTTTCGTTAAGAGTTTAGAGTTTTACCTCAGAGTCTTAGCTTAGAGTTTTAGTTAGAGTTCTAGTTTAGTTTAGTTTTAGTTAAGAGTTTAGAGTTTTAGCTTAGAGTCTTAGCTTAGAGTTTTAGTTAGAGTTGAAGTTTAGTTTAGTTTAGTTTTACTATATAGTTTTAGCTTAGATTCTTAGCTTAGAGTTTTAGTTAGAGTTGAAGTTTAGTTTATGTTAGTTCAGATTTTAGAGTTTCATCTTGGAGTCTTAGCTTAGAGTTTTAGTTAGAGTTCTAGTTTAGTTTAGTTTTAGTTAAGAGTTTAGAGTTTTACCTTAGAGTCTTAGCTTAGAGTTTTATTTAGAGTTCTATTTTAGGTTATTTTTAGTTAAGAGCTTAGAGTTTTAGCCTAGAGTCTTAGCTTAGAGTTTTAGTTAGAGTTGAAGTTTAGTTATAGTTAAGAGTCTAGAGTTTTAGCTTAGAGTCTTAGCTTAGAGTTTTATTTAGAGTTCTATTTTAGGTTATTTTTAGTTAAGAGTTTAGAGTTTCAGCTTAGAGTCTTAGCTTAGAGTTTTTGTTCGAGTTCTAGTTTAGTTTAGTTTTAGTTAAAAGTTTAGAGTTTTAGCTTAGAGTCATATCATAGAGTTTTAGTTAGAGTTCTAGTTTAGATAAGCTAAAACTATAAAGTAAAACTAAACTAAACTAAACTTCAACTCTAACTAAAACTCTAAGCTATGAGTCTATGCTAAAGCTCAAACTCTTAACTATAACTAAACTAAACTAGAACTCTAACTAAACTCTAAGCTAAGACTCTAAGGTAAAACTCTAAACTCTTAACTAATACTAAACTAGAACTCTAACAAAATCTCTATGCTAAGACTCTAAGCTAAAAACTCTAAACTCTTAACTATAACTAAACTAAACTTCAACTCTAACTAAAGCTCTAAGCTAAGACTCTAAGCTAAAACTCTAAACTCTTAACTAGAACTTAACTAAACAAGAGCTTTAACTAAAACTCTAAGCTATGACTCTAAAATAAAACTCCAAATTCTTAACTATAACTAAACTAAACTTCAACTCTAACTAAAACTCTAAGCTAAGACTCTAAGGTAAAACTCTAAACTCTTAACTAAAACTAAACTAAACTAGAACTCTAACAAAAACTCTAAGCTAAGACTCTAAGCCAAAACTCTAAACTCTTAACTATTACTAAACTAAACTAGAACTCTATCTAAAACTCTAAGCTAAAACTCTAAGGTAAAACTCTAAACTCTTAACTAAAACTAAACTAAACTTCAACTCTAACAAAAACTCTAAGCTAAGACTCTAAGCTAAAACTCTAAACTCTTAACTAAAACTAAACTAAACTAGAACTCTAAGTAAAACTCTAAGCTATGACTCTAAGGTAAAACTCTAAACTCTTAACTAAAACTAAACTAAACTAGAACTCTAAGTAAAACTCTAAGCTATGACTCTAAGGTAGAACTTTAAACTCTTAACTATAACTAAACTTAACTTCAACCCTAACTAAAACTCTAAGCTAAGAGTCTAAGGTAAAACTCTAAACTCTTAACTAAAACTAAACTAAACTAGAACTCTAACTAAAACTCTAAGCTAAGACTCTAAGCTAAAACTATAAAGTAAAACTAAACTAAACTAAACTTCAACTCTAACTAAAACTCTAAGCTAACACTCTATGGTAAAACCCTAAACTCTTAACTAAAACTAAACTAAACTTCAACTCTAACTAAAACTCTAAGCTAAGAATCTAAGCTAAAACTATATAGTAAAACTAAACTAAACTAAACTTCAACTCTAACTAAAACTCTAAGCTAAGACTCTAAGCTAAAACTCTATACTCTTAACTAAAACTAAACTAAACTAGAACTCTAACTAAAACTCTAAGCTAAGACTCTAAGGTAAAACTCTAAACTGTTAACTAAAACTGAACTAAACTAGAACTCTAACAAAAACTCTAAGCTAAGACTCCAAGATAACACTCTAAACTCTTAACTAAAACTAAACTAAACTAGAACTCTAACTAAAACTCTAAGCTAAGACTCTAAGCTAAAACTCTAAACTCTTAACTATAACTAAACTAAACTTCAACTCTAACTAAAACTCTAAGCTAAGACTCTAAACTAAAACTCTAAACTCTTAACTACAACTAAACTTCAACTCTAACGAAACTCTAAGCTAAGACTCTATACTAAAAACTCTAAACTCTTAACTATAACTAAGCTAAACTTCAAGTCCAACTAAAACTCTAAGCTACGACTCTAAACTAAAACTCTAAACTCTTAACAATAACTAGACTTCAACTCTAACTAAACTCTAGGCTAAGACTCTAGGCTAAAACTCTTAACTAAAACTAAACTAAACTAGAACTCTAACTAAAACTCTAAGCTAAGACTCTAGGCTAAAACTCTAAACTAAACTTCAACTCTAACTAAAACTCTAAGCTAAGACTAAGGTAAAACTCTAAACTAAAACTGAACTAAACTAGAACTCTATCAAAAACTCTAAGCTAAGACTCTAAGCTAAAACTCTAAACTCTTAACTATAACTAAACTAAACTTCAACTCTATCTAAAACTCTATGCTATGACTCTAAGCTAAAACTCTAAACTCTTAACTATAACTAAACTAAACTAGAAATCTAACTAAACTCTAAGATAAGACTCTAAGGTAAAACTCTAAACTCTTAACTATAACTAAAATAAACTAGAACTCTAACTAAAACTCTAAGATAAGACTCTAAGGTAAAACTCTAAACTCTTAACTATAACTAAACTAAACTTCAACTCTATCTAAAACTCTATGCTATGACTCTAAGCTAAAACTCTAAACTCTTAACTATAACTAAACTAAACTAGAAATCTAACTAAACTCTAAGATAAGACTCTAAGGTAAAACTCTAAACTCTTAACTATAACTAAAATAAACTAGAACTCTAACTAAAACTCTATGCTAAGACTCTAAGCTAAAACTCTAAACTCTTAACTAAAACTAAACTAAACTAGAACTTCAACAAAAACTCTAAGCTAAGACTCTAAGCTAAAACTCTAAATTCTTAACCATAACTAAACTAAACTTAAACTCTAACTAAAGCTCTAAGCTAAGACTCTAAGGTAAAACTCTAAACTCTTAACTAAAACTAAACTAAAGTAGAACTCTAACAAAAATTCTAAGCTAAGACTCTAAGCTAAAAACTCTAAACTCTTAACTATTACTAAACTAAACTTCAACTCTATCTAAAACTCTAAGCTAACACTCTATGGTAAAACCCTAAACTCTTAACTAAAACTAAACTAAACTTCAACTCTAACTAAAACTCTAAGCTAAGAATCTAAGCTAAAACTATATAGTAAAACTAAACTAAACTAAACTTCAACTCTAACTAAAACTCTAAGCTAAGACTCTAAGCTAAAACTCTAAACTCTTAACTAAAACTAAACTAAACTAGAACTCTAACTAAAACTCTAAGCTAAGACTCTAAGGTAAAACTCTAAACTGTTAACTAAAACTAAACTAAACTAGAACTCTAACAAAAACTCTAAGCTAAGTCTCCAAGATAACACTCTAAACTCTTAACTAAAACTAAACTAAACTAGAACTCTAACTAAAACTCTAAGCTAAGACTCTAAGCTAAAACTCTAAACTCTTAACTATAACTAAACTAAACTTCAACTCTAACTAAAACTCTAAGCTAAGACTCTAAACTAAAACTCTAAACTCTTAACTACAACTAAACTTCAACTCTAACGAAACTCTAAGCTAAGACTCTAAACTAAAACTCTAAACTCTTAACTATAACTAGACTTCAACTCTAACTAAAATCTAGGCTAAGACTCTAGGCTAAAACTCTTAACTAAAACTAAACTAAACTAGAACTCTAACTAAAACTCTAAGCTAAGACTCTAGGCTAAAACTCTAAACTAAACTTCAACTCTAACTAAAACTCTAAGCTAAGACTAAGGTAAAACTCTAAACTAAAACTGAACTAACTAGAACTCTATCAAAAACTCTAAGCTAAGACTCTAAGCTAAAACTCTAAACTCTTAACTATAACTAAACTAAACTTCAACTCTATCTAAAACTCTAAGCTAAGACTCTAAGCTAAAACTCTAAACTCTTAACTATAACTAAACTAAACTAGAAATCTAACTAAACTCTAAGATAAGACTCTAAGGTAAAACTCTAAACTCTTAACTATAACTAAAATAAACTAGAACTCTAACTAAAACTCTAAGATAAGACTCTAAGCTAAAATTCTAAACTCTTAACTAAAACTAAACTAAACTTCAACTCTAACTAAAACTCTAAGCTATGACTCTAAGCTAAAACTCTAAACTCTTAACTATAACTAAACTAAACTAGAATTCTAACTAAATTCTAAGCTAAGACTCTAAGGTAAAACTCTAAACTCTTAACTAAAACTAAACTAAACTAGAACTCTAACAAAAGCTCTAAGCTAAGACTCTAAGCTAAAAACTGTAAACTCTTAACTAAAACTAAACTAAACTAGAACTCTAATTAAAGCTCTAAGCTAAGACTCTAGGCTAAAACTATATAGTAAAACACAAAACTTAACCAAACTACAACTTTAACCAAAACTCTAGGCTAAAACTCTTAACTAAACTAAACTTCAACTCTAACTAAAACTCTAAGCTAAGACTCTAAGGTAAAACTTTAAACTATTAACTATAACTAAACTAAACTAGAACTCTAAATAAAACTAAGCTAGGACTCTAAGCTAAAAACTCTAAAGTCTTAACTATTACTAAACTAAACTAGAACTTCAACAAAAACTCTAAGCTAAGACTCTAAGCTAAAACTCTAAACTCTTAACTAAAACTAAACTAAACTAGAACTTCAACAAAAACTCTAAGCTATGACTCTAAGCTAAAACTCTAAACTCTTAACTATAACTAAACTAAACTAGAACTCTAACTAAACTCTAAGCTAAGACTCTAAGGTAAAACTCTAAACTCTTAACTAAAACTAAACTAAACTAGAACTTCAACAAAAACTCTAAGCTAAGACTCTAAGCTAAAACTCTAAATTCTTAACTAAAACTAAACTAAACTAGAAGTTCAACAAAAACTCTAAGCTATGACTCTAAGCTAAAACTCTAAACTCTTAACTCTAACTAAACTAAACTAGAACTCTAACTAAACTCTAAGCTAAGACTCTAAGCTAAAACTCTAAACTCTTAACTAAAACTATAGTAAACTATAGTCAGCTTAGAGTCTTAGCTTAGAGTTTTTGTTCGAGTTCTAGTTTATTTTAGTTTTAGTTAAAAGTTTAGAGTTTTAGCTTAGAGTCATATCATAGAGTTTTAGTTAGAGTTCTAGTTTAGTTCAGTTTTAGTTAAGAGTTTAGAGTTTTAGCTTAGAGTCTTAGCTTAGAGTTTTAGTTAGAGTTGAAATTTAGTTTAGTCATAGTTAAGAGTTTAGAGTTTTAGCTTAGAGTCTTAGCTTAGAGCTTTAGTTAGAGTTCAAATTTAGTTTAGTTTTAGTTGAGAGTTTAGAGCTTTACCTTAGAGTCTTAGCTTAGAGTTTTAGTTAGAGTTGAATTTTAGTTTGGTTATAGTTAAGAGTTTAGAGTTTTAGCTTAGGTCATAGCTTAGAGTTTTAGTTAGAGTTGTAGTTTAGTTTAGTTTTAGTCTAGAGTCTTAGCTTAGAGATTTAGTTAGAATTAAAGTTTAGTTTAGTCACAGTTAAGAGTTTAGAGTTTGGAGTTTTAGCTTAGAGTCTTAGATTAGAGTTCTAGTTTATTTTTACTTAAGAGTTTTAGTTTAGAGTTTAGCCTAGAGTCGAGGAGGGGGACAATAGATATTGATGACAATACTAAACTAACATAACCACAAATTTCCACATTATTACTTAGAAATACCAAAACGATAGGTTAGATTAGGTTAGGTTAGAGGTTAGGTTTCTCCACGTTAAATTTAGTTAAGGTTAGGTTAGCTTATCATGAGCGCTTATGATAAGCTAACCTAACCTAACTTTAACGTGGAGAAACCTAACCTCTAACCTAACCTAACCTAATCTAACCTATGGTTTTGGTATTTCTATGTAATAATGTGGAATTTTGTGGTTATGTTAGCTTAGTATTGTCATCAATATCTATTGTCCCCCTCCTCGACTCTAAGGTAAAACTCTAAACTCTTAACTAAAACTAAACTAAACTAGAACTCTAACTAAAACTCTAAGCTAAGACTCTAAGCTAAAACTCTAAACTCTTAACTAAAACTAAACTAAATTAGAACTTTAACTAAAACTCTATGCTATATCTAAGGTAAAACTCTAAACTCTTAACTATAACTAAATTAAACTTCAACCATAACTAAAACTCTAAGCTAAGACTCTAAGGTAAAACTCTAAACTCTTAACTAAAACTAAACTAAACTAGAACTCTAACAAAAACTCTATGCTAAGACTCTAAGCTAAGAACTCTAAACTCTTAACTATAACTATACTAAACTTCAACTCTAACTAAAGCTCTAAGCTAAGACTCTAGGCTAAAACTCTAAACTCTTAACTAAAACTTAACTAAACAAGAATTTTAACTAAAACTCTAAGCTATCACTCTAAGCTAAAACTCCAAATTCTTAACTATAACTAACTAAACTTCAACTCTAACTAAAACTCTAAGGTAAGACTCTAAGGTAAAACTCTAAACTCTTAACTAAAACTAAACTAAACTAGAACTCTAACAAAAACTCTAAGCTAAGACTCTAAGCCAAAACTCTAAACTCTTAACTATTTCTAAACTAAACTAGAACTCTAACTAAAACTCTAAGCTAAGACTCTAAGGTAAAACTCTAAACTATTAACTAAAACTAAACTAAACTTCAACTCTAACAAAAACTCTAAGCTAAGACTCTAAGGTAAAACTCTAAACTCTTAACTAAAACTAAACTAAACTAGAACTCTAAGTAAAACTCTAAGCTATGACTCTAAGGTAGAACTCTAAACTCTTAACTATAACTATACTAAACTTCAACCCTAACTAAAACTCTAAGCTAAGAGTCTATGGTAAAACTCTAAACTCATAAGTAAAACTAAACTAAACTAGAACTCTAACTAAAACTCTAAGCTAAGACTCTAAGCTAAAACTATAAAGTAAAACTAAACTAAACTAAACTTCAACTCTAACTAAAACTCTAAGCTAAGACTCTATGGTAAAACTCTAAACTCTTAACTAAAACTAAACTAAACTAGAACTGTAATAAAAACTCTAAGCTAAGACTCTAAGCTAAAAACTCTAAACTCTTAACTATAACTAAACTACACTAGAACTCTAACTAAAGCTCTAAGCTAAGACTCTAGGCTAAAACTCTAAACTATTAACTAAAATTTAACTAAACTACCACTTTAACTAAAACTCTAAGCTATGAGTCTAAGGTAAAACTCTAAATTCTTAACTATAACTAAACTAAACCTCAACTCTAGCTAAAACTCTAGGCTAAGACTCTAAGGTAAAACTCTAAACTCTTAACTAAAACTAAACTAAACTAAACTAGAACTCTAAAAACAACTCTAAGCTAATACTCTAAGCTAAACCTATAAAGTAAAACTATTACTAAACTAAACTTCAACTCTAACTAAAACTCTAAGCTAAGACTCTAAGCTAAAACTCTAAACTCTTATCTAAACTAAACTATACTAGAACTCTAACTAAACTCTAAGCTAAGACTCTAAGGTAAAACTCTAAACTCTTAACTAAAACTAAACTAAACTAGAACTCTAACAAAAACTCTAAGCTGAGACTCTAAGCTAAAAACTCTAAACTCTTAACAATAACTAAAGTAAACGTCAACTCTAACTGAAACTCTAAGCTATGACTTTAAGCTAAAACTCTAAATTCTTAACTATAAATAAACTAAACTTCAACTCTAGCTAAAACTCTAAGCTAAGACTCTAAGGTGAAACTATAAACTCTTAACTAAAACTAAACTAAAATAAACTAGAACTCTAACAAAAACTCTAAGCTAAGACTCTAAGCTAAAACTCTAAACTCTTTACTATTACAAAACTAAACTTCAACTCTAACTAAAACTCTAAGCTAAGACTCTAAGCTAAAACTCTAAACTCTTAACTAAAAATATAACTATAACTAAACTAAACTTCAACTCTAAATAAAACCAACCTAAGACTCTAGTCTAAAACTGTATGCCAATGGGTTAAAGAAAAAACCGGAAAAATGTTGGATAATTTCTAAGTCTAAAAAATTCAGTCCAAAAAAACTTAAAAAAAAATTCAAAAAAGGGAGGGAGAAAGGGAAGGGGCTCGGGGGGCCCGTGGGACCCTTTAGGGGGTACCAGAGGGCCCTTTGGTGGCACCAGAGGCCTTTTTGGGTGCCGAGAGGCCTTTGGGGATGCCAGGGGCCCTTTGGGGGCGCCAGGGGGCCCTTTGGGGGTGCCGGGGGCCCTTTGGGGAGCACCGGGGGGCCCTTTGGGGTTGGGGGGTTCTTTGGGGTTGGTGTAGGGGACCTGAAAACATTGTTCAAATGGAACTTGTGTATTATAACGACCATAGAGTTTCACCCCAAATCATCTTCTAAATCATCTTAGAGTCTTAGCTTAGAGTTTTAGTTAGAGTTGAAGTTTCGTTTAGTTATAGTTAAGAGTTTAGAGTCTTAACCTAGAGTTTTAGCTTACAGCTTTAGTTAGAGTTCTAGTTTAGTTAAGTTTTAGTTAAGACTTCAGAGTTTTAGCCTAGAGTCTTAGCTTAGAGTCTTAGCTTGGAGTTTTTGTTGAAGTTCTAGTTTAGTTTAGTTTTAGTTAAGAGTTTACAGTTTTACCTTAGAGTCTTAGTTTAGAGTTTTAGTTAGAGTTCTAGTTTAGTTTAGTTATAGTTAAGGAGTTTAGAGTTTTTAGCTTGGAGTCTAAGCTTAAAGTTTTTGTTAGAATTCTAGTTTAATTATATTTAAGAGTTTGGAGTTTTACCTTAGAGTCCTAGCTTAGAGTTCTAGTTAGAGTTGAAGTTTACTTTAGTTTTAGTTAAGAGTTTAGAGTTTTATCTTAGAGTCTTAGCTTAGAGTTTTTGTTAGAGTTCTAGTTTAGTTTAGTTTTAATTAAGAGTTTAGAGTTTTTAGCTTAGAGTCTTAGCTTAGAGCTTTAGTTAGAGTTCTAGTTTAGTTTAGTTTTAGTTTAGAGTTTTAGCCTAGAGTCTTAGCTTAGAGTCTTAGCTTAGAGTTTTAGTTAGAGTTGAAGTTTAGTTTAGTAATAGTTAAGAGTTTAGAGTTTTAGCTTAGAGTCTTAGTTTAGAGTTTTAGTTAGAGTTCTAGTTTACTTTAGTTTTAGTTAAGAGTTTAGAGTTTTTAGTTTAGAGTCTTAGCTTAGAGTTTTTGTTAGAGTTCTAGTCTATTTATAGTTAAGAATTTAGAGTTTTAGCTTAGAGTCTTAGCTTAGAGTTTTAGTTAGAGTAGAAGTTTAGTTTAGTAATAGTTAAGACTTTAGAGTTTTTAGCTTAGAGTCTTACCTTAGTTTTATTTAGAGTTCTAGTTTAGTTTAGTTATAGTTAAGAGTTTAAAGCTTTACCTTAGAGTCTTAGCTTAGAGTTTTAGTTAGAGTTGAAGTTTAGTTTAGTTAAGAGTTTTAGCTTAGAGTTTAAGTTAAAGTTGTAGTTTGGTTAAGTTTTGTGTTTTACTACATAGATTTAGCCTAGAGTCTTAGCTTAGAGCTTTAGTTAGAGTTCTAGTTTGTTTAGTTTTAGTTAAGAGTTTAGAGTTTTAGCTTAGAGTCTTAGCTTAGAGTTTTTGTTAGAGTTCTAGTTTAGTTTAGTTTTAGTTAAGAGTTTAGAGTTTTACCTTAGAGTCTTAGCTTAGAGTTTAGTTAGAGTTCTAGTTTATTTTAGTTATAGTTAAGAGTTTAGAGTTTTAGCTTAGAGTCCTAGCTTAGAGTTTTAGTTAGAGTTGAAGTTTAGTTTAGTTTTAGTTAAGAGTTTAGAGTTTTAGCTTAGAGTCTTAGCTTAGAGTTTTAGTTAGAGTTGAAGTTTAGTTTAGTTATAGTTAAGAGTTTAGAGTTTTAGCTTAGAGTCTTAGCTTAGAGTTTTTGTTGAAGTTCTAGTTTAGTTTAGTTTGAGTTAAGAGTTTAGAGTTTTAGCTTAGAGTCCTAGCTTAGAGTTTTAGTTATGGTTGAAGTTTAGTTTAGTTATAGTTAAGAGTTTAGAGTTTTACCTTAGATATAGCATAGAGTTTTAGTTAAAGTTCTAGTTTAGTTTAGTTATAGTTAAGAGTTTAGAGTTTTAACTTAGAGTCTTAGCTAAGTGTTTAACTAGATTTCTAGTTTAGTTTAGTTATAGTTAAGAGTTTAGAGTTTTAGCTTAGAGTCATAGCATAGAGTTTTAGATAGAGTTGAAGTTTAGTTTAGTTATAGTTAAGAGTTTAGAGTTTTAGCTTAGAGTCTTAGCTTACAGTTTTTGTTAGAGTTCTAGTTTAGTTTAGTTTTAGTTTAGAGTTTTACCTTAGTCTTAGCTTAGAGTTTTAGTTAGAGTTGAAGTTTAGTTTAGAGTTTTAGCCTAGAGTCTTAGCTTAGAGTTTTAGTTAGAGTTCTAGTTTAGTTTAGTTTTAGTTAAGAGTTCTAGACTAGAGTCTTAGCTTAGAGTTTTAGTGGGGAAGTTTAGTTTAGTTATAGTTAAGAGTTTTAGTTTAGAGTCTTAGCTTAGAGTTTTAGTTAGAGTCTAAGTTTAGTTTAGTTATAGTTAAGAGTTTAGAGTTTTAGCTTAGAGTCTTAGCTTAGAGTTTTAGTTAAAGTTCTATTTTAGTTTACTTTTAGTTAAGAGTTTAGAGTGTTATCTTGGAGACTTAGCTTAGAGTTTTGTTAGAGTTGAAGTTTAGTTTAGTTATAGATAAGAGTTTAAAGTTTTAGCTTAGAGTCTTAGCTTAGAGTTTTATTTAGAGTTCTAGTTTAGTTTAGTTTTAGTTAAGAGTGTAGAGTTTTAGCTTGGAGTCTTAGCTTAGAGTTTTAGTTAGAGTTCTAGTTTAGTTTAGTTTTAGTTAATAGTTTGGAGTTTTACCTTAGAGTCTTAGCTTAGAGTTTTAATTAGAGTTCTAGTATAGTGTAGTTTTAGTTAAGAGTTTAGAGTGTTATCTTGGAGTCTTAGCTTAGAGTTTTTGTTAGAGTTCTAGTTTAGTTTAGTTTTAGTTAAGAGTTTAAAGTTTTAGCTTAGAGTCTTAGCTTAGAGTTTTAGTTAGAGTTGAAGTTTAGTTTAGTTTAGTTTTACTATATAGTTTTAGCTTAGAGTCTTAGCTTAGAGTTTTAGTTAGAGTTGAAGTTTAGTTTAGTTTTAGTTAAGAGTGTAGAGTTTTATCTTGGAGTCTGAGCTTAGAGTTTTAGTTAGGGTTGAAGTTTAGTTTAGTTATAGTTAAGAGTTTAGAGTTTTACCTTAGAGTCTTAGCTTAGAGTTTTAGTTAGAGTTCTAGTTTAGTTTAGTTTTAGTTAAGAGTTTAGAGTTTTAGCTTGGAGTCTTAGCTTAGAGGTTTAGTTAGAGTTCTAGTTTAGTTTAGTTTTAGTTAAGAGTTTAGAGTTTTACCTTAGAGTCCTAGCTAAGAGTTTTATTTAGAGTTCTAGTTTATTTTTAGTTAAGAGCTTAGAGTTTTAGCCTAGAGTCCTAGCTTAGAGTTTTAGTTAGAGTTGAAGTTTAGTTATAGTTAAGAGCTTAGAGTTTTACCTTAGAGTCTTAGCTTATAGTTTTAGTTAGAGTTCTAGTTTAGTTTAGTTTTAGTTAAGAGTTTAGAGTTTTTAGCTTAGAGTCTTAGCTTAGAGTGTTTGTTGAAGTTCTAGTCTAGTTTAGTTTTAGTTAAGAGTTTAGAGTTTTAGCTTAGAGTCTTAGCTTAGAGTTTAGTTCGAGTTCTAGTTTAGTTTTGTTATAGTTAAGAGTTTAGAGTTTTAGCTTAAAGTCATAGCTTAGAGTTTTAGTTAGAGATGAAGTTTAGTTTAGTTATAGTTAAGAGTTTAGAGTTTTAGCTTAGAGTTTTTGTTAGAGTTCTAGTTTAGTTTAGTTTTAGTTTAGAGTTTTACCTTAGAGTCTTAGCTTAGAGTTCAGTTACAGTTGAAGTTTATTTATAGTTAAGAGTTTAGAGTTTTAGTTTAGAGTCTTAGCTTAGAGTTTTAGTTAGAGTTGAAGTTTAGTTTAGTTTTAGTTAAGAGTTTAGAGTTTTATCTTGGAGTCTTAGCTTAGAGTTTTAGTTAGAGTTCTAGTTTTGTTTAATTTTAGTTAAGAGTTTAGAGTTTTACCTTAGAGTCTTAGATTAGAGTTTCATTTAGAGTTCTAGTTTAGTTTATTTTTAGTTAAGAGCTTAGAGCTTTAGCCTAGAGTCTTAGATTAGATTTTTAGTTAGAGTTAAAGTTTAGTTATAATTAAGAGTTTAGAGTTTTAGCTTAGAGTCTTAGCTTAGAGTTTTAATTAGAGTTCTAGTTTAGTTTAGTGTTAGTTAAGAGTTTAGAATTTTAGCTTAGAGTATTAGCTTAGAGTTTTTGTTAGAGTTCTAGTTTAGTTCAGTTTTAGTTAAAAGTGTAGAGTTTTAGCTTAGAGTCATATCATAGAGTTTTAGTTAGAGTTCTAGTTTATTTCAGTTTTAGTTAAGAGTTTAGAGTTTTAGCTTAGAGTCTTAGCTTAGAGTTTTAGTTAGAGTTGAAGTTTAGTTTACTAATAGTTAAGAGTTTAGAGTTTTAGCTTAGAGTCTTAGCTTAGAGCTTTAGTTAGAGTTCAAATTTAGTTTAGTTTTGGTTAAGAGTTTAGAGTTTTACCTTAGAGTCTTAGTTTAGAGTTTTAGTTAGAGTTGAATTTTAGTTTGGTTATAGTTAAGAGTTTAGAGTTTTAGCTTAGAGTCATAGCTTAGAGTTTTAGTTAGAGTTGTAGTTTAGTTTAGTTTTAGTCTAGAGTCTTAGCTTAGAGATTTAGTTAGAGTTAAAGTTAAGTTTAGTCATAGTTAAGAGTTTAGAGTTTAGAGTTTTAGCTTAGACTCTTAGCTTAGAGTTTTAGTTAGAGTTCTAGTTTATTTTTACTTAAGAGTTTTAGCTTAGAGTTTTAGCCTAGAGTCAAGGAGGGGGACAATAGATATTGATGACAATACTAAACTAACATAAGCACAAAATGCCACATTATTACTCAGAAATACCAAAACCATAGGTTAGATTAGGTTAGGTTAGGTTAGAGGTTAGGTTTCTCCACGTTAAAGTTAGTTAAGGTTAGGTTAGCTTATCAAGAGCGCTCATGATAAGCTAACCTAACCTAACTTTAACGTGGAGAAACCTAACCTCTAACCTAACCTAACCTAATCTAACCTATGGTTTTGGTATTTCTATGTAATAATGTGGAATTTTGTGGCTATGTTAGTTTAGTAGTGTCATCAATATCTATTGTCCCCCTCCTCGAGTCTAAGGTAAAACTCTAAACTCTTAACTAAAACTAAACTAAACTAGAACTCTAACTAAAACTCTAAGCTAAGACTCAGAGCTAAAACTCTAAATTCTTAACTAAAACTAAACTAAACTAGAACTCTAACTAAAACTCTAAGCTGAGACTCTAAGGTAAAACTCTAAACTCTTATCTATAACTAAACTTAACTTCAACTCTAAATATAACTCAAAGCTAAGATTCTAAGGTAAAACTCAAAACTCTTAACTAAAACTAAACTAAAGTAGAACTCTAACTAAAACTCTAAGCTAAGACTCCAAGAAAAAACTCTAAACTCTTAACTAAAACTAAACTAAACTAGAACTCTAACTAAAACTCTAAGCTAAGACTCTAAGGTAAAACTCTAAAATCTTAACTATAACTAAACTAAACTTAAACCCTAACTAAAACTCTAAGCTAAGACTTTAAGGTAAAACTTTAAAATCTTAACTAAAACTAAACTAAACTAGAACTCTAACTAAAACTCTAAGCTAAGACTCTAAGCTAAAACTCTAAACTCTTAACTAAAACTAAACTAAACTAGAACTCTAACTAAAACTCTAAGCTAAGACTCCAAGATAAAACTCTAAACTCTTAACTAAAACTTAACTAATCTACAACTTTAACAAAGACTCTAAGCCATGACTCTAAGCTAAAACTCTAAATTCTTAACTAAACTAAACTTCAACTCTAACTAAAACTCTAAGCTAAGACTCTAAGGTAAAACTCTAAACTCTTAACTAAAACTAAACTAAACTAGAACTCTAACAAAAAATCTAAGCTAAGATTCTAAGCTAAAACTCTAAACTCTTAACTATTTCTAAACTAAACTTCAGCTCTAACTAAAACTCTAAGCCAAGACTCTAAGCTAAAACTCTAAACTCCTAACTAAAACTAAACTAAACTAGAACATCAACAAAAACTCTAAGCTAAGACTCTAAGCTAAAAACTCTAAAATCTTAACTAAATTAAACTAGAACTCTAACAAAAACTCTAAGCTAAGAATCTAAGCTAAAACTCTAAACTCTTAACTAAAACTAAACTAAACTAGAACTCTAACTAAAACTCTAAGCTAAGACTCTAAGGTAAAACTTCAAACTATTAACTATAACTAAACTAAACTAGAACTCTAACAAAAACTCTAAGCAATGAGTCTAAGCTAAAACTCTAAACTCGTAACTATAACTAAACTAAACTAGAACTCTAACTAAACTCTAAGCTAAGACTCTCAAGTAAAAGTCTAAACTCTTAACTAAAACTAAACTAAACTAGAACTTTAAAAAAGCTCTAAGCTAAGACTCTAAGCTAAAAAACTCTAAACTCATAGCTATAACTAAACTAAACTTCAACTCTAACTAAAGCTCTAAGATAAGACTCTAGGCTAAAGCTCTAAACTCTTAACTTAACTAAACTATAACTAAAACTCTAAGTGTAGCGACAAACAATTGTAGATTGTGACAATTGCGGTAATGAAGATTAACCTCGTCAAATGTAATACTATGCTTTAAGGCTGTGAACTCACACCTTATAAGTTCTCCGATAGCGCCACTTAGAGCGCTAAGGGCTGTGCCATTTGTAATATTATGATTTAAAGCGGTGTACCGATCGCGCCAGTTCTTCCGGGGTGATTTTTCTTAGGCTACTTAATAAGCTAGGCAAGCTATAAAAATAATGAGAAAATTAAGTTTATGATCGCGCCACAGCAATGGGGATTAAAGTAAATTTATGACTGTGCCACCCTCAATCATTGAGAGAAAATAAGATATGTAATTATATAAAGGTAACCTCTTTTCCCCGAACTATCTGGAGATCAGATCCCTGGGAGCGCTACCTTAGAAGTATGCGAACTAATTATCTGTCACGCGACTAGATACAGACATATAAAATAAGGTAAACACAAGTAGAAAAGCAATAGTTTTATTATGACTTACATATTTAGGTGTACAGCAGTGGTTCACTTTAATGACAACGACAAAGGCAAGGATAATTGGCTCTCAAAGATAGTGTTGATTGCAACAGAGACAATCCATAATTGAAACGAAAAACAGTTTTTTTTCACTCTATCAAAAAAATAAAACTCCTGCGCATTACTAGGTTTTTTCACGATTGGCCCAAGTCCTGTGGAGGGGGCCGCTACTTTGTAATTATGTTCGCAAACTTGCATCATTATGCGGACTGATCGTCCAATAATTTGTTTTAAATATTTTTGATGATTCTAACGTTAACACTCTCTTATAACTTAGACTTCCCGCGAAACATTGTATCTATCATTTTTCTTATTAGCAAAGATCTTAACCAAATTCAAAACCATCTAGCGTCATTGTTTGACTGAAGCTAAAATGCAATTTCTCATTTTGCTGATTAAGAATTTAGACTCTTGGAAACGGTATTTGAACTCAATTAGGGAACGTTTAATTTCTGTCGGAATTATCTTTATAAAAAAGGAATTTTATGTTTTGTATTTTAAATATATCACATTTCACTCACGGTACATATTACCCTTCCCATTATTTAATGACGTCCCGTCATTAGGACTTACTTGCCCTTGGGTTTTTGAAATATTCGCTATTTATATACTATTTGTCCTACGTAATTTTAATTGACATTGTATTATTTTATACTTTTATATAAGATTAATCAGGAGGGCTAAAAATTTTCTCTATTACTTTTCTTATTTTATTATAGATCCCAATCTAAAATTCATCTACCGGACTAAGATTATTCATGGTTCTAGCCTAGCTACTATACTAAAGATTTTTTTTTCTACATCTAACACTGATTAGTTTTACATTTCCAACAAGGTTGGGGCAATTCTACCTTTACATAAGATTTTTTTTTATTTTGCTGACTAGAGGGCACACTGCTTCCTATCTATTCTACATTAAATTAAAAGTACGCCAACGCTACACCTAACTGTCTGAACATCTAACACTGCATATAAGAACGATTTAAAACACACAATATTATGTTTACCACGTTCACTGGTAACATTAGAACACTTTCACTGGGGATGTTTGCTACGTAACATTAATGATAGGATATTGGAATTTTTGAGTTATCGAAGTTATTAAGATGTAACATATGTAAATTCACACCTATTCATCACCTTTGAGTCTCTTTAGCGTACTCAATCCTTCTGTTGTAAATTATTGTCCTTCACTCTTTTCGTCTTGGCAAAATTTTTAAAGCACTTACGATATGGTTTCTTCATGGAACAGTTCAAGCTTATATCTTATACTTATATCTTGTACTGGTCGATGGGGTTCTCGGGATTTATGTGATTATATAGTTCGATAATGCACTGGATACTGAGATTCAAATATAATGTTACCTGATACGTAATAGGGTTCGTGGTCGAGGAAACAACGATCAAAGGTAACTATTATTTTCGTAGACGAAGCTGGGATGAAAATTGCCTGGAGTGTATGGTGAGTACTCTTCGTTGGTTGAAGTATGATGAAAATATATGCTACTAGGTTGTATCTGCACTGGACTACGCATTGTAATGATCGATTTCCAATATGTCGTTCCACTTCCTGTAATAAAAACAACGAGGCAGAATCGCACGTTCTTTAAAAAAAGTAGTCTTAATACATAATAAACAATACTATTAGGTGCATTTTAGGGTGAATGTTACCCTACAAGATAATATAAAAAGATACACTTATATTACTACATAATCATTGGTTTTAATAAAACAACATTATTATCATGTTGGTTTCGTACATATAATTTCCATTGGGAAATATAAAACAGAGATGTCTTCAAATTTGTTTTAAGAAAAGAAACAACGATACAAGGCTTATTTAATCCTTCAATACTTATTTAATTCTCCCTTAGATTTAAAACAATCCTTTAAACATAAGTCACTCTACATTGTTAAGTTTGAGATCTAATTTTACAACATATTTCATGCCTGCATTGTTCACGCACGTCCTTGCTGTTTAAGAAACGCATGTTGCAGCGTCATAGCCACACGTTTTTACGTAAGCTACAATTACAATGAGGGAACAAGACATAGCAAGGACGAGTGGAGACCTCTATACCCACTTGTTTTCTAATGTCTTCCGGGTTTAACTTCTGCATTTCAGCCGTTTCCCCGTATTCTTCTCTTGGTTTTTGCCTTCTTAGTCTCAGGATTTTTCCATAATTAAAAGTCAGTAAGGTTCTCATGGTCAGGGAAATCGCGAATACGAAACATACGGTCAATAGTATGTACCACCAAAAACTGGTTGAGAATAATCCGTATCTATCATCCACATACGTTAATCTCTGGTATTCATTCGTAAATAGGGGGATCTGGGAGTCTAATGCTTCTTTTATTTTTGTAAGTTTTAGTGTCCCTTTTTTCTTTTCTATTTCGGACCATATCGAGGTTTTCATTTCCTCGTTTTCTATATTGGGAACAGTGTACGACAGGTTAATTGCCTTGAAGTTGGTTATTTTGGGACTTATTATCTTTGTGCTCGTGGTAATTAACGGCGTTCGAACAGTTGACTCTTTAGTTACAAGTCGACATCCTTGTTTTATGGTTATCGTACCCACGTTTTGTAACAGTAATTCTGTTTTGTAACTTGGGTCTATTCTTTCTGTATTATTGTAACAAGACAAAGTTCCAACAGTTTCTCCTGGAACAGAAAATAACCAAAGATCATTTCTAAGGTGTATGAATATTTCTCGCTTAGTACTTCCTATCACGGCTTCTTTCAGTTGGACTGGATACATCGTACTGGAATGGTACGGGTAGACTTTTTATATTAAAGAAAATTATTCGAATTAATTATATGCAATGTGACTTTTAATTAGAATTTTTTTCGGGAACTAATATATGTTGATCAGCCGGTATCAGACGGTTTTGATTCATGCGAAGTCATGATATATGTTGAACAAAATTTTTCAATAGCGTTTTTATAATTGTATGATTTTTACTTGTGAGCTAAAAGTTTTTTTTTAATTATTATTCTTTATGACGCCTATCCATTAAAGTATTTTTTTTGTATTTTTATGGGTTTTTTAATCTGTCTGGTTTCTTAACCGTTCTACCTGACTGTGTCGTTACTTTTTCTTCTGTTTCTTGCGGTTTTTTCTTTTTAGGTTTTGCTAGGGATATAAGATCAAATTTTTTGTATTGTTTTTTCAAAAATTCTTGCCCTTTTAATACTGTTTCTTTTGCGTGCGCAGCTGCTGAAGTCGGTTTTGATTTCCCTATTTCTTTAACTACTATATGGTCTTACTCGCCGTCAGACTCTTCGGAACTGGTTTTCGACGAATCCACATTAGAACTTTTAGAGGTGGCACTTTTTGAGGTATCACCTGCCCTTCCTTAGTAAATTTCTACTCCTCTGGAAGTAGAAGGTTTATTCTCTAAGTTCTCGCTTTGAGTTTCTAACTCGGGAGATTTAAAAGATTCTTGAGAGCTTTGAGAGGAATCAAAAGTTTTTGGGGGGTTCCTCCACTCCTTAAATGTCATGTCTTCAGGGGGATGGGGCATTCTTTGCACTAGTGTTTCCCTCCATGAAGTCCATTTATTAGGCTTGACCTTGGACACAGTTATATCATGATATTGTCCTTGCTGGTCATCCTTGCGAGTTTTATTCTTAGGCAAAGTGCTTTGACTCGTTTTTATTGGGTAATTTATTAAATCCATAGCTTCTCGCAGATTTGTTTTAGTTAAATCTTTCGGAGGAGTTTTCTTTACAATAATAACCGGAGTTTCTACAGCTCTGTTCAATTCTTTCTGCAATGACAGGGGCCTTTCTATTGGTGTTGCAGGGCAAACCATATCGTCTGGAAATCTTTTGGTGGGACAAGGGGTCGAAATTCTATCGGGGAAAAATCGGGTTTTTGGCAATATAGTATAATCTAATTCTCCCGCGCTCTCTGATGATGAACTTTTTGAATCTTTTGGCGTTTTTACTCTCTCTGGTAGTAGGAATTTTCCTTTTGGAATAACTAAATTTGTCATAGCTAAGAATTCTTCAAAGTTTTCTCATCGCTCTCATCCTTGAAATAGTCTCGCTTGAAATTAAAGGGTTTTAGCTCTGCCAATCTTGATTTAGGGGGCTCATTTTCTGCATCTGACGAATCAGTAGAGGAGGGACGTGATACCCATCTCTCTGGAAATTTGGCTCTTTTTATTCGACTAACATGTGCCTTGTAAGTTCTTCCACTATCGGGGTTTTCCATTTTAAAAGCATAATCGTTATCGTACTTTTTGACTATTCTGTACGGTCCAGAATATTTGTTGGAAAGTTTTTTGCCTTCCGTTTTTGCCTCGTTCTTTAGGTAGACGCAGTCTCCTATTTTGAAATCTATGCTCCCCTTGACTTTGGGTTGGTTTCTTAGCTCTTGGCTTATTTTACATTTTTCCAACTCTTGCCTTACTATTTTATAAGTTTTCCTCATCCTATTTATGAATTCTTGTTTGTAATCCTCCGAGTTATTGTAATATTGCCCGGATTCAATAATCTCATCATACGGGATTCTAAAATTACGACCAAAAAGTAAATAAAATGGATTGTCTTTAGTTGTTTCTGAATAAGAAGTATTGATTACGTTAGTTAAATAAGGTAAGAATTGATCCCAATCGTTCCTGTTGTCTTTTGTATAAATGCTTAATACATTCGAAAATATTTTATGCCTATTTTCTATTTTACCATTAGCTTGTGGGTGATACGGTGATGTCACCAATTTCTCTATGTTAAGAAAACTCATTAAGTGTTTTGTTACTTTTGAAACAAAATTGCTTCTGTTGTCACTTAAAACCTTATTTGGAATGCAAAATTTTAAAAATAATTTCGCTAACGCCTTACTTGTGGCGTAAGCGCCTTGATTTTTTAAAGCTTTTGCAAAAGTAAATCCGGAAATGTGATCTATAACTGAAAGAATACAAGTATGGCCTCTGTTGGAAACAGGTAGTCCTCCACTGGTTCCATATAAATCAAATGAGACAATATCGAAGGGGAATCTCGCTACCGGGACTCTTCCCATTGGAGGGTTAGGATAAGCTTGGGGGTTTTTTCTTAAGTTACACGCTTCGCATGTACTTACAAATTCTTTAAGTTTTGTTATTCGCGTCGGTATGTAAAAATATTGTTTTAATTTATGGAAAGTTTTCGTTACTTTTAAGTGTCCACCTATATCTGAATGAAAATATTCAAATGCAGGTGTTATTAAGTTTTGGGTTAATACAGGTATTATTGATGTTTGGTTTCTATTTGCTTCAGCAGTCAAGATTCTACATAGTATTTCTTCATCAAGATCATAGTGAAAATTATCTATCTCTTTTCTAAGAGTTTTGAATTTATCCGGTAACGCATCGTAATTCACAAAATAATTAATACGTGCTACACACATTTCGTACTTTTTTTGATTTCTTCTTATATTTTCTAAGGACAAGGGACAAGAGTTAACCTTATTTTCTTTTACTGTGTCTTTGACTTTGTTTTTCTTACATTTATGTTTACTCTTAGCATTGATAGTGTTAACTTCATTTTCCTCAGCTTCCGACGGAATATTTTCTGGGTATCTACTCAAAAAGTCACAAGCTGCGTTTTGTTTGCCTTTTAAATGTTCAAATTCGTAATCTAGGTCGTAGATTTTCATAATCCATCTAGCTAGAATTCCCGTGGGGTTTTTAAATGTACGCAGGTACTGCAAGCTTTTATGGTCTGATCGTAGTATAAATTTTCTACCAATTAAATAGTGTCTAAATTTGTCCAAGTGGTGGATTACAGATAATAATTCTAAGTTTGCGGCGGAATAACTACTTTCGCCTTTTGATAAGGTTCTACTCGAATAGCATACAACTTAGTGTTTTGATTGTTTAGTAGGTCCTTGTAAAGGATCAGGGTTTCCTATGGGAATTATTTGCGAAAGAATAGCCCCAATGCCTTTTGAACTAGCATCGGTTGTGACCACAAATTGTCCGATTTCGAAATCAGGCAGCGATAATACCGGTTCAGAAGTGAGTGATTTTTTTAGACGGTCTAGGGAAGTTTGAGCTTCCTGGGACCGGGTAACATTTTGGGAGTTCCCTTTAGTTAACTCTGTAAGGGGTTTCGTAATTTCGGCGTAATTGCGTACGAATTTTCTAAAGTAGCCAGTAAGACCTAAAATTCCTCTTAATTCTTTCATAGTTCTGGGGGGTTTGAGGTTTTCAACACATTTTATTTTATCAGGGTCTGGAGATATCTCTCCTTGCGTTACTACTACTCCTAAAAATTTAATCTTAGGTTGAAATAAATTTACTTTTTTGGGCCGGCATTTTAAATTACCCTGTCTGAATTTCTCGAACACCTTAGCTAATGTTGCTAAGTGTTGTTCAGCGTTTTCTCCCGTGCATATAACACCATCGACGAAATGAATGATATTTTTTAATCCTCTTAATAGATGTAATAAGGGTCTACATAGCGCACTTGAAATTGTTTTAAGTCCAAAAGGTACTCTTAAGTATTCATATGAACCACATTCAGCTGTTGAAAATGCAGTTTTATGGACATCTTTTTAGGCTATTTTCACTTGGTGGTAGCCTTGGGTGAGGTCCAAAAAAGTAAAAATTTCGTTTTTGCTTGAAATAGAGTCAAGAATTTCATCTATTCTTGGTAAAGGAAATTTATCACTAACTACTTGTTTGTTAAGGGCTCTATAGTTTACTACAAGTCTAAGGTCACCATTCTTCTTTGGTAACAAGATCACTGGTGCGCTATACGGACTTATACTTGGGCGTATAATTTCATTTTTTTCTAATTCATGAATTTTATTTTTTAACCATTCTTTGTGCTTATACGGCACACGATATGGCTGTTTTGCTAAAGGATTACCAGTCGTTAAAATTGAATGTTCATAAAACACTATCAGTCCGATGTCATCTTCAGATTCGGAAAATACGTCTTTAAAATTCCATAATAATTCGCATAATTGTTTCTTAAGTTCCAAATCCGTAATATGATCCATATTAAATTTGTTTAAGAATTGCGATTCAGTTAGAGGGTATTTTTTATTTGAGGTTTTAATGCCATTTACTAGGTTTCTTTTGGAATTTTCCCACCTATCTAAATCATTCTCCAATAAAACTTGGATTTGAACTAAACACGTCCCCTTTTTTATTGTAATTTTATCATTTTCGTGGTTATTAGTTTCCCAAATAAAACCTTCTCCTTTGTCGTAAGATATAATCTGTTCTTCGCATAGCAGATTTTCAGGAATTTCATTTGACGGGGTCGCAAACTTTATTTCAGATTTGCTTTCTACTGGCTCAATCATCTGTGATATTTGAATTCTTTGCATCGTTTTCGGAGGGACTTTTGTTTTCCGTATTGCGAATCCATAATATTTTTCTTTATTTTCATTGTCTATTAAATTTAGGCTGGCACTATCCGCCAATAATATTGGCTGTGCCTGAACTGCATTGGGGTTCCCTACTTTTTTCCATAATTCCACTATTTTCTTGATTTCGTTTGACCTGTACTGTCGCATGTCTCCTATTTTTACTTTTGCAGATTCAACACACTTATTGTTTAAATTTACTTCATCTCTGAAATGTCTCTCAGAATAATTGAACAAATTTCTGACTGTGCCATGTCCTCCTTGCGAGACATGAGGTTCAAAAGAGTTCAACATTATACCGCTAGATATTTTATTTACTGTTACGTCCTCTTCGTAACCTCTGTTGCAATTTCTTAAGGTAGAAATTCCTTCCCCTACCTTAGCCGGGTAGACAAGCCTTTCGTTCGCTACGTCTAACAATACTCTATTAGACCTTAAAAAATTTGTGCCGATAATGGCTTTGTACGGAAGGTTATCGCATATTATAAAATTTGTCGGAAAGATTCTATTATCCCCTTTTATGTTTAGGCAAATTGAACCTCTTGAATCCAATTTGTGCCCTGTCACGCTAGTTAAATTCGGATTATTAAAATTTCTTTGTTGTCTAATATGCGGAGGCAACATATCAAATACACATGAGTTTATAATGTTCGCAGTTGTACCAGAGTCAATTAATGCTTTAAAGTAAACATTTACTATACAAAAATCATTAAATATAGGTAATTTGTTATTACTATCAGTACAGGACGGTACTACTATTGTTTTGCACCTATAAAACATTGTAGGCACCCTCTGGGACCAATTTATATTTCTGAGGGGCCTGAAACGTTTCCATGAGGATTTATTTCATGCGTCGGTGCCTGCAATAGATATTCAGACACATGAGATTCCGTAGGCATATCTAATTGATTTACATCTGTCTGCCTTCGCCATGTATTATTACGGTAACTTGGATGTCTTGCGTCAGTGCCGCTTGCTGGCGCTGACTGCCAATGCCGTTGGCTTGAAAAGTTTTCATTTCCCGTCGGCCAATTAACTATTTGCCGTCGGCTTGAAAAATGTGTATTTCCCGTCGGCAAATTTTCGGGATTTCTATATACCATTCTCGCATTATATTGGCTTTGGCGAGTATTTGGGTTTTCAAATCGGTAGTTAATTGGTCTATTGGGGGGAGGATTGTACAAATTTGGTTGGTACGCGCTGTAAGGTACTGATTGCCGCAATCTTCCCTGGCCTAGTGTACCACTGGCGCTAAAATTTGTTCTTCCGAACAAATGGTTGCCATACTTTTGCGTACTACCGACAGCAATTCTTTGTGTGTGATTGGGGACATAACGGCACTCTTTCGCGATATGCCCAACGCGATTGCAAATTTAGCATCTTATTATTGTAGGGTTATTTTCATAACTAATTTGTTTGACAGGCTGAAAACGTACTGTTTTCTGCCTAGTGGGTTCTTGCGTTTTATTTCTTTGTGGCACTGGGGAGTTATCCCTTGAAAAGAAATTGGGAGACACCTGATCGCCCTTGAAGGTCATGCTTGCGTTTTATTCGCCTAGGCTATTTATTTTTGCTTTACTGTGATTTGCGACCATCGTGTCGACTTCGATCAATCGCCCTACCTCCTGAACTGCAAATCTAACATTTGAATGTTTTGGCTATTACCATTCTATATAGTTTTGGGTGTAGCCCTTGCAAAAAGGTATTTAGTATGACTTTTTCATACAGTTCCCCTGAACCTTTTCCGTATTTTGCCTCTACTGAAATGCTTATATTATCAAGATATTCTCTTATATTTTGTGAATGGTCAAAGCATACCATTCCGTGTTTTAATTTATTTGTAGAACTGGTTTCGATAAATCTATCTTTAAATGCCGTTAACAATTTGTCCACTGTATTTATTAGTATGCTGGCGTCATCACCTATAGCATGTTCAATCTGCTTTAGAAAGGTTAAGGCTTGGCCTTTTAATCGTAAAAGAAGGATGTCGACTAACGTTTCTAGCTCTGTTTTTGTTAATTCTACAAACTGGGCCAATTGGATGTTAAATTCGTCGATATCTGATTGTCCATTGTACTGCAGGATAGACTTTGCTATTTCTATATTTTTCGCGACCAACTTTTGCGCCATTAATAAATCGCTTAATTCTTCTGACATTTTTTTTGCGTTCGAATAACTCAAAATAAATTTATTATTTTACTTAACCTATTTTGGGGGAGGCTATTATCTCCTATGAGATATTTTAAAGGGTTTTCCTGTAATAGCTTAGCGGTTAAAGGCCTAATCACTTTTTTTATATGTCTGTATCTCTCCAATAATTAATTTTAAATTACAAAGCTTATAGCCTAATAAGTTCGCATGATTTTCTCCAATTTCCGACTGCGCCATATGTAGCGATAAAAAATTTTAGACTGTAACAATTGCGGTAATGAAGATTGACCGCGTCAAATGTAATACTAAGCTTTAAGGCTGTGAACTTACACCTTATAAGTTCTCCGATAGCGCCACTTAGAGCACTAAGGGCTGTGCCATATGTCATATTATGATTTAAATCGGTGAACTGATCACGCCAGTTTTTCTAGGGTGATTTTTCTTAGGCTACTTAATAGGCTAGGCAAGCTATAAAAATAATGAGAAAATTAAGTTTTTGATCGCGCCACAGTAATGGGGAGTAAAGTAAATTTATGACCGCGCCACCCTCAATCATTGAGAGAAAATAAAATATGTAATTATATAAAGGTAACCTCTTTTCCTCGAACTATCTGGAGATCAGATCTCTGGGAGCGCTACCTTGGAAGTATGCGAACTAATTATCTGTCACGCGACTAGATACAGACATATAAAATAAGGTAAACACAAGTAGAAAAGTAATAGTTTTATTATGAATTAAATATTTAGGTGTACAGCAGTGGTTCACTTCAATTACAACGACAAAGGCAAGGATAATTGGCTCTCAAAGATAATGTTGATTGCAACAGAGACAATCCATAATTGAAACGAAAAACAGTTTTTTTCACTATATCAAACAAACAAAACTCCTGCGCATTACTAGCTTTTTTCACGATTGGCCCAAGTCCTGTGGAGGGGGCCTCTACTTTGTAATTATGTTCGCAAACTTGCATCATTATGCGGACTGATCGTCCAATAATTTGTTTTAAGTATTTCTGATGATTCTAACGTTCACATTCTCCTATAACTTAGAGTTCCAAGGAAACATTGTATCTATCATTTTTCTTATTACCAAATATCTTAGCGAAATTCAAAACCGTCTCATTGTTTGGCTGAAGCTAAAATGCAATTTCTCTTTTTGCTGATTAAGAATTTAGACTCTTGGAAACGGTATTTGAACTCAATTAGGGGACGTTTAATTTCTAACGGAATTATCTTTAGAAAAAAGGAATTTTATTTTTTGTATTTTAAATATATCACATTTTACTCACGGTACATAAGCTATGACTCTAAGCTAAAACTCTAAATTCTTGACTATAACTAAACTAAACTTCAACTCTAACTAAAACTCTAAGCTAAGACTCTAAGCTAAAACTCTAAACTCTTAACTGAAACTAAACTAAACTAGAACTCTAACAAAAACTCTAAGCTAAGACTCTAAGCTAAAACTCTAAACACTTAACCAAAACTAAACTAAACTAGAACTCTAACAAAAACTCTAAGCTAAGACTCTAACCTAAAACTCTAAACTCTTAACTATTACTAAACTAAACTTCAACTCTAACTAAAACTTTAAGCTAAGACTCTAAGCTAAAACTCTAAACTCTTATCTAAAACTAAACGAAACTAGAACTTCAACAAAAACTCTAAACTAAGACTCTAAGCTAAAACTCTAAACTCTTAACTAAAACTAAACTAAACTAGAACTCCAACAAAAACTCTAAGCTAAGACTCTAACCTAAAACTCTAATCTCTTAACTATTACTAAACTAAACTTCAACTCTAACTCAAACTTTAAGCTAAGACTCTAAGCTAAAACTCTAAACTCTTAACTAAAACTAAACGAAACTAGAACTTCAACAAAAACTCTAAACTAAGACTCTAAGCTAAAACTCTAAACTCTTAACTAAAACTATAGTAAACTTCAACTCTAACTAAAACTCTTATCTAAGACTCTAAGGTAAAACACCAAACTCTTAACTAAAACTAAACTAAACTAGAACTCTAACTAAAACTCTAAGCTAAGACTCTAAGCTAAAACTATAAAGTAAAACTAAACTAAACTAAACTTCAACTCTAACTAAAACTCTAAGCTATGAGTCTATGCTAAAACTCAAACTCTTAACTATAACTAAACTAAACTAGAACTCTAACTAAACTCTAAGCTAAGACTCTAAGGTAAAACTCTAAACTCTTAACTAAAACTAAACTAAACTAGAACTCTAACAAAAACTCTATGCTAAGACTCTAAGCTAAAGGCTCTAAACTCTTAACTATAACTAAACTAAACTTCAACTCTAACTAAAGCTCTAAGCTAAGACTCTAGGCTAAAACTCTAAACTCTTAACTAAAACTTAACTAAACTAGAACTTTAACTAAAACTCTAAGCTATGACTCTAAGCTAAAACTCCAAATTCTTAACTATAACTAAACTAAACTTTAACTCTAACTAAAACTCTAAGCTAAGACTCTAAGGTAAAACTCTAAACTCTTAACTAAAACTAAACTAAACTAGAACTCTAACAAAAACTCTAAGCTAAGACTCTAAGCTAAAACTCTAAACTCTTAACTATTAATAAACTAAACTAGAACTGTAACTAAAACTCTAAGTTAAGACTCTAAGCTAAAACTGTAAACCCTTAACTAAATCTAAACTATACTTCAACTCTAACAAAAACTCTAAGCCAAGATTCTAAGCTAAAACTCTAAACTCTTAATTAAAACTAAACTAAACTAGAACTCTAAGTAAAACTCTAAGCTATGACTCTAAGGTAAAACTCTAAACCCTTAACTATAACTAAACTAAACTTAAACCCTAACTAAAACTCTAAGCTAAGACTCAAAGGTAAAACTCTAAACTATTAACTAAAACTAAACTAAACTAGAACTCTAACTGAAACTCTAAGCTAAGACTCTAAGCTAAAACTATAAAGTAAAACTAAACTAAACTAAACTTCAACTCTAACTAAAACTCTAAGGTATGACTCTAAGCTAAAACTCTAAACTCTTAACTATTACTAAACTAAACTTCAACTCTAACTAAAACTCTAAGCTAAGACTCTATGGTAAAACTCTTAACTAAAACTAAACTAAACTAGAACTCTAATAAAAACTCTAAGCTAAGACTCTAAGCTAAAAACTCTAAACTCTTAACTATAAGTAAACTACACTAGAACTCTTACTAAAGCTCTAAGCTAAGACTCTAGGCTAAAACTCTAAACTATTAACCAAAACTTAACTATACTACAACTTTAACTAAAACTCTAAGCTATGACTCTAAATTCTTAACTATAACTAAACTAAACCTCAACTCTAGCTAAAACTCTAAGCTAAGACTCTAAGGTAAAACTCTAAACTCTTAACTAAAACTAAACTAAACGAAACTAGAACTCTAAAAACAGCTCTAAGTTAAGACTCTAAGCTAAAACTATAAAGTAAAACTATTACTAAACTAAACTTCAACTCTAACTAAAACTCTAAGCTAAAACTCTAAACTCTTAACTAAAACTAAACTATACAAGAACTCTAACTAAACTCTAAACTAAGACTCTAAGGTAAAACTCTAAACTCTTAAGTAAAACTAAACTAAACTAGAACTCTAACAAAAACTCTAAGCTAAGACTCTAAGCTAAAAACTCTAAACTCTTAACTATAACTAAACTAAACCTCAACTCTAACTAAAGCTCTAAGTTAAGACTCTAGGCTAAAAATCTAAAATCTTAACTAAAACTTAACTAAACTACCACTTTAATTAAAACTCTAAGTTATGACTCTAAGCTAAAACTCTAAATTCTTAACTATAACTAAACTAAACTTTAACTTTAGCTAAAATTCTAAGCTAAGACTCTAAGGTAAAACTCTAAACTCTTAACTAAAACTAAACTAAACTAAACTAGAACTCTAATAAAAACTCTAAGCTAAGACTCTAAGCTAAAAATCTAAACTCTTAACCATTACTAAACTAAACTTCAACTCTAACTAAAACTCTAAGCCAAGACTCTAAGCTAAAACTCTAAACTCTTAACTAAAACTAAACTAAACTAAACTAAAGTAGACCTCTAACAAACACTCTAAGCTAAGACTCTAAGCTAAAAACTCTAAACTCTTCACAATAACTAAACTAAACTTCAACTCTAACTAAAGCTCTAAGCTAAGACTCTAGGCTAAAACTCTAAACTCTTAACTAAAACTTAACTAAAATACCACTTTAACTAAAACTCTAAGCTATGACTCTAAACTAAAACTCTAAATTCTTAACTATAACTAAACTAAACTTCAACTCTAACTAAAGCTCTAAGCTAACACTATATGGTAAAACTCTAAACTCTTAACTAAAACTAAACTAAACTAGAACTCTAACAAAAACTCTAAGCTAAGACTCTAAGCTAAAAATCTAAACTCTTAACCATTACTAAACTAAATTTCAACTCTAACTAAAACTCTAAGCTAAGACTCTAAGCTAAAACTCTAAACTCTTAACTAAAACTAAACTAAACTAGAACTTCAACAAAAACTCTATGCTAAGACTCTAAACTAAAAACTAAACTCTTAACTAAAACTAAACTAAACTAGAACTCTAACAAAAACTCTAAGCTAAGACTCTAGGCTAAAACTCTAAACTCTTAACTAAAACTAAAGTAAATTTCAACTCTAACTAAAACTCTAAGCTAAGACTCTAAGCTAAAACTCTAAACTCTTAACTATAACTAAAAGATACTAGAACTCTAACTAAACTCTAAGTTATGACTCTAAGCTAAAATTCTAAATTCTTAACTATAACTAAACTAAACTTTAACTTTAGCTAAAACTCTAAGCTAAGACTCTAAGGTAAAACTTTAAACTCTTAACTATAGCTAGACTAAACTTCAACTCTAAATAGAACTAAGCTAAGACTCTAGGCTAAAACTGTATGCCAATGGGTTAAAGAAAAAACCGGAAAAATGTTGGATAATTTCCAAGTCTAAAAAATTCAGTCAGAAAAAACATAAAAATATTCAAAAAAGGGAGGGAGAAAGGGAAGGGGATCGGGGGGCCCAGGGGACCCTTTGTGGGGTACCGAGGTGCCCTTTGGGGGCTTGTGTATTATAAATTTGTGTATTATAACGACCACAGAGTTTCACCCCAAATTATCTTCTAAATCATATTTAGATCTAAATCATAAACTATTTCGCCCAAATCATCTTCTAAAATGTCTCAAGCTGTTTCGCCCAAATAATCCCCTAAAATATCTCCAACGGTTTTGCTCAAATAATCCCTAAACGTAATTTCTGCGTGTTTATTTTGTTTTGGCACCCCAGCGCTGTAACATTTGAAATTCCTAGGAAACCCTTTCCCGCGTTGATCTCTTAATCTCATAGGTGTTCCTAGCTACACTATTATGGCTTCGATAGAATATCAATTTATCTCTGTCACTAAAGATCAGAGAAGCCATATTTAAAAATAGAATATCAATTTATCTCTGTCACTTAAGATTGGAGAAGCCATGCTTAAAAATGGAATTTCTATCTCTTTAGAGTCCCGCATAATTCCTAGGAAACAAGTGATGTCATTTCTAATTCCGTAGTGGATCAATACATTCCCCCACCGATTATGTAAATCAAGTTCTCGGAAATCGACTTCCCCCTCGAGTCCTAGATCAATACATCTCTTCCCCGTTAATGCGCATGTGCAAACTTCCCCCTGGAGTCATTACACCTAGACGAACAACAACAAATCAATTGACCTTGACCCCATCAGACTCGATCGATAATTCTTGAATAAATTATGTTCGTCCCGCGCCGGTACTGTCATTCCTACTAAAGTGTTAATATTATTTGATTTATTAAAGTTATAAAGTAAAAACATTTATATTTTTTCGCAACTCGCATTAGTTCGCAACTAGTTCGCAACATAGTTCGCAACTCGCATTGCAATTACCGATTTCGTGTTCAATAAAACTAAACATAGACCTGCAGATTAGCCAGCACAGAACTGCGGGCCGAAGAAGACTAGTTATATAACTACCAATTACTCTACCTGAGTCAGGTCAAGAATGTCACTCGTTGGGTACTTTCAAAAGAATCTATCAAGACATTTTTATATTCTTGATGGACTACGTTTATTATGTTTTTTTTTTATTATGTTTCTTTTTTTTCTTTTATCTTTTTATCTTTTCTTTGTTTTCTGTGGAAGAATCATTTTAGTCATTATAATGTTAAGTTATGTAGGGGGCTGAGGCAAAGAAGCATTATTTCTTCTTGGATTTTCAATATTACTGTTTCGGGGTTGTTTGATCAGATTCAGTTGACTTTTATTTATGGTAAAGGTTATGTTCTGTCGTGGATTGCTTACGCAGATGATTAACTCCTTTTGAGTCGATCACTTCCGTCACTTCAACAAAATGTAGATTTTTTAGCAAAGGTTTTTAGTGAGCATGGACATCGTTTTCGCCCTGAAAAGTGTCAGTTTTTAATTCTTGGTTAATGATCTAATGATTTCATTAATTCAGAAATTTCTGTTCGGATTTATGATAGTATTTTAAAACCTTTGGAATATTTTTTATATCTTGGTGTGCCTTATGGACCATCTTTAGCTCTATGCCTTGCTTCTATTTCTAAAGCCGTTAAAAGTTGAATAGCGTCTAGTTTCGGGGCAGTAATTTGTCTTTGCGATATTCTTTCTCGGAAATCAATGGCTCAGGTATATAATGCTGTCGCTTTGCCTCAGATTTTACTTTTTTCAACGCTTCTCTCGTTTTATAGAATTAGTAATATTGTGCATGTAAAAACCACCTTTTTTAATTTTGCTAAGTCCCTTTGCCGCTTTTCTAAATCTGAATCAAATAGTTTTTTCATGAATTCATATAAAATAAAAAACCCTGTTGCATGGGCGCCCATAAGTTGAATTCCAGGGGGGGGGGGGTAAACCTCGTCTAATTGGCACTTTTAATGCTACATAATAGAAATCTCAGGACAAAATATAAAAATAAGGCAGCATTATTCAGCCAGGGGGGAGGTGGGTGCCCCCCCCCCCTTTATGGTCCCCCATGCCCTGTTGATGTTTTGGATAAAAAGGAAAATTATTTTTTATCTAAATTACCTCTTTTTTCTCGTAATTTATATAAAGCTGCGCATGAAACTTTTTTTTTAATTATTGAATGAAGTGTTAATTTGTGTGGTAAGTTTGATTGAAGGCCTTTGCGTGCTTGTTGTTATATGGCTAAAGAGAATTTTATGGCATTTCGATTAGCGGTTATTTTTTAAATTTCACTCTTCTTATTCGGAGGAAATAAAAAGTTTGAGTTGAATAGTTTTTTACTTTTTTTATTAATGGGAGGGACGGCTCTGGACTGGGTTAAATTTTTTTTTTTTGTTGTAAAGGGTGTTTGACTTCCGCTCAAACATCTCTAGTGGCTTGATTTCAAATATGCAATTTGTTAAAGGTTTAATTTATGTGGCAGTCCTCTGCCTAACTTTTGGTTTTGGTGCCTCTTGAGGAGATTTTGTTTTAGTCTGTTAAAGTTGGGAATCATCATTACAAATGATTTTTTTATGTACTGGTTTCATTTCTGTTTCTCCATTTTTGTTTCATTTTTTTCCTGGCCACAGAGCCTCACGAGGGAGACTATTTTGAAATGCTTTTCTATTGTAAATCAATTGACTGAATAAATTGATTGAGTGATTGTTTTATGAAGAGTCATACCCTTAAAGAAGATTCTTAAAAGCCATGCAATTGAACAGGAAAGACTTTTGCATTGATTTTTGTATTTTTTTTTCTTTTTTATATCTTATATATGCAGTTAATAATCTTGCATTTTCAAAAATAAACGCAGTTTCGTTTCTTCTCTCGGCCCATAGTTCAATATTAGAACTTAAGAAATTATAGGTTTAGTAATAAAACTTCAAAGGGAGCGTTAATCCTTACACATCTCAGCGCTCAACTCAGGGAAACTGCCAAGATCTAGAAAACATGGCTTTTAGCTGGTTAAAATTCATGCAAATGTTAAACGGAGTCTATTCATGCGGCTCATTTAATCTCTTGATTGAAGATGATTTTTTCATGTATACCCAATGAATAATTGAAGCAGACAAATCAGTACACATACAAGCAAAAATAAGCATAGCCCAGTTGGAACTATTGAAAAACAGACAGAACCTATTATTCTGAATTGCGGCTAAAATTTTTCCTTAAGCAATTACCTTTCGTATTAGCTGGTGTATGGTTATCGTGGTTGCAGCTAACCACGGCCCTTACTAACCAAAAATTATACATATCCGATACCCATCAAACTTGAAATTTGAGTGATTGGAATTGAAAGCTCCATTGTTTTTTTTAAAGGGCAAAGTGATCAGAGGGCAGACATTCTCCATCGTGCCTGTTCTGTCCCCCCACCTACGTACTCCCATAACTTGTCTTATCTTAAAACATTGTATCTTATAGGGGTTTTTAGATAACTGTGTTGTGCAAAATAGTCCAAAAACACAGTGCAAATACCTCCATGGTCTTCATTACCGTTACAGCTCCAATTGCAATAACTCTAAATGGTGTGAAGTACCTATCTTTCATAAATAGGATTTAATAAAAAAAAAAAAAAGGTGGGCATGTTTGGTGTTGGCTGCCCAGTTTGCTTGGAGTTCTTAGGAGTCATTTGCTAGTCAAAAGAACATTCCAAAGGAACATTCTAGGAACGACATTCGTACGTGGGTAAATGCAAAAAGACGTTAATTGTCCCCAAAGTTTCCCAAATACGTTATCTGAAACATCTCGGGAATGGCTTTGGGGGTCGAGTTGAAACTGTTAGAGAGTTTTGGAAGGACCAAGAAGACCTTGAATTTCAATCAGGTAAGTCACTTTCTTTTTATATCGATCAAACTTGTCAAAATTCCATATCTTTAATACAGTGGGAACATCTTTGGGAACAGAGCTGGGAATTTCAGTTAGTGTTGGGGAGAAAGGATAGGGATTTCTTTAAATCTTTTGTTTTTTTTTTCTGGGATAGGGGCAGCGAAATTGTTATGACTTGGATTCACTGTAATCCCTCATTAGACTTTCAATATTATTTAACGACTTCATTGAAAAGCGATTTTCTTATGCATTTCAAAGAATAATTGAAGCAACCGAAGTAGTACTTATACAAGAAGCAATAAATATCATCCAGTTGGAACTTAAGGAAGACACAAAGTAATAGTTATTATATTTTGTTGCTAAAATTTTCATTAAACAAATACCTTTCCTGTTGATTGATGAATGATTACATTTGTCAGACGCTAGTAAAATTTGGAAGATTTAGTCGATCAAAAATTGCAAATTCAACTGTTCTTTTTAAGAGGCAAAAGTCATCAGAGGGCAGTCGTTTGCCCTCTCACACCTTTTGTATATATGCCATAAGGTAAGAACAGCATACGGGATGGAGTTGAAACTTCGACTTTTATTGCAGGGGGGTAGGAGGGTCCTTTAATTTTCTTTTGTTTTCAGGAGGGAAGTAAAATGCTTTGGCTTAGGCCCACTTAAACGTTTATTATGGTTGCAGTGATAGCTGTTGGGAATTGTTAGTTGAAGGAATTGATAGTTGAAGGAAGTGTTACATGGATGCAACTGTGCGTTTTCAATTGTTGGTACTTTTACACCTTTTGCTCTAAAGCTATTGAAATTATGACTAGACCAAAAGGACGACCGGAAATAGAAAATTTAAATTGTCGAAAATGATAAGACGTTTGAACAAGAACATTTTTTGTCCAATCAGCTGGACCATCAAACGTGAAAAGACCAACGGTTGAACAACCTGGACCATCAAAGCGACAAGACCGATCCAAACATCTAAAGCAATGGACATTAAAAAATGTCTGGGCAATGCTGAACGACAATAAAGCACAAAATTAATGCATTAATGTAATGAATAGCCACAGATGACTCATTTTACCTGTGTACAGGTTTATGAGTATGTACAGGTTTACCTGTACAGGTTTACCTGTATTACATGGAGAAATAAGTTAGGTTTAATATTGTATTCTACTATTCAATATTTCACCATTATCATCTATAGTTATTATAGGCCCACTCATAATTCCACATAATTTGTTTCATCTTATAGCATGTATTTGTGTTTGTACATTGTAAATTGATGTAAACAAACAAGGTAAACTTAGAACGGGACTTCTGATAATATATTTGGCTTGCAACTTTGGGATCTTCGCCGCACAACGGTCTGGAATAACATAAAAAAGGTTTAGTTAAACTTATGCCTTACATTTATTACTGGATAATTTTTATAAGAATGGCATTGCAAATGAAATAGTTCATAGATGTACTATAGTTTTGAAAAAGTATATAATTAATGCTACACATAAGTATAACATAAGTAATTACTTTTTGTTTTAATCTGAAATTTTTAAATTAAACTATACTTTAGTTTTGGTTAGATTTATTTTTGAAAACCACTTCATAATTGCCAAAAAAGGAATAGAATAGACTAAAGTAACGTTAATCAGCTTACTGGGCTTTTGAAAAACAATGTAAGGAACAATATTTGATACTGTCCCAGCTTGACTTTGTTTTCAATGTGTTTGGGACGCTGAACTGGGCACACATTTTTTTTTTTTTTGAGGTCATTGAAAAATCTAGTTTATCAACTAATATCTATTTTTTTTTTTTTTTTATCAGAGGCAACGTTATAGCGTTGCCAATAGTAAAGGTCGAATGGTCCCAATGTTTAAATCATTTATTTATTTATTTATTAATTTTTCCCATAGGCACTTCATATGGAAGGGATCGTTTTATAGACTTCAGAGGGGCTCAATCGATTGGAAAAAGGAAGTTCTAGGGCCCTTTTTAAGAGTCAAAATTAATCGGAGAGTAGCTGGTCCCACCACACCCTTTTCCCCAAAATACATCCGATGAAAATTTTTAGGTATCAGTTTTATTAACAATAATTCAAGGATTATATAACAAAACTCCGGGGTCGACACATCCCCCAGGGCTTGGGGGCAGGCGTTGTAAGTTTTGCCCTGGGGGCATATATGGTCCTTATAGAAGGGATGCTCGTAAACTTCAGAGAGGGCTTACTTAATTGGAAATCGATAATAAACTCCGGGGTCGACAAAACCCCACAGGGCCCGGGGGCAGATGATGTAAGCTATGCCCTGGGGGCATATATGGTTCTTATAGATGGATACTCGTATTAACTTAAGAAAGGGATCATTTGATTGGAAATTGAAAGTTTTAATTCACTCTTTAAGAGTCAAAGGAGATCAGAGGGCAACTAGCCCCCCCCCCACCAGGCACGTCCTTTTCCCCCCAAATCCTTATGATAAAATTTTGTAAGTTGCGCCCTGAAGAAGTTATGTCCTGGGGGCAAATATGGTTGTAAGTTCACTTTGTATAGCTCCCCACGCCCTTTTTTGCCAAAACCATCCGATAAAAGTTTTGAGATAACCATTTTGTTCAAAGTAGTTTAAAGATCAATATCAAAAGCTCACGGGTCAACACAGCCCCCAGAGCCCGGGGGAAGTGTTGTAAACTATGTCCCTAAGTTTTTTTGTATAGGGTGGTCTTATAAACATCAGAGGTAATACATTTGATCCAAAATTGAAATTTTTATTTACCTTTTTAGGAGTCATCAAAAGGGATCGGCGTGAACATACCCCCCCCCCCCCTCTCCTCTTTTCCCAAATGCATCCGATCAAAATTTTGAGATAGCAATTTTGTTTGAAATATTCCAGCGAACAGATGACAAAGCTTCAGGGTTCATATACCCCCCCCCCAAAAAAAAAAAAAAAAAAAAACGGTGGAAAGGGCTTTAATTTATGTACCGCTGGCATATAGAGTTTTATGGACAAGGTGGTCGTGTAAATATCCGGAGGGTATTCAGATGATTAGAAATTGAAAGTTCTAGTTCCCTTTTTAAGAATCAAAAGGGATCCGACGGTAAATAGCTTCCTCCGCCAACTCCAAGTCCATAAGGCTCCAATTTATTTGTTATTTTAGTGTTATAAACTTCGGAGGGGGCTCATTCAATTGGAAATAATAATTTCTAGTGGTCATTTTAAGAGTCAAACGTGATTGAAGGCTATCAAGCCCCTCCCCCTCGCCTTTTCCACACCCTATTTTCCCCAAACGCATCCAATCAAAATTTTGAAATGGCCATTATGTCCAAAATAGTCAAAAGCCGAAGTATGTAAAACAATTACTCCTCTGGGATTGACAAAACCTCCCACTGCCCCCAGGATAAGGGATGTAAGTTATGCAAACTGTCCATTGTTCCTAAATTAGGTTTTTATCAAAGGGGTAATTGTATAGACTTAGGAAAAGCCTTATTCGATTTAAATTGAATGTTTTAGATCCATTTTTAAAAGTCAAGGGTAATCAGATGATAAGCAATCCACCCCCGCCTGTTTTTCTACATGCTTTTGATCAAAATTTTGAGCTAGCCATTTTGTTTAAAATCGTCCAACTGTCAAATAGCTATGGTTACGGTTTTAACCTCCCCCCCCCATATCTGGGTAAAGGGTTATAAGTTATACTAGCAGCCCATCGTTAACATATAAAGCTTCTATGGAAGGCGTGGTCGTATAAATTTTGGAAGAAGTTCATTCGATCGAAAAATGAAATTGATTGTGCCATTTTTCAGAATCGAAAATGGTCAAAAAGTACCAGCCCCCCCCCCTTGTGTCTTTTTCCCCGAATGCATCTCATAAAAATTTGGAATTGCCATATTGTTCAAAATACTCCTATATTCAAATTGCTATAACTTAGGGGTTGAAATATCCTCCATAGACCCCAGGAAAAAGATTATAACTTACATAAATTGCCCATTATTAGAATTTTGTGAAAGAGGTGGTCGTATTAACTTTGGAGGGTGTTCATTTGATCGAAAATTGAAACTTTTAGGTCTTTTTTAAGAATCAAAAGTGATCAATGGGAAATTAGCCCACGCCTCACTTAACCAAAGAGTATCCGGTCAAAATTTTGAGATAGATATTTAGTTCAAAATAGTTAAAAGGCTAAATAAATATGTTTCCGGGTTTGACACCGGATACAAATTTTGATATATACATTTGCTCTAGACAAAATTTTAAGATAGACAAAATTTTGAGACAAAGATTTTGTTCAAAATAGTTAAAAGGCTAAATAAATATGTTTCCGGGTTTGAACCCGGTCATCTTAAACTTGAGATCAGCAGCTACAAATAGCTGTTAAAATTCAAACTAGAAATTCAAAATTCAGACAAAATTTTAAGATAGACAAAATTTTGAGACGAAGATATTGTTCAAAATAGTAAAAAGGCTAAATAAATATGTTTCCGGGTTTGAACCCGGCCATCTTAAACTTGAGATCAGCAGCTACAAATAGCTGTTAAAATTCAAACTAGAAACGACAAGAAATTACTACTAAAGAATAAATGAAACCTAAAACAAACAGAAATTAAATAAACAATCATAGCAAAAAAACATAAAATACTAATATAAATGAATAAATTACAAGAAATTAATATTAAAGAATAAATGAAACCCAAAACGAACAGAAATTAAATAAACAATCATACACACAATAGGTACTAATATAAATGACTAAATAAATCTTGAAACGAGTGAAACATAAATTGAATATGTAAATCAAGCTTGAAACGAACAAAAATCACCCCTAACAAGAATTTGGGTTTTGCCTCCTTCTCTCACTGTAAAAGTCTAAAACCTACTGCGTCATTGGCGCTTTACTGAAAATTATATGTCTTGAATAGTCTTTGAAAGTTCAAATAAAATCAAACTTAATATTTAATGTATAATGATCTCAACTGTTGAAAGATAATCAGTTTAAGGTTTTATTTCTCTGCTATTTTTATTTTCATTTTCAATGCTGTAATTACTGTGAAAGAAAATATTTGTGTTATAACTCGTTTTCAGTGAAGCGCCAATGACCGAGTAGGCTTTAGACTTTTACAGCTAAGGAAGAAGACAAACTCTTGTTTGCAGTGAAACTATATTTGTCTTGAACAGTCTTGGAAAGAACTAATAAAATTAAACTGAATATTTGATATATAAATAATGATATTAATTGCTGAAAGGTCGTCACTTCACGTCACTTTCATGGAATTTTTTTTCCGTTTGAAACGTATGACTTAGGATATTTTTGTAGCGTTATGTCATGGTTTATCTTGTTTGTTCTACCTCAGTCAGTGTTTCAGAGTGGATTTTGGAAGTTTCACGTTTGAAACGTATGACTTAGGTTATTTTTGTAGCGTTGTGTCGTGGTTTATCTTGTCTGTGCTACCTCAACTTATGTTTCAAAGTTCTTTTTGGAAGTTTTTCGTTTGAAACGTATGACTTAGGTTATTTTTGTACTGTTGTGTCGTGGTTTATCTTATCTCGTCTGGGCTACTTCAGTTGATGTTTCAAAGTGCATTTTGGAAGTTTTTCGCTGAAGACGTATGAAACGTGTCAAAACGTGTTGTGCCGTTGTTTATCTTTTCTAGGCTACCTCGGTTGATGTTTCAAAGTGTATTTTGGAAGTTTTTCGTTTGAGACGTAAGACTTAGGATATTTTTTTTGTGTTGTGTCGTGGTTTATCTTGTCTGTGCTACTTCAGTTGATTTTTCAAAGTAAATTTTCGAATCGTTTGAAACATATGACTTAGGATATTCTGTAGTGTTGTGTCGTGGTTTATCTTGTCTGTGCTTCCTCAGTGGATATTTCAAAGTGTATTTTGGAACTTTTTCGTTTGAAACACATGACTTAGGATATTTTTGTAGTATTGTTTTGTGGGTTATCTTGTCTAGGCTACCTCACTTGATGTTTCAAAGTGCATTTTGGAAGTTTTTTAGTTTGAAACCTGTGACTTAAGATATTTTTGTAGTGGTGTGTCGGGGTTTAGCTTGTCTGTGCTACCTCAGTTGATATTTTAAAGTGCATTTTGGAAGTTTTTCGTTTGAAACGTATGACTTAGGATATTTTGTAGTGTTTATTTTTGTAGTGTAAATACTCCTTAATTACCCGTGCAATACGACAAAAATAAAGAATGTATATACTCTTTCAGAAAGTTGAGGCTACGTTTGCAAGGATGGGGTCATTTTTCTAAGAAAACACTAAAAAATTGAAAAATATATTAAATGTTCCTTAATTACTCGTGCAATATGACTAAAAATGAAGAATTTATGCACTCTTTCAGGTAGTTAAAGCTAAGTTTGCAAAGATGGGGCCATTTGTCTAAGAAAACACACAAAAAATTGAAAAATATATTAAAAGTTCCTTAATGAAGAATTTAGAAAACTAAAAAATGAAGAATTTATTCTCTCTTTCAGCTAGTTAAGGCTAAGTTTGCAAAGATGGGGTCATTTTTCTAAGAAAATACTCAAAGCATAGAAAAAAAATTTGCTTAATTACCCGTGCAATACGACTAAAAACGAAGAATTTATCAAATCTTTCAGCTAGTTAAGGCTAAGTTTGCAAAGATGGGGCCATTTTTTCTAAGAAAACACGCAAAATATAGAACAAAATTAAATGTTCCTTAAGTACCCGTGCAATACGACTAAAAATGAAGAATTATGCACTCTTTCAGCTAGCTAAGGCTAAGTTTGCAAAGATAGGATCATAGATGGGGCAATTTTATCTAGGATATATCTTCAATACGTAATAATTGACGCAAATAAAAATATAACAGCAATGCTACGTAATATATACTGTCTATGCCCTGTTAGAAAATCAGTAACTTTATAATCCTTATGTGCGCTGATGCAGAAATCATTTAATTGATTGGAAAATGGGGATTCGTATTGCGTTCTAACGATTAACATGTAGAATTTATTCCAGAAACAGAATGTTAGAAATACCCTATTCGTCCAGGCATCTGGAGCGCAGTTCTATTGGATGGAAATATCCTTTCGGGTCCTATCGGGGACAAACATCATTAGAATATAATAGTTCTTAGAGAAAAATACATTGAAAGAAAAGGAAATCTCAGTAAGTATTATGTAACAACCCACGTGCGCGTCCTCCTTAGTAGAAAGCATGGGGTCCCACTTCGGGTTCCGAAGTAACAGGCTACGTTAGGATGTATCATATGTAAACACCCCAATTACGTAAGAATTAAAGAAAAAACGCCTTGAAAGTCTCAAAGAAAAATGCTTTGAAAGAAAAAGAAATCATAAAAAGTATTATGTGACACTGATAATTGCACTACCATTACGTAACACTCAAGTGTGTGCCGTAATTACGTAACACCCACAAGTGCGCTGTCATTACGTAACATCCACGTTTGTGACGTGCTCAGTTACAAGTGGGGGTTCTCTATTTGTTCGGAAGAAACATGTCACATTAGAATGTGTCATCCTCTATTACATAACACCTGACCATTTAAAACAGGGCATTTTCGTATTCTTAGGGGCAAGTCTTCCGAAAATATAAACATTGACGTAACACCTACTGGCTATTTAAAACAGGGAGTCAAGGGAATCCTGGCTATGAGGACATTTAAAATCCAGAGGCGAACACTTCACAAATATAAACATTGACGTAACACCCAACCATTTAAAACAGGGCACCTTTAAAATCCAGGGGCGAGTCTTCCCAATGTAAACATTGAAGTAACACCTTTTGGCTCCCATGGAATGACGTAATACCTGATCTCGAGCACCGGTCGTATTGCGGGTCCATTTAGAAGCAGGGCACTTGCAGAATTCATGGGGTGTATCTCCCCAAATGTAAATATTGATGTAAAACCTGCTGGCTCCCATGGAATGGTGTAACACTTATATCTCTTACAAGCTTAAAAAAGTGTCCGGATCGGGATTCAAATGTGGAGCGCTGTCTTTGGGAGCCTTAATAGCAAACTACTAAAAACAGAGGACACATAAGCGCTACCCATGCAAGAAAGTTATTTTTATCGTTGTTCAAGCCAGGGGACTTACAATTCCGGAACTAGCTTGAAATTGAAATTTTTCTCGCTAGCCAGTTAAAACACGTTTTTCTTATTTTAGGCTGCTATAGGCCGTGGTTCATCCTTCGTTAGGTTCCAGCTACCGCTGCAACCATGATGTATTTTTACTCTCTTTAAACAAGCTGTTGTGTCTGTTTCTGTATGTATGACAAGACCAAGAAGACGACCAAAAAAAAGAACATTCGTAATTGCTGAAAATAGACAACAAGACAAAACCAATCAAAGCAGCCAAACAAAGGACATGTAACAATTTTCTATTTACCGATAAATGATAATAAAGCGTAAAGAAACATGCGTTTAGAAGACAAGCAACAGCCTGGTCCATCAGAAATGACAAGACTAATCCAAACAGCTAAGGCGAAGGGCGCTAAAGAAATATCTGAGGTTCTGATGAACGAAAATTAAGAACAAGAAATATGAAGTTAAAAGACAAGCGACAGTAAGATTCAGAACAACAAACGAAAATTAACCTTAAAGAAATATTTACTCTCTTTAAACGAGTAATTATTTATGTATATATGTATTTGCGTATTTCACTCAAAAACCGCTCCATGTTTTTTTTTTTTTTTTTTTGTTTTTTTTTTTTTTTTTTTTTTTTTTTTTTTTTTAATTGACATCCTTAGATTTACTGGCCTGACTAAAAAGGTCTAGATAGGTCACTAGTTTGAGAAAACTTGTTTAGAGCCTTAATCTTGGCAAAATAGTTCTTACATAAATAACGTCACATTCATCTATCTTTATATTAAAATTAAAAAAAAATATATATCATTTTTTCCAGCGGTTGATCGTTTTTGGTATCTAAGACATATGCAAAATTACACAAGATGACGAATGACTTCAACAAGCTAAAGTAAAAGGCTTGCAACAAGCAACAGTGGGAATCATATTGAAACGCAAACAAAATTTTGCCCAACGAAATCTGCAGCTAGAAGGCAGTCCGAACAGCAAAAGCAATAGGCATGGAAAAAACGTATGAGGTAATGATGAGCATTAATTTCAACAATTTTTGTTAATAAACGCTAATTTGACAAATCGTGCAGAGGAGTAGGGCTGACACTCCTTTGCCTTTTAAACACAAGAGTATAATTTGAAAATTCTTTGAAATAGTCCTTATTTTAAGCTATGTGTTTCATTTTTCGTGATATCAAAATCAGGAAAAAAAAAATCACTGTCATAACGAAGGTTGGTAAAAAAAACAACAAAAGAAATGTGTATTGACAGTTAAATATATATATACATACATATATATATATATATATATATTATATATATATATATATATATATATATATATATATATATATATATTATATATATATATATATATATATTATATATATATATATATATTATATATATATATATCTATATATATATATATATATATTATATATATATATATATATATATATAATATATATATATATATAATCTCAGCGACTCTGACCAGGAAAGTGAATGAGCCAAGGGCTAAGTTTGACAGTTTTATGAGATCCGCGAGCCAGTCCCAACCGGCAGCCTCCTCTGTTCCACTGCAAACTACAACAGTGCCAACTTATGCAGTCGTGCTGATGAATCCCCCGAAAGAACTGGATGATCCCGTTTCACGAAAGGCTTATCTCATTAAAGTATGTGGAAGCAACTGTGGGAATATTCTGGAACTGAAAACTCGCAAAACCGACTGGAAAGTTGTTCTGAACGATCAAGAGGCTGCGAAATCAGTTGCACAGGCTATTGCTAAGTCCGACTCAAGTATTGAAGCAAAAGTGTCCAGCCCCGCGTTCTTTGGCATAATCACACACGTACCCACCAGCGTCAGTGAGTAGGATCTATGTGGTCTTGTTAAAAATTGTGCTGAGGCCTCTCAGATCGGTAAAACGAGACTGTTCAGACTGAAATTTGTGACCAAGTAGCATCTAGCCTCCGCGATGAAATCTCCGCTTATTATAGACTACGAACGAATTTCAGTCGAGGACTTCCACTTTCTCCTGAGGTGTTTCTATAA
>CM051262.1:39406044-39533544 GCA_027921565.1 Artemia sinica | reverse complement strand
GCCCCTGTCGAAGTTTTTCTACGTTAACTACTTCCATACGAAGTGCCTTGGTGAAAAGAAAAAAAATGCATTGTATCGGGTACAATGTACCCACTTCACTCTTTACTTAGGCAGCGCTATTGCGCTGCCTATGATTGTGTTATTTTTGCGTAAATAGTAATGATGGAGAGGATTGTAAACCCATCTCATACTGAGTATAACCCAGATATGATACTAAAAACTGGATATCCCATTTATATTCTCAATTGAAGAAAACTTATTTTTTCCCCAGAAATATGAAAAATTATGTTTAGACATTAGTTGGAAAGTTAAGATAGAAACAGAAATAACGAAAAAAAAACTTAAACCGACTGCAAGATAGTGGAAAAATTGATTTTGGGGCTTTCATTCCTTCAACATTAAAACGTGGCTACAAAAGTTAAAACGAGCTGTTTTTGACAATTGTCCTTCATTCTTCAAGACATTTTCTGTAAATTCACCCAATCGCAGAGAGTTAAATTTTTTTAATGTCATCCTAAATAGTGTTTTTTCTAGAAATACATCACTTCCCTTCCGCATGAGCTGTCTTAGAAATTAAATTTTAAAAATTGTTCGTTTCTCTTTGACTGGCATTCTGTCCTTTAAGAATGAAGCCATAGAATGAAAAAAAAATACAATTTGTTAGACATTTTTTCAAAAGAGCAATGTTTGGTAGATAATATAATGACTTTTATGATTTTCTTCTTTTCCTCTTTTGAAAGGGACCTAGGAGACGCCCCTCTCCCATTTTAAAAGTTATAAGTTTTTCCTCTTTTGCTTTAGCTCAATATACATAAAATTTTCTCAAGCTTGTATCTTTTGATAGGCAACTTATAAACTTGATGAATAACATATATTTAGAATCTGCATAAAAAGTAGATTCAATTGATTTACATATTGCTATCAAAACTCTTTTTTTAGAGTTTCGGTTACTATTAACCTAGGTCGCTCCATGTAACTCGTTATCATGAACTATTCAACAGCATAACCAACCGATTATACTAAAATGGTTATGATTGAAAAATTTACTTTTCTCTAAATTGAAGCAGTTTAAATTGTATACTGGTAAAAACATAAAAACGAAGAAAAAATATACAACATGACCTCAGTAAGATCCATTTTATTTTAGCTAGAGCGCAAATGACTTGTGCTTACTAGGACATATTCATGTTTTTTATTTGGTAAAATATTATCTGTTTCCTCTTTTTGTCAAGTGGACAAAGCTTAGAGGGCAGTCGTTATTATTTAAACAAATAATGGATCCTGTGCCATAAGAAAAAACCATCAGTTTAAAGATTCCTTTAAGACGGTACTTTAAAAGGAATTGAGTGCGAATACACTTCCATACAGAATTGCAGAAAAACATTGATTCAAAATTATGGAGGTTAATTGGAAATTCCACGTTAGAAGGACTTGAAAATCAAAATAAGAATACTGGGACTAAAAGTTCATTTATTAAGGCTACATCAACCCCTAAACCCTAAAAAAGGATTCAATTCAGCCCCAGTCTAGGCTGTTTATTTGCAAAAGGGTAAATGTTCCACCAACACAGAAGTTATGTTTTTCCAACCGGAGCCTATGTAAATAGTTTTTTTTTATATATAGTCCTTAGCCATTTAGGTTTGATGGAACTGTTGTTCCATATCATTTTGGCCCAGGGGGGGGGGGGGGGGCAAAAGTTATGTTTGTAGAATAGAATGATAGAAATTGAAACGTTGATAGGGTGCTCTCTCTTTTGTTATCAGAGGCAACGCTATAGCAAAGGCCATACGGCTCCAATGTTTTAGTAATCTTTTTTCCCAAAGGCATTTCATATTGAAGGGGTTGTCACATAAACTTCAAAGGGGGATTATTTGATTGGAAAATGAGAGTTCTAGTGCCCTTTTTAAAAGTAAAAAGTGATCAGAGGGCAACTAGCCCCCCCCCCACCCCACGCCATTTTTCCCCAAATTCATCTGATAAAAATTTTGAGATAGCCATTTTGTTAAAAATAGTTCAAAGATCACATAACAAAAACTAAGGTGTCGACACAGGCCCCAAGGGCCTGGGGGCAGGCGTTGTAATTTATGCCCTGGGGGCAAATATGGTTCTCATGGAAGGAATACTCGTATAAACTTCAGAGAGGACTCATTTGATTGGCAATTGAAAGTTCTAGTTCACTTTTTAAGCGTCAAAAGATATTCGAGGGTACCCAGCCCATCCCCCCACTCCCTTTTTTCCCAGATGCATCTGATAAAAACTTTGAGATAACCATTTTGTTAAAAATAGTTCAAAGGTCATAAAACAAAAACTCGGGTGTCTACGCACCCCCCCCCCAAGGACCCAGGTGCAGGCGTTGTAAGTTATGCCCTGGGGGCATATATGGTTCTAACGGAAGGGTTTGCTCGTATATACTGCAAAGAGGGTTCATTTGATTAAAAATTGAAAGTTCTAGTTCTATTTTTAAGAGTAAAAAGAGATCGGAGGGCACATAGCCCCCCCTCCTCCACGCCCTTTTTTCCCTAACTCCTCTGATAAGAACTTTGAGATAGCTATATTTTGAAAATAGTTCAAAGACCATATAACGAAAACTCCGGAGTCGACACAGCCCCTTAGGGCCCGAGGGCAGGTATTGTAAGTTATTCCCTGCGGGAATATATAGTTCTTATGGAGGGGATGCTCATAAAACTTCAAAAAGGGCTCTTTTGATTGGAAATTAAGTTCTAGCTCTGTTTTTGAGAGTCAAAAGAGATTGGCAGGCAACTAGCCCCCCTCCACACCCCTTTTTCCCCAAATGCATCAGATGAAAATTTTGAGATAGCCATTTTGTTATAATTTTTCAAAAGTCAGTTAACATAAGCTCAGGTGTAGACACAACCCCCCAGGGACCGGGGGCAGGCATTTTAAGTTATGCCCTAAGGCATATATGGTTCTTATGAAAGAGATGCTCGTATAAACTTGAGAAAGGGCTCATTTGATTGGAAATTCAAAGTTTGAGCTCACTTTTTAAGAGTCAAAAGAGATTCGACGGTAACTAGTCCCCCCCATGCCTTCTTTTTCCATACCAATCTAATGAAAATTTTGAGATAGACATTTTGTTAAAAATAGTTCAAAGGTCAATAAAAAAACCCTGGTGTCAATACAACCCCCCAAGGCCCGGGGGAAGGCGTTCTAAGTTATGCCCTGAAGGCATGTAGGGTTATTATGAAAGGGATTCTCATATAAACTTCATAGAGGGCTCATTTTATTGGAAATTGAAAGTCCTATTTCACGTTTTAAGATTCAAGAGAATGAAGGGAAACTAGCACCCCCCCCCCATAAGCCCTTTTTTCCCAAACCTATCCACTACAAATTTTGAGATAGCTCTTTTTTAATTGTTCAAAAATTAGATACCAAAAACTCCAGTGTCGACAAAACCCTCCAAGGCCCGGGAGGTACGCGTTGTAAGTGTTGTTTTGGGGGCGTATACGGTTCTTATGAAAGGGATGCTCTTATAAACTTCACAGAGGGCTCGTTTGAAGAAAATTAAAAGTTCTAGTTAGCATTTTAGGAGTCAAAAGATATCTGAGGGAAACTAGCCACTTGCCCCCCCCCCCACACACACCTTTTTTTCCCCAAACCCATCTGATAAAACTTTTGAGATAGCCATTTCGTTAAAAATAGTTCAAAGGTTAGATAAGAAAAAATCCTGTGTTAACACAACCCCCCACGGCCCGGGAGCAGGCGTTGTAAGTAATATTCTGGGGGCGTATATGGTTCTTATGGAAGGGATGCTTGTATAAACTTCGGAGAGGGCTCGTTTAATTTAAAATTGAAAGTTTCCGTTCACTTTTTAAGAGTCAAAAGAGATCGGAGGCCAACTAGACCCCTCCACTCTACGCTTTATTTTCCTAAAATCCATCCGATAAGAACTTTGAAAGAGCTATTTTTCAAAATGGTTCAAAGATCCTATAACGAAAACTTCGGGGGTCGACACGATCCTTCAGGGTCCGGGGTAGGAATTGTAAGTTAAGCTCAGCAAAAATATGCAGCTGTTGTGTAAGGGGTGCTCGTATAAACTTCAGAGAAGGCTTATTTGATTCGAAATTAAAAGTTCTAGTTCAGTTTTTAAGAGTCAAAGGGGATCAGAGGGCAACTATTCCCCCACGCCTCTTTCCTCCCAAATGCACCCAATAAAAATTTTGAGATAACCATTTTGTTAAAAATAGTTCAAACATCAGATAATATAAACTCCGAGTTGGACAAAAATCCATTATTTATGTTGGTATTGTTACTTTGATACTAGTATTGATACTCTGATGAACATTTGATCTTGAAAAAAAGTTTGATTGTAAAACAAGGTATTTTTAAAAACTTGAAACTTTTTGCAATCAAAAACGAACAAAAATCAATTTAAAAAACTTCCCGAAAACTGTCATATCCAGAAAAACTGCGTCGTACTTTACACCGGTATCCTGTCCAGTCGGGTCAGTTTGAGGATATGATCTCCGTGGAAAACAAACACTCCCCTCATTGATCTCTCTACAAATAGATATTGATCCACGTCGGTGATTAGCCCATTTCCTCTTTACTGATTTTAAGAATAAAATCCATCACCATATGAGGAGTGGATAAATGATAACCCAAATCTTACCCTAGTTCTCTATTCATTTTATCCGTTTTCTTACACACAATATCCAGCAACGTCAATACATCCCTTTCCAGGTACAATCCACAATAATCCCACTCATTTATACACCCTCCCTTAGTCCAAAACCTCTTGGAAAATTCATAATTGGCAAAAGTGAATTGAAGATCGTAAAGGGAATCGTAGAAAGAAGAGTTGGACTGCAATTGTTCCTCACAAAGCCTCGCGGTGGAGTTGTAATACTCTAACGGGTATTTGCCTTTACACGTTAATAAATCATACATTTCACTGTCTAGAAAGTCCTATTTAAGAAGGTGTTGTTTAATGAGGGTAAATTATTAAAGTCGTCACGTTTCTGTATTTGAATGTGTTGTCTTAGATATTTGGGGAAGAACCTAAACGAGTCTAAAAACGGATCTTATCTAAGCACATTTTATCATTATCTATTGTTTGCCATTTGAATTCTAAGAGAAGCAGCTTTTCAGACGATTTGGGTGCGATATTATAGGAAATGAACCATCTACCCATGTGTCGTCTACAACTCCACCTCGTTGCAATCGTGCCAACGCCGGTAAAACTAATTTCCAATCACAGCAGGGACTATGCATATAAACAGGTTAAAAATATTGTTGACTAACGTTTAAATTACATGATTGGTGGACCAATCAACGAAAATTACTCAATTCCGACACCATTGAGTTTCCAAATGATCGTGGCCACGGAACTTCCTACCACCCCCTTTCCCTTTATCCCCTTTTACCTCACCCTCAACAAATTCCTCCTAACAAGCCCAACACCTTTCTTCAGTTTAAATGGCAAACTCGTCCTCTGGCGATGAGTCATTGTATTGGATGTATATCGCAGCCACGAGATTAACTTATTCGCTGTCTTTATAAGTGTTATCATGGCTGAGAGCTTACAATCCTCTCCAACCAATCTCTCAACTACCTCTACCAATTACACGAGGTTTGTGCGTGAGCATAAGAGACTGCAATGGCCTTATGTTGTTAACATGGTTTAAATTTGATGGATCGTACAAATCTATTAGGGCGACTTCATTGTCAATCGCCACCTTGCCACTCTGTTTGAGTGAATTCCAAAAGCCCTTAAATCACAATATGGCCCTGTCACCACTAAATGTTTGCACAGATTGGAATCCATGACGCTTGCATTGCTTCAATTAAATTTTCAATTACACAGTAGTAGCAAGTTCCCCTTTGTTTTTACCCTTCCCAAGAACCCGAATATTATCTAGTATTGGAAAAAATGTCCAATTGAATGGGGTTCACTGGTTGGCTTGTAAAGACGCAATACCCAATGTTCTACCGATTCAGTGGACGAAGCCCTCACTTGAAATATTACCTATTTTTTATTATTGCGCTCATCCTCCTCAAATTCTGTATCGTATTTTAAAATAGTAATACCAATCTTTAAATGTTCATTAGCCCACTCAAAAATAGTTATCCCATTAAGTGTTACTGGATATTGATCAATAAAACAATAAAAATCTACCTTAAGGAATTTTAGACTTCCATTAACTGCATAATTTTCCAACCTTGCCTTACAAGCTTTGTTTTGCAGGGGTTTGTGAGTTGCCACGAGAAATCCATATTTGAAGCATTGAAGCCCTGTGTCGTAAATGAAGCCTATTACACCTCTACATTCTTTTAAATCTTCATTATATTTTTACTACTACTCCTCACCTTCCCCTTCCACGTCTGAAAATAAAATTCTTTTTAAATTTACCCGCATTAACATCTAAAATCTCAATAAATAAAACCACCAATCCACTACCCACCTAATTATAATTATCCAATTTAGTTACTATACCATCAACCCGATCCATAAAAACACCCTCAAAATTATGTAGGTCCGGATGAAGTGCTTGCAGTTTAGTATTCAATATCGTGAATACATTTCATCAATTTTTTCATTTAAATAAATGATTTTTTATACGATGTATACCTTAATCCCATCCCTCCCACCTCCCTCCCAAATCATTCTTTCAAGAAGGGCCTGAATCTTGCCCATATACGGGTTTACTATTTCTGTCAGATCCGTTATGACGCTACCCTCTGTTAGCAAATTAAATGGATCCCCTAGCTCTGCCCTATAAACACATACATTGTACAGGGCAGAGTCGTTTAAAATTAACTTGAGTATGACAGGGGGCGTTACGGAAACATTATATCCCGCACCGATTTGTTAAATGGTGAGGATATTGCGCTTGAAATCCGCGGCTAACTCAACATAATCTAGAGTGTATCAAGACTGAGACGGTCTGCCCAAGCACTCTCTGATGCCCTTTGAGGTTCGAATGCAGTTAGTTGAGCCAAACTTCCTGTAGATGTACTTGCTATTGCATCATTAGTATTTACATTATTGAGAAAATCATATATATTTGAGAGTATCATACTACTCCCAACATCGAAATAATCATCAAAAACATTTATAATATACTCTTTTGGGACATCTGACTCGACATGGAGATTATCCTGTAATCGTAGTGGTAGTCTTACAAATGGTATTTCCATGTCATCAAAAGAGTTATTGGTCCATTCTTCGGATGGTGGCGAGAGTTCCGATAGATTTATAAGAAAATGAATATGAAGTAATTGTTTTTACCCGAAAAAGAATGTTTGGATTGTCCGTGTGTGTGTGTTTTTGTGTGTCTGTATTTGTGTGTGTATTTGTGTGTTTGTGTGTGTGTGTTTGTGTGTATGTGTGTTTGTGTGTTTGATTGCTTGGGTGTGTGTGTTTGCGTGTGTGTGTGTGTGCATGTGTGCATGTGTATGTGTTTGTTTGTGTATATGCTTCTCAAGTGCAACACGGTATATGAAAGAGAAAATATTTCATATTTTATTATTCTTTTATTATTATTATTTTTTTATGGGAATAAGACAGTTCTATTAAGATGAAAAAATAACATTTTCACTGTTTAATAACCTAAAACTACAGGATGGAAACTCTATTATTACTTTTTTACTTCTTACCTTACCTCAGATCCTAGCATTCAAACGTTAAGCGTTTTAATATCATTAAAACAATGTTCACACACACACTTAATAACTCACTGTTTTTTGTTGGTTTTTAAGATTCCGCACACGGTATGGGGTGGAAGCTTGGGGCCATATTGTAGGACTTGGGACTCAGGTGTAGAACTTGGCGTCCTGCTTTTGGTCTCAGGGCCCTGGATGTGGGCCCAGGAGTGATGATCTGGAGTCCTGCTAAGTTCATTTCAATACTTTGTCCTTTTCTAGACCATAACCGGAGAAAAATTAAATGGGGGAATGGATACTGTCACACTCATAATGCATATTCTACAATTATTCTTGTTAAGGCTTGGGTTCAATAATAACCGTTGGACTGAATGCAAAAGATTATGAATAACTACTAGGACGAGAAGCTTTTTAAAAAACACATGATTATATATAGCATTCAAAACTATAAAATCCAGTAAATGCTCTTTTTAAACCTCTCCCTTATGAATGGACGCGGTTCAAAATATTCAACGGAATGAATCCAACAGCTCAATAGTAGTGTAAGATTATTTTAAAACTATACGATTCTTTATCTATAGGGGACTGTAAATCCCATTTGATAAACTATATTAGAATTAGTTTCATTACCCCCTAAGAATTCAGTGAAAAATATATCACTTACTTCTTGTTTGTAAGTTTCATCATTACAATTCCTTTTTGTTCAATCCTTCTTAATAGCTCAAATTCAATTTATTTACTGAACAAAAGCAATGTCCTCTGTTCTTCTATAACAAAACACTGGCTTAAGATAAGGACCGGAAACCCTCTCTAACTGCTGGAATTCATACAGAAACATTTCTTATCGGGGACCTCAAAATGTATCTTTTGTATTGTTGGCAGTGTGTGTTATTATATGGATGGGTTATTTTCTCGATATATGAATGGTTTTGTCTTTTGATATATGGTTTTGTGCGTTGATATATGGAAGGTGTTGCCTTTTGTTATATTGATGGTTATGTCTGTTATTGTATGGATGGTGTCGTGTATTGATGTATGGTTTGTTATGTGTGTTATTATATGGTTGGTTATGTGTGTGGTTGTATGGTGTGACAAGGCACCGCTTGGAATGATAGGCCACTTGTATGGTAGGATAAGGCACCGCTTGTACTGCATACTAAATTACTACTCAGCTATCATACCTTTTGCGAAAAATAAAAGTAAATATTGTATTTTTGAAGATAAAAGCATGACATCCCAGAGTTCTTGGACATGTTGTACTTTACGTTCCAATTTACACCAAAGATGTCCCGTTTTGCTGAAATTACACAGCTGTTCTTATAGTATTGAATTCTGAAGTTTGACTTCAGTAAACATTATGGTAAATATATTGTAAATATGGTAAATAGTTTTCCGGAGTTGGGTAATTGTGACTAAAACAACAATAAATTATTTTTAATGGGACATATCATTAAATGTTTCATTTAATTCAACCTCCCTCCTCCCAAGTTTTCTTTTTCAGGAAGCACTTTAGAATAAAATTATTTATTTTGTTGTTTATTGACAAATACTGGTGTTTTCAGGTATTATCAAAAATAAGCCTCTAAGCGAATTTTATAAAAGTTGTGACCTATCTAGTCCACTTAAGCTTTGGCCAGAAAATGGTATTGTGCCAAGATGCTGAAAACAATCATTGAGCCGTTTCCAAGAAAAAATAGCTATATACCCAGATACATATACCACTATTGCTTGATTATATAACCAGCTCATCTCCTAACTCGAAAGACTTCCCCTCCAAAACAAAATGTGAGACTGTCGTAAAATATTACTGCACAATGGCTTAAGAGAAACGTCGAAACTTGAATAAGAAAATTCTCCATGAGCAGAATTTGCTCAAAAACCTGTTCCCCCTTAGTAAAATCAAAAATTTTAGTAAAAAATAAACTTAGATTTCACTCCCCTTCCCTCTCCTATAGATGTTTTACTGGGTTTACTTGCATGGTCTAGTTGTCATTTCTGCAGATTTGTTTTACATCAGCATAAATATTAGTAATTAAGGGAAGTAGCAGCCCATCTCATGTTGAGTATAACACTGATATGATACTAAAAAAGAAATCTAGAAATAATAAAACACTGTGTGCCAGTTTTTATGCTTTAGACCAGAGTAATGAAAAATTAACTTTTATAAACGATGCACTTTAGAACTAGCAACATTGCCGGGGCCAAAACAGATTGGGTTTCCAGCACAACCCATATTAAGGAAAGATTATATATATATCTATATATATATATATATATATATATATATATATATATATATATATATATATTATATATATATATATATATATATATATATATATTATATATATATATATATATATATATAATATATATATATATATATATATATATATATATATATATATATATATATATATATATATCTATATATATATATATATATATATATATATATATATTATATATATATATATATATATATATATATTTAAATATATATATATTATATATATATATATATATATATATATTATATATATATATATTTATATATATATATATATAATATATATATATAAATATATATATTTATATATATATATACATATATATAAATATATTATAAACGATGCACTTTAGAACTAGCAATATTGACGGGGCCAAAAAAGATTGGGTTTCCAGCACACCCCATATTAAGGGAGATTAATCATTTTTTTTTGTTTTTTTTTACAAAAACATACTTTTTCATACGAACTAAATGAAAATATTTGAGGAAATGAGAGCTTGAGTATTTATTTTTTGGTGAAGAAAAAAAAATCAAAGTGGTACTCCTTCAACTGTTTTATTGGCGAAGCCGACCACAGTCTGTTGCCACACTTTATATTTCTCCAGCAACATTCTCATCCTCATTCAAATTTTCGTCAAACTTTGCTTTCCGTATTTGTTTTGTTAATGATAGCAAAGTGTGTTGAATTTTGAAGTTTACTTTATAACGGTTTGTTCTTTTTGTAAGAGAATACAAATTTTAAAACAATAACTAAATAAGGATTAAATAATTTATTATCTATTTTATTTGACTAATATTACTGTCAAACCAATATCCTAGATTAGGCTTAAACTAGGAATAGATGAGGATGAAGAGGTGATGCTCAGTTACGAGAAACTTCATCAAGTGGATAGCAAAGTTTTTTTTGTGATCAAGTGAAAAGCAAACAGAGATTTTCTTTATCAGAAAGAGCGAGGATGAAATTTAAAACGTAAAAAAATAAAACTTAAATTTTAGTTCTCTCAAAATCTCAATTAAGACTGGTTTTCAGTAAGTCGTCAGTTTTTTAGAATTCTAAAAAAATAAAGAGACATTAGGAGTCGGTTTATTTGAACCAAAATTGCGGATAAAAAAATCAGGATCATTGGAAGCTACAACTTGGGTTCTTTAGTCACGAGCTAGAAAGTCATGTCCAAAGAAGATATGAAACTTTATTATCTTTGCGCTATGAATTCAAATGAAATTTTCACCCTGCATGATTCTATGGCTGCGTTGAACTAGAGACAAAGAAGAAGAGACATCGTTTACCTTCAAGATTAAAGTATTTTTGAGGGTTTTCCTTTTTTAATTTATATAAATGTCTTTTTGTAATAAACTTTTACTCTTGAAATTAATGTAAATAATAAAATTTCTGAATCAAGTTCAAACGCCAGTTTTTCTCACCAGACATTTTTTTTATGTGTTCTTCATTTTCCAGTTACTTGGACTGTGGTTTTCGCTTTACTAGTCTGCTAAAGGGGCTGAGAGGAGTAGCAGTAAAAAGGAGGAATTACAAATTTCTGATTATTGATTTTGATCATGTAGAATGTTATGGTACCCTTTCCATGCTTCCCAGCATGTATATTCCAGATATTACAAACAAAATATTATTATATTATTCATCGTTTTCAAACAAGATAAGAGTTTTGAGTCCATGGGGAGAACCGTTGAAGATATTTTGGGAAACGAAAGAAATAAACGAAGTTCTGATTTATCTGTTATAGTAAACATTTTCTAAAACGGTGTTGTCATGTGTGCTTTACTGAGGATTCAATAGAAAGACCGAGGTAAGCACTATGATCAACTGGGTTGATCCTGTGGTTTTCGAGAGGAATATCTGCTGGCGTTGCGTTCTTAAAGTTGAAGAATCCAACTTAAGACTTTCAAAATTGAATTCAACACCGAGTATTGCATGCCCAGACTTTAGGCATGTGACGCATCGCAAATATGCTGGATAGTGTGCCATCGGTTCAGAATGTCGTCTTCGTAACAGGTAAGAGACAAATTGAGACTGACGAGGGTTCGGAGGGTATGGTTTTGGAGGTTAGATGAACCTAACCTAAACGCAGAGAAACCTAACTTTGAAACAAAACTTGTTAAAAACCTGTTACTTCTAAGAGAAATTTGATAGTGTTAAGTAAAAGTTTATTAGTATTAAGAAAAAGTTGTTACTTCGATGTGAAGATTTGTTAGTGCTAGGGATAGTTCACTACTTCTGACAGAAAAATTTTTATCATCAACTAAAAAATTGTAAATTCCAAGAAAAATTTGTATGAATGACTTAAAACTTGTTATTTTTAACAGATAACTTGTCATTATAACGAAAATTGCTACTTCTAAGAAAAAGTTTGGTATCTTAGAGAGAAAACTTGCAAGCTCAAGCAGAAAATGTGCTATCACTGATGGAAAGTGTTATTTCTAAGAAAAATTTGAGTGTGTTAAGTAAAAGTATGTTAGTATTAAGGAAAAGTTGATGCTTTGAAGTGAAAATCTGTTAGTGTTAAGTAAATGTTTGGTAGTATTAAGGAAGAATGATGTTACTTTGAAGAGAAGATTTGCTAATGTTAATCAAAACTTGCTACTTCTGTCAGAAAAGTCAGAAATTTGGCATCTTTGAGAGAAAACTTGCAAGCTCAAGCAGAAAATGTGCTATCACTGATGGAAAGTGTTATTTCTAAGAAAAATTTGAGTGTGTTAAGTAAAAGTATGTTAGTATTAAGGAAAAGTTGATGCTTCCAAGTGAAAATCTGTTAGTGTTAAGTAAATGTTTGGTAGTATTAAGGAAGAATGTTGTTACTTTGAAGAGAAGATTTGTTAGTGTTAACCAAAACTTGCTACTTCTCTCAGAAAAGTCATTATCACAATCAAGGAAAAGCTACTTCTGAGAAAAAATTTGGTATCTTTGACAGAAAACTTGCTAGTTCGAACAGAAAACGTGTTATCACTGACGAAAAATGTTATTTCTAAGAGAAATTTGTGTGTTTAAAGTAGGAGTATGTTAGTTTTAAGGTAAAATATTGTTACTTTGATGAGAAAATTTGTTAGTGTTAAGCAAAACTTGCTAGTTCTGACAGAAAAGTTGTTATCACAATCAAAAAATTTTTACTTCTAAGAAAAAATTTTGTACCTTTGGTAGAAAACTTTGTAGTTCGAACCGAAAAAGTGTTATCACTGATGAAAAATATTATTTCTAAGAGAAAATTATGTGTGTTAAGTAAATGTTTGGTAGTATTAAAGAAGAATGTTGTTAATTTGATGAGAAGGTTTGTTAGTGTTAAGCAAAACTTGCTACTTCTGTCAGAATAGTTGTTATCACAATCAAAAAATTTATACTTCTAAGAAAAAATATGGTACCTTTGGTAGAAAACTTGCTAGTTCGAACTGAAAAAGTGTTATCACTGATGAAAAATATTATTTCTAAGAGAAATTTGTGTGTGTTCAGTAAAAGTATGTTAGTTTTAAGGTAAAATATTGTTACTTTGATGAGAAAATTTGTTAGTGTTAAGTAGTATTAAGGAAGAATGTTGTTACTTTGATGAGAAGATTTGTTAGTGTTAAGCAAAACTTGCTACTTCTGCCAGAAAAGTTGTTATCACAATCAAAAATTTTTACTTCTAAGAAAATTTGGTATCTTTGGTAGAAAACTTGCTAGTTCGAACAGAAAAGTGAAAAATATTATTTCTATGAGAAATTTGTGTGCGTTCAGTAAAAGTATGTTAGTTTTAAGATAAAATATTGTTACTTTGGTGAGAAAATTTGTTAGTGTTAAGCAAAACTTGCTACTTCGAACTGAAAATGTGTTATCACTGATGAAAAATATTATTTCTAAGAGAAAATTGTGTGTGTTCAGTAAAAGTATGTTAGTTTAAGGTAAAATATTGTTACTTTGATGAGAAGGCTTGTTAGTGTTAAGCAAAACTTGCTACTTCTGCCAGAAAGTTGTTATCACAATCAAAAATTTATCTTCTAAGAAAAAATTTGGTATCTTTGGCAGAATACTTGCTAGTTCGAACAGAGAAAGTGTTATCACTGATGATAAATATTATCTCCAAGAGAAATTTGTGTGTGTTCAGAAAAGTATGTTAGTTTTAAGATAAAATATTGTTACTTTGATGAGAACATTTGTTAGTGCTAAGCAAAACTTGCTACTTGTGACAGAAAAGTTGTTATCACAATCAAAAAATTGTTACTTCTAAGAAAAAATTTGGTATCTTTGGTAGAATACTTGCTAGTTCGAACAGAAAAAGTGTTATCACTGATGAAAAATATTATTTCCAAGAGAAAATTTGTGTGTGTTCTGTAAAAGTATGTTAGTTTTAAGATAAAATATTGTTACTTTGATGAGAAAATTTGTTAGTGTTAAGCAAAACTTGCTACTTCTGTCAGAAAAGTTGGTATCACTATCAAAAAATTGTTATTTCTAAAAAAAATTGGTATCTTTGGTAAAAAAACTTGCTGGTTCGAACAGAAAAAGTGTTATCACTGATGAAAAATATTATTTCTAAGAGAAATTTGTGTTTGTTCAGTAAAAGTATGTTAGTTTTACGATAAAATATTATTACTTTGATGAGAAAAGTTGTTAGTGTTAAGCAAAACTTGCTACTTCTGCCAGAAAAGTTGTTATCACAATCAAAAATTGTTACTTCTAAGAAAATTTGGTATCTTTGGTAGAAAACTTGCTAGTTCGAACAGAAAAGTGAAAAATATTATTTCTATGAGAAATTTGTGTGCGTTCAGTAAAAGTATGTTAGTTTTAAGATAAAATATTGTTACTTTGGTGAGAAAATTTGTTAGTGTAAAGCAAAACTTGCTAGTTCTGTCAGAAAAGTTGGTATCACAATCAAAAAATTGTTATTTCTAAAAAAAATTGGTATCTTTGGTAAAAAAACTTGCTGGTTCGAACAGAAAAAGTGTTATCACTGATGAAAAATATTATTTCTAAGAGAAATTTATGTTTGTTCAGTAAAAGTATGTTAGTTTTAAGATAAAATATTATTACTTTGATAAGAAAATTTGTTAGTGTTAAGCAAAACTTGCTACTTGTGACAAAAAAGTTCTTATCACAATCAAAAATTGTTACTTCTAAGAAAAAATTTGGTATCTTTGGTAGAAAACATGCTAGTTCGAACTGAAAAAGTGTTATCACTGATGAAAAATATTATTTCTAAGAAAAATTTGTATGTGTTCAGTAAATGTTTGTTAGTTTTAAGATAAAATATTGTTAATTTGATGAGAAAATTTGTTGGTGTTAAGTAGTATCAAGGAAGAATGTTGTTACTTTGATGAGAAGGTTTGTTAGTGTTAAGCAAACCTTGCTTCTTCTGCCAGAAAAGTTGTTATCACAATCAAAAATTGTTACTTCTAAGAAAAATTTGGTATCTTTGGTAGAAAACTTGCTAGTTCGAACAGAAAAAGTGTTATCACTGATGAAAAATATTAATTCTATGAGTTATTTGTGTGCGTTCAGTAAAAGTATGTTAGTTTTAAGATAAAATATTGTTACTTTGGTGAGAAAATTTGTTAGTGTTAAGCAAAACTTGCTAGTTCAAACTGAAAATGTGTTATCACTGATGAAAAATATTATTTCTAAGAGAAAATTGTGTGTTTTCAGTAAAAGTATGTTTGTTTTAAGGTAAAATATTGTTACTTTGATGAGAAGGTTTGTTAGTGTCAAGCAAAACTTACTACTTCTGCAAGAAAAGTTGTTATCACAATCAAAAATCTATCTTCTAAGAAAAAATTTGGTATCTTTGGCAGAATACTTGCTAGTTCGAACAGAAAAGTGTTATCACTGATGAAAAATATTATTTCTATGAGAAATTTGTGTGCGTTCAGTAAAAGTATGTTAGTTTTCAGATAAAATGTTGTTACTTTGGTGAGAAAATTTGTTAGTGTTAAGCAAAACTTGCTAGTTCGAACTGAAAATGTGTTATCACTGATGAAAAATATTATTTCCAAGAGAAATTTGTGTGTGTTCAGTAAAAGTATGTTAGTTTTAAGATAAAATATTGTTACTTTGATGAGAAAATTTGTTAGTGCTAAGCAAAACTTGCTACTTGTGACAGAAAAGTTGTTATCACAATCATAAAATTGTTACTTCTAAGAAAAAATTTGGTATCTTTGGTAGAATACTTGCTAGTTCGAACAGAAAAAGTGTTATCACTGATGAAAAATATTATTTCCAAGAGAAGTTTGTGTGTGTTCAGTAAAAGTATGTTAGTTTTAAGATAAAATATTGTTACTTTGATGAGAAAATTTGTTAGTGTTAAGCAAAACTTGCTACTTGTGACAGAAAAGTTGTTATCACAATCAAAAAATTGTTACTTTTAAGAAAAAATTTGGTATCTTAGGTAGAATATATTATTTCCAAGAGAAATTTGTGTGTGTTCAGTAAAAGTATGTTAGTTTTAAGATAAAATATTGTTACTTTGATGAGAAAATTTGTTAGTGCTAAGCAAAACTTGTTACTTCTGACAGAAAAGTTGTTATCACAAACAAAAAATATTACTTCTAAGGAAAAATTTGGTATCTTTGATAGAATACTTGCTAGTTCGAACAGAAAACTTTTTATCATAACGAAAAAATTGTTACTTCTAAGAAAAAAAGTATCTTTGACAGAAAAATTTTTTAGTGTTAAGCAAAACTTGCTAGTTTGAACTGAAAATGTGTTATCACTGATGAAAAATATTTTTTCTAAGAGAAAATTTGGTATATGTGACAGAAAACTTGCTAATTCGAACAGAAAACGTGTTATAACTGACGAAAAATATTATTTCTAAGAGAAATTTGTGTGTGTGTTAAGTATGAGTATGTTAGTTTTAAGATAAAATATTGCTACTTTGATGAGAAAATTTGTTAGTGTTGAGCAAAACTTGCTACTTCTCCCGGAAAAGTTGGTATCACAATCAAAAAATTGTTACTTCTAAAAAAAAATTTGGTATCTTTGGTAGAAAACTTGCTAGTTCGAACAGAAAGCGTGATATCACTGATGAAAAATATTATTTCTAAGAGAAAATTGTGTGTGTTAAGTAAACGTTTGGTAGTATTAAAGAAGAATATTGTTACTTTGATGAGAAGATTTGTTAGTGTTGAGCAAAACTTGCTACTTCTCCCGGAAAAGTTGGTATCACAATCAAAAAATTGTTACTTCTAAAAAAAAAATTGGTATCTTTGGTAAAAAACTTGCTGGTTTGAACATAAAAAGTGTTATCACTGATGAAAAATATTATTTCTAAGAGAAATTTGTGTGTGTTCACTAAAAGCATGTTAGTTTAAGATAAATATTGCTACTTTGATGAGAAAATTTGTTAGTGTTAATCAAAACTTGCTGCTTGTGACAAAAAAGTTGTTATCACATTCAAAAAATTGTTACTTCTAAGAAAAATTTGGTATCTTTGGTAGAATACTTGCTAGTTCGAACAGAAAAAGTGTTATCACTGATGAAAAATATTATTTCCAAGAGAAGTTTGTGTGTGTTCAGTAAAAGTATGTTAGTTTTAAGGTAAAATGATGTTACTTTGATGAGAAGGTTTGTTAGTGTTAAGCAAAACCTGCTACTTCTGCCAGAAAAGATCTTATCACAATCAAAAATTGTTACTTCTAAGAAAAAATTTGGTATCTTTGGTAAAAAAACTTGCTAGTTTGAACTGAAAATGTGTTATCACTGATGAAAAATATTTTTTCTAAGAGAAAATTTGGTATATGTGACAGAAAACTTGCTAATTCGAACAGAAAACGTGTTATAACTGACGAAAAATATTATTTCTAAGAGAAATTTGTGTGTGTGTTAAGTATGAGTATGTTAGTTTTAAGATAAAATATTGTTACTTTGATGAGAAAATTTGTTAGTGTTAAGCAAAACTTGTTACTTCTGACAGAAAAGTTGTTATCAAAATCAAAAATATTACTTCTAAGGAAAAATTTGGTATCTTTGGTAGAAAACTTGCTAGCTCGAACAGAAAGCGTGATATCACTGATGAAAATATTATTTCTAAGAGAAAATTGTGTGTGTTAAGTAAACGTTTGGTAGTATTAAAGAAGAATATTGTTACTTTGATGAGAAGATTTGTTAGTGTTGAGCAAAACTTGCTACTTCTCTCGGAAAAGTTGGTATCACAATCAAAAAATTGTTACTTCTAAAAAAAAAATTGGTATCTTTGGTAAAAAACTTGCTGGTTTGAACAGAAAAAGTGTTATCACTGATGAAAAATATTATTTCTAAGAGAAATTTGTGTGTGTTCACTAAAAGCATGTTAGTTTAAGATAAAATATTGTTACTTTGATGAGAAAATTTGTTAGTGTTAAGCAAAACTTGCTACTTCTGACAGAAAAGTTGTTATCACAATCAAAAATTGTTACTTCTAAGAAAAAATTTGGTATCTTTGGTAGAAAACTTGCTAGTTCGAACCAAAAAAGAGTTATCACTGATGAAAAATATTATTTCTAAGAGAAATTTATGTGTGTGTTCAGTAAAAGTATGTTAGTTTTCAGGTAAAATGATGTTACTTTGATGAGAAGGTTTGTTAGTGTTAAGCAAAACCTGCTACTTCTGCCAGAAAAGATCTTATCACAATCAAAAATTGTTACTTCTAAGAAAAAATTTGGTATCTTTGGTAAAAAAACTTGCTAGTTCGAACCAAAAAAGAGTTATCACTGATGAAAAATATTTTTTCTAAGAGAAAATTATGTGTGTTCAGTAAAAGTATGTTAGGAGAAAATTGTGTGTGTTCAGTAAAAGTATGTTAGTTTTAAGGTAAAATGTTATTACTTTGATGCCCACATTTAAAATACACGTAATTTTATTAATAATATTTGATTTTTTAATAAAGTTGGGTGTGAAAAGAATGAGTACTTCAAGTTCTCAGGACCTAATGTGTGGAACTCTATTCCGGAGAGCAATCGAGCGGCTGAGCACCTGGGGTTATTTAAAAATAAATTGAAAAAATATTTGTTAGGTCAAGGTTCATAGTTTTTTTTTCTCTCTTTATTATTATTATTATTATTATTATTATTATTATTATTAAATGAATTGATGAGAGATTGATTTTTTTTTTGTTGTTTTTTAGTGTTTTTGTTTTCTTTATAGTCAATCATTAATTAGTAAATGAGTTGTATGTACCCGCCCAGTCGCAAGTGCTTTTTGGTATCTTTCTTGGGGCGGATATTGGCATATTTGTTAAATGTATTTTGATGTTAAATAAATTGAACTGAACTGAACTGAACTGAACTGTAAAATTGGTTTAGGTCTGTCATTAAGAAAAGAACTTGTTCTGAAAAGATATAAAAAAAGCCTTTTGAAAGTTTTACATGGTGTTGGGGTATTCAAAAAGCCATTAAGTAGAGTTATGGGTGAAAAGAATGAGTACTTTAAGTTATAAAATTCGTTTAGGGGGGGGGGGCATTAAGAAAGGAACTTGTTCTGAAAAGATATAAAAAAGCCTTTTGAAAGTATTGCTTGGTGTTGGGGTATTCAAAAAGCCATTAAAGTAGAGTTGTGGGTGAAAAGGATGAGTACTTCAAGTTGTAAAATGGGTTTAGGGGGGACATTAAGAAAAGAACTTGTTCTGAAAAGATATAAAAAAAGCCTTTGAAAGTATTGCTTGGTGTTGGGGTATTCAAAAAGCCATTAAAGTAGAGTTGTGGGTGAAAAGAATGAGTACTTCAAGTTATAAAATAGGTTTAGGTGGGGTATTAAGAAGGAACTTGTTCTGAAAAGATACAAAAAAACCTTTTGAAAGTATTGCTTGGTGTTGGGGTATTCAAAAGTCGTAAAGTAAAGTTTTTGGTGAAAAAGATGAGTACTTCAACTTGTAAAATTGGTTTAGGAAGGATATTACGTAAAGAACTTGTTCTGAAAAGATATAATAAAGCCTTTTGAAAAGTATTGCTTGATGTTGGGGTGTGCAAAAAAGTCTTAAAGTAAAGTTGTGGTGAAAAGGATGAGAACTTCAACTTGTAAAATGGGTTTAAGAGGGACATTAAGAAAGGAACTTGTTCTGAAAAGGTATAAAAAAAGCCTTTTGAAAAGTATTGCTTGATGTCGGGGTATTCAAAAAGTCGTAAAGTAAAGCTGCTGGTGAAAAAGATGAGTACTTGAAGTTGTAAAATTGGTATAGGAATGACATTACGTAAAGAACTTGTTCTGAAAAGATATAATAAAGCCTTTTGAAATGTGGGGGACCCTTTTGTGTCTCAAGTGCACAAAAAAGTGTTAAAAAATTGGGAGGGCTCTTTGGGGGCCCCGGGGGGCCCTTTGGGGCCCGGGGGTCCTTTGGGGGCCCGGGGGTCCTTTGGGGCCCGGCAGGTCTTTGGGGGTCCGGGGGGCCTTTGGGAACCCGGGGGCCATTGGGGGTCCGGGGGCATTTGGGGGGCCCGGGGGCCTTTGGTGGCCTGGAGGGGCCTTTGGGGAACCGGGGGGCCATTGGGGGTCAGGGGGCATTTGGGGGGCCCGGGGGGCCTTTTTGAGCCCGGGGGAGGGATGAGACCCTTAAGGGTTGGAGTAGGGGGCCCTTTGGGGTTGGGGTAGGGGACCTCACAACACTGTTCAAATCGAACTTGTGTATTATAACAACCACAGAGATTCACCCCAAATCATCTTCTAAATCATCTTCTAAAATCATCTTCTAAAATGTCTCAAACTATTTCACCCAAATCATCTTCTAAAATGTCTCAAACTGTTTCGCCTAAATTATTTTCTAAAATGTCTCAAACGGTTTCGCCCAAATAATCTCTAAACTTAATTTCTGCGTGTTCCTTTGTTTCGGCATTCCTGCGCCGTCACATTTGAAATTCCCATGAAACCATTTCCCGCGTTAATCTCTTCAATCTGTCTTCATTTCGAAGGTGTTACTAGCTACACTATTATGGCTTCGATAGAATATCAACTTATCTCTCTGACCTAAAGATCAGAGAAGCCATATTTAAAAATGGAATATCAATTTTTCTCTGTCACTAAAGATCAGAGAAGCCAGATTTAAAAATATAATTTCTATCTCTTTAGAGTCCCGTATAATTCCTAGGAAACAAGTTATGTCGTTTCTAATTCCGTTAGTGGACCATTTTCTTAATACTAATAAACTTTTACTTAACAATATCAAATTTCTCTTAGAAGTAACAGGTGTATCTCTTTAGAGTCCCGTATAACTCCTAGGAAACAAGTGATGTCGTTTCTAATTCTGTTAGTGGATCAATACTTCCCCTTAGAAACAACAAATAAATTCCCCTTTCATGGATCAATAATTCCCCTCGATTATGCAAATCAATTTCTCAGAAATTCTCTCCCCTTCGTGAATCAATAATCCTTGAATAAATTATGTTAGCTTGGCGTTAGACTCAATTGTAGATGGCAGCACACAATGTATCTCATATTCATTATGGCCTTCCTACTAGTCTATTTTAGTTTTATGTATATTTTTTAGTTTTAGTTTATTTTTTTCTCCACGCTGAAGACGCCTTGTTAGATACGGGTGAAATATTAGTTGTTTTTTCTTCGTTTTCATTTACTGGCCATAGACCCGTTTGTCGCATTTATATTTATTTTTTTATTTATTCTGGTTGTTTGATCAGAATTGAAATGGTGGATAGGAGGGCCATCCAATTTAGATGGTGAATGGAATACGAGGTGAACTTTAAGACGAAATACATCTCTCGGAGGGCTCTGATATATAAAGGGCTCACCCAACGTTTTGCTGCACGGAATAACATAGTAGAGTGAATGAGAGAACCTAACGCTTTGCGCATATCGTGACCTGCAAGTGCAAGACTATCTCTTGATGCATCCGCATCAACCGATGCATTCATGACAGCGGATAAAGCATGGGAACAACCGAGATATGGGTGGAAACCAAACCAATATGGTGGAAAATAATACTTCAGTTGATTCAGTTGGTCGATGAAAAGCAGCTGAAAAAGCTTGCAAAAAGTAGTAGACACTGTTATAGGGCGGAATGACAAGCACTGGGTGGCGAGTTTACCTTTCTTTGGTATTGGAGTGAGATCTTCAATCAAGAAAGAAGAGGTTAAAACTTCTTGGATCACAATCATCTGTATCAAAAGGGTAATATGAATCAACAGTAGCCCATAACCATAGAGGACTTGAAGAGCCATCGCTTTATCTATGCCGGAAAATTTCTTACGTTTAAACCGCAGAATAACTCGCACTATAGAATCAACCAAGACAACAAATTGTCTGGAGGGAAGGCAGCTATAAAGAAGTGGGTCAAAATTCCTTCATATTTAGACTGAAACGAGGCATCCGGTCGAGAAAGTAAGCATAAAAGAGTGAATTTCATCCGGAATTAGAAATATCATGGATGGATAAGCTAGCACTGGGAGGATCTCCGAAGAAGTTTCTCTAGAAGGATGTTTGTGATTGACAAGCTTGCTTGGAACTCGCTTCAAATATCAGGTTCATGTGTATGCATAACTCTTTTGAAAACTTTTGTTTGATAGAAGGATGAATATCTGAAACCCAACCAGAGCAAAAGTGCTCAAACTTCAGCCATCAATGGCACCAAAACCTTGACTTTCATTAAGCTTCAACAAGGTTTGGCTTACTTGCCAATGCTCTGTGACACGCCGGTGGATACGTTTGAGATGTACTCCACTTTTGTCTACACATCATAGGGCAGAACAGATCTCAGCAAGATACATGTCAAGGAAAACGTGAGTTTAATTGATATCAGTTTGTGGGTTTCTCATAAGTAGTTTGAACGGAGCATGAATCTTTTGTAGGAGAGAATCCATAACAGTTGAAAATAAATCACATCGAATACTTTTCCAGTTCCTGTAAAACTAAGTCTGGGACATAGAGGGTTGTGAAAAGGAGCATACTATGGACGAGAAAGAGACGCAGATATTGGAAATTGGTCTGACAGCTGGAGGTCAGTAGCGAAGAGGGGATGTGACACTTGAAGATATGTTGAAGAGACTACCTGGTCAAGGTGTGATACGTGGCTTGCTTGATTTATCTAAAAATGTTCAAGGTCTTTTGGCAGAATTCTTAGATGATTATAAAAAATGCCAGACAAAACAGAAGCAATCAATGATTATGTGTCAATTAAATTACAGTTAAAATCTCCAATAATAATACAGCACTTATCTAACTGGTAAATTTTAGAGGGATAAGACCTTGTTTCTCCCACGCAGAGGTAAAAAAAAAATCCCTACACGTCATCGCGGTTATCTGTCGGGAGACGAACGTTTGCAATAACACACCCATCTACTGTCACTACAAGAATAAGTCAAAAGAATCGAAAATACTAGAACGAAAGAAACTCGTAAATAGGGTTTTTCTACCACCCAATGGGCAACCATTGGGAGTGAATCGTTTAATTGGACCGAATAAGTGACAAAATCAGAATTAACTTTTAGAGGACCTAAACTATAACTCCTGGGAAAATATTATTGCGAGCAAAGAATATCACCACTGGGCAGTCGTTTTTCAGGAATTTATAACTGAAGTTCCATCATTTATGTTTTATGATAAAAGAGATGTAGCTTGTGAGAGAGTAGGTGGATCCATTTCGTACTGTGGGCTTTGCCGGTTGACTCTTGTTTTTTTGGACATTTTATACTACAGCACATATGACCGGCAGCTTTATATCCTAGGCCGTACATTTTTTTCTAAGCACGGTGATGCACTATTCGAAGGATGATCGTTTGATCCGCATAGAGAGTCTAGTACCTGGTTCGGACGCTGAGAGGCCAGATGTCTGATTTTGTGACACGAGAAACAGCGCTTTGCGAGAAAAACAAGTTCTTGTACGAATAGCCTCTCGTATCCAGCTTTCACGGACACTTTCAAAAACTGGTCCAAACCTTGCTTCGATTCGAACTACAGATTTTACACTTGCTGAAATACTAGAAGCATTGTTTTTAACACTTTTGTAAGAACCTCTCCTGAAAAAACAAATGAGTTTAATTCTAAAAGTTTCTTTTTTTTGGAAACCACTGCCTGAGTAGACCTGCTGTGATTGTTAACTACGAATTTGACATTTTTTTCACATAGCCTGGATAACTCAGCAGGCCAATTTTTATCTCAAATAAATTTGTGTTTGAGAGATGTGCTTCAAATAATACAAATGTAAAGAAGACAACATATTTTAAAAAAATATTATCTCATTAAGAAAATAAATTTATTTCTTATGACAAAAAGAAGTAAGCATGTGAGTTACCACAATAAATAAACTGGTACTTGTATGATAAACCCCCAAAAGCTCAAGTTTTTCATTCATCGACACATTATAGAACTGTTTTTTTCGTTAGTTCCTTTCAGCTCAGCGTGAGCCAAGACAAAGAGAAGTGACGGAATACATGGAAAATGTATAACTTTGGCTGTATATTTGCATATTAGGGGTGGGGTGGGGGTAAAGTAATTGGACAATGTGAAGAGAGAAAATAATTTTTACAGCATACTATGCAGAACAATTGTACCTAACACATTACGCATGCAGATCCACTATAACCCCTCCCCCCGATGTGCAAATATTATGACTAAATTTGATTCTAAAGTATTATGTTTTTTGAATTACTTTGGTATATTTTATTAGGATAGAGCGTAAGAGAGACATATAAGAATAATATTAGGCAGGGTCATTTTTAAAGAATTGGAACAAAATTCAAACTTTAGCTTAAAGAGCGAGGTATTGACTAGGGGGCGAACCCCCTAATATACGTATTAAAAATATATGAGTATAGAAGTTCTTTACGTAAGTTAATTCGTAAGTTACGTATATTTATTACTAATAAAAACGTTCGTAAATAAAATTAAACAAGTTTTGAGAAAGCCATTTAACCGAATAAAAGTAAAATTAATGCGCAAATGTTGTTTTAATTATTCATATACGTTGAGCCAAAATCAAAACCTTCATTAATTCAAAAACGTTCAAAAATCAAATAAAAAAACAAGTTTTTTAACTGAAAGTAAGGAACGACGTTAAAACTTAAAACGAACAGAAATTATTCCGTATATGGAAGGGGCTGTCCCCTCCTCAACACCTCGCTCTTTACGCTGAAGTTTGACTTTCTCACAACTCTATTTTTTTTTTTAACAATAAAAAACCTTGGCGTATAGAGCGATGCGTTGAAGAGGGGACTGCCCCTTTCATATACGGAATGATTTCTGTTTGTTTTAAGTTTTAACGTCATTTCTTACTTTCCGTTAAAAAAAACTTGTGTTTTTTTTATTTAATCACTTGTAAGATTGTCCTACTTTTAGGACTAGAAGTTCAGTCTGATTGTTGCTCTAAGCAGGCTCTGGGTACCCTATTCCTCTAAACGTTCCATCTGAACGTTTTACATTCTAATTATAAATCTTTCTTCCCAGAGAATCTTAAAGTAACAATCAGTCAATTGGTAGCGTAATAAACTGAGGCGTTGGTAATAATCGGTACAAAAATCCGATGAAAAGTAAAATTTATTATTAAAGTAAATAAAAAGGAGAAAACGTTGTAATTCTTTTTTAATCCTTTCAATGGCTTTCTTCAAATTTGAATAGTCATTTATTGTATGGGTGCATGTTGTTCTTCTATTTTCCACAGGTGATTCACCGAAAAAAGGGATTATCTTACTTTTAGAGCTACTGACATTCTAAGTGAATAAATTGCACTTGGGTATTTTAGTTAAGGCTTGAGTCTATTGTGCTAGAGTCTTTTAGGTCTAAATTATCAAATTAGGTAAACTCTGTTAATTTGGATCGAAATAGAAGTACCCAAATTATGTGTTCTATTGATTCGTTAAGGTACTTTAAGAGGACAATAAAGGGGTTTGAAAAGTGGACAAACCTCGGAATAATCAAATAAATTGGTTACAAATTTATCAGAAACTCCAAAACAAGGTATCCTATAATTATTTTTCGTAGAAGGAAATAGTGTTCCTTGGATCTCTAGCAAATCTTAAACTTCCTTAGGAATGGTTTTTGATTTGAAGCTCCTTTGACTTGAAAAGATCTTAAACTTCCTATCTGTCCAATATTTCCCCCCCTCTCCTTGGTCTATCATCAGGCAATCAAGGCCACCTTTGTAACAAGGCCACCTGTAGCCGGAAAAGGGTTGGATAGGTAATAGGTAATGGACGAATAAAATATAGGGTTCTCCTCTCTTGGTTCAATCTGCTGTATAACGTTCGAAGGATCCAAATAGGGGTTACACAAAACTGGGGCCCAGGAAGTTCCAATTTCTGGGTGCAAGATATTTTACAAATACAACGCTTAAGCTCCAAGAGACACTAGGCTGGAAAAAGGGGAAGTATAAAGCTCTCCTAGCCTTTAATACTTGTTTTAGGGTTTTCCCCCTCCTAAACCTTCGGTTATTCGAAGCTTATTCTACAAAGTCTAAGTTTTTGGGAAGAAATTAATTTTAGATTATTTTAACCTTTAAAAACACCGTCTTTTATTTAGAGGGCTCGAGCATTAACTAATTGAAATATACAAACGGGACTATGAAACCAATCACCAAAATAGAATAAAAATCTAACAAGAATCTTAAGTTATTTACTCGGTATTCTCCGCCTCTAATCAATTTTAATTAGATTACGTATCTCATCGGGAATAGTGAACGCCGCAGGGCCTAGTGGGCCTATTGGTAAATCCTGGTCTGGTTTCACTACAATTTTCATTTTATTTTCAATTTTGTAATAAGAACAAAAGAAAATACTAGTAATATAATTCCTATTAGTAAAGCGCCAAATACGCACTAGGCCTTATACTTTTACCGTTAGAAAAACAGTCAGTAACCATACTCTTGTTGTGAAGACACGATTCCGTAAAAGTACATAGTCCCTACTCCCTAAGAACGACCGCGGTCTAACAACCAATCCTTAATCCAATTCTCGCTTGTGTTTGAACTCTGTCCTCCTCATTATTATAATAAAAAAAGGGAAAAATAATTTTTCATAACTTTGTAGCCACTTGAGTAAGAAAATGATAATTCTAAGTAAGAGAATGATACTTTTACCGTTAGGAAAACGGGCAGTAGCCACACTCTTGCTTTTAGTGAAGACACCATTCATTAGAAGTACATAACCCCTACTCCCTTAAGACGACTGCGGTTTAACAACCAATTCTGAATCCAATTCTCACCGGTCTTTGAATCCTGTTCTCCCAATTATTATAATAAAACAAGGTAAACTAATTTTCCAGAACTTTGTAGCCACTTAAGTATGAGAATGATAATTCTTACTGAGAGAATTGGTTATTTAATTAAGAGAATGATACTTTTACCATTTTGGAAACGGGCAGAAGCCATACTCTCGTTTGTAGAGAAGACACCATTCATTAGAAGTATATAACCCCAATTCTTTCGGAAAGAATTGGGGAAAAAACTTTCGGAAAGTTTTTTCTTAATTATTTTTGTTCGTTTTTTATTGTAAAAAGTTTTAAGTTTTTAAAAAAACTCCTAATTTCAAAATAGATTTTTTTCAACATCAAATTTTCAACAAAGTATCAAAACTAGTACCAAAGTAGCAATATCAAAGTACCAAAGTATCAAAGTAAAAAAAGGTTCAAAGTTAACAAGGTATCAAAGTAAACTATCAAAGTAACAATAAGCCACTTGCACAACTTATAGCCCTTTCACAGTAAATCGAAGTGACCACGTAAATCACTAAATCCAAGTATCAAAGTAAACAAAGTATCAAAGTAAGAACAATTAAGTTCAGTAAATCAGAGCCATTTCCCCTGGGCTGGGGGGGGGGTTCAACCCCGGAAGCATGGTTATTTGGCATTTGAACTATTTTGAACAAACTGGCTATCTCCAAATTTTGACCGTATTCTTTTTGAAAGTGAGCGTAGGCTAGTTGGATATTCATCACTTTTGAATTTTAAAAAAGAGCTAGAAATTTCAATTTCAAATCGAATGAGCCCCCTCCAATGTTAATACAACCACCCCTTCTACAGAACCTTATATTCTAATAATGGACAATTTACATAAGTTCCAATCCTTGCCCGGAGGCTAGGGAAGATTTATCAACACCTAAGTTATAGTAATCTGAATTTTGCAATATTTTAAACAAAATGGCCTTTTTAGAATTTTGATGAGATACATTTGGAGAAAAAAGGCACAAGGGGGGATTGTTACTTTTTGATTTATTTCGATTATTAAGAACTTTCAACTTACATAAGTTACAATTCTTATCCCGTGTGCTATGGAGGATTTCTCAACCCCTAATTTATAGTAATTTGAATTTTGGACTATTTTGAACAAAATGGCTTTCTCAGAATTTCTATCGGATGTATTTGGGGGAAAAGTATGGGGGAGAGTAGATACCCTCCAATCACTTTAGATGACTCTTAAGAAAGTAACTAGAACTTTCAATTTCCAATCAAACGACCCATCACTGAAGTTTATACGACCACCCCTTGCATATAGCCTTATATGCCCTCGGGGAATTGCTTACAACACTTTCCCAAGGGCCCTGTGGGGATGTGTTGAAACCTGAGTTTTTTATTTGATCTTTAAGCTATTTTGAACAAAACAGCTGTTTCAACATTTTGATTGTATGCATTTGGGGAAAAAGGGCCTTGGAGGGGGGGGGGGGGGGCTACTTGCCCTCTGATCACTTTTACTCTTGAGAAGGGCACTAGAAATTCTTATTTACGATGGAATGAGCCCCCTCCTAAGTTTATAAGACCATGTCTTCAATAAATACCTTATATGCCCCCTAGGCAAATTTTACAACACTTGCCCCCAGATTCTGGGGGGAGCTGTTTTATCCCTGGAGTGTTTGTTATACCATATTTGGTCTATTTTAAACAAAATGGCTGTATAAAAAATTTGATTGGACACATTTGGGTAAAAGAGGGTTGGGAAGGAGGGAGGGGAGGTGCAAGTCACCATCGGATCACTTTTGAATGTTAAAAGATGAATTACAACTTTCAATTTCTAATCATTGAGTCCCCTCCAAAGTTTATACGACCACCTCTTCCAAAAAAACCTTATATGCTCACGCTGCATATGCTACAACCCTTCCCCTGGCTCTGGGGGGTGGGTTTATGCTGACAACGAAGTTTTTGTTATCTTGTCATTAGACTATTACAAACAAACTGGATATCTTAAAATTTGCATTTGATACATTTGGGGAAAAGAGGGTGTTTGTGTCAGGGGGGGGGGGGATACTCTCCGTTAACTTTTGACTCATGAAAATGTAACTAAAAATTTCAATTTCCAATCCAATGAGCCACCTTCAAATTTATATGACCACCCAATACATTTGTCATTGGACTATTACAAACAAATTGGACATCTCAAAATTTTCATTTGATACATTTGGGAGAAAGAGGGTGTTTTTGTCAGGGGGGGGGGGTAGATACCCTCCGTTAACTTTTGACTCATGAAAATGTAACTAGAACTTTCACTTTCCAATCACATGAGCCACCTTCAAATTTATATGACCACCCCGTGCATAAGAACCTTATACGCCTCCTGGGCATAACTTAAAACACTTACCCCCAGGCTCTGGGGGGGGGGGGTTGTGTCGACCCAGAGTTTTTGTTATCTTATGTTTGAATTTTTTTATAAAAATGGCTATCCTAAAATTTGTACCGGATAGATTTGGGAGAAAAGGGCTGGGGGGTCTAGTTGGGCTCGGATCTATTTTGAATCTCAAAAATCGAACTAGAACTTCCCATTTCTAATGAAACGAGCTACCTTCGAAATTTATACGACCACCCCTTACATAAAAACCTCATACGTCTCCGGGGCATAGCTTACAGCACTTACCCCCTGGTTCTGGGGAGTTTTATGGACCCTGAAGTTTTTGTTATCTGATGTTTGAGCTATTTTAAATAAATTGCTACTTAAAAATTTATAAGAACCATATATGCCCCAAATCTAAACTTACAACGTCTGCCCCCGGGCCCTGGAGGGTTGCTTCAACACCAGAGTTTTTCTTATCTAACCTTTAAACTATTTTTAACAAAATGGCTATCACAAATTTTTATCAGATGGGTTTTGGGAAAAAAGGGTGTTGAGGGGCTAGTTTCCCTTGGATCTCTTTTGACTCTTAAAAAGTGAACTAGAACATTCAGCTTCCAATCAAATGATCCCTCTCTAAAGCTTATACGAGCATCCCATTGATAATAACCATATATGCCCCATAGACATAACTTACAACGCCAACCCCAGAGCCCTGGGGGGGGGGGGGTTGTATCGACACTGGAGATTTTGTTATATGACCTTTGAACTATTTACAAAGAAATGGCTATCTCAAAATTTGTATCGGATGGGTTTGGTGAAAAAAGGGCGTGGAGGGGACTAGAAAAGTAAACTAGAACTTTCAATTTCTATTCAAATGAGCCGTCTGCTCTTACAACGCCTGCCCCTGGGCCATGGGGGTTTGTGTCGACACCCGAGTTTTGTTATCTGAACCTTTGAATAATTTTTAACAAAATGGCTATCTCAAAATTTTTATCGGATACTTTTGGGGAAAAGGTGCGTAAGGGGGGGGCTATTTGCCCTCCAATCTCTTTTGACTATCAAAACTGAACTAGAACTTCGATTTCCAATCAAATGAGCCCTCCCTGAAGTTTATACAAACATGCCTTCCATAAGAACCATATATGGCCCCAGGGTGTAACTTAAAACGCCTGCCCGGTCCTGGGGGGTTGTGTTGACCCCAGAGTTTCCGTTGTAAGATCTTTGCACTATTTTTTGAAGAAATGGCTACCTGAAGGTTCTTATCGGATGGGTTTGAGGAAAAAAGACGTAGAGGGGGGACGGGCTAGTTGCCCTCCGATTCTCTTTTGGCTCTAGAACTTTCAATTTACAATCAAATGAGCCCTCTCTGAAGTTTATACGAGCATCCCTTCCATAAGAACCATATACGCCCTGAGGGCAACTTACAACGCTTGCCCTCGTGCCCTTGGGAGGGGGGGCGGTTTTGTGTCGACACTGGTGGTTTTATTACATAAACTTTGAACTATTTTTAACAAAATGGCTATCTCAAAATTTCTGTAGGGTGCATTTGGGAAAAAGGGCGTCGGGGGCTACTTGCTCTCAGATCACTTTTGACTCTTAAAAAAGGGCACTAGAACTTCTAATTTCCAATCAAATGAGCCCTTCCAAGGTTTAGGCGACGAAGCCTTCCGCTGGAAAAAAAAACAATAAAAAATTGGAGCCGTATGTCTTTTACTATAGGCAACGCTGTAGCGTTGCCTCTGACTGTGCTGGTTGCTACGAACTTTATTGAAGCTAATTGAGTTTTGAATTTGGTTTCATCTTTCACACAAGACAAGTAAAGAACGCTACTGTATGATCTGGCTACTAGGAGGTGACCGTGTCTCTGTCTTCAAAAATCTCCACTTATATTTATGAAAAAGTAGAAAGTTTTACCTTTCGAATACTGTTTGTTCAGTTGATAAAACAAAGAAAAGAAAGGAGCCCCAATTTAACTTGAATCTTCTCAGCTGATCAAGTCTCAAAATGCTTAGGTGTGAAACTTTTAACAACAATCTTACGATAACCATTAAACAGATATCAATAGACTACATCAGATGAAAAATAGGGAAGGCACACGCAAAACCGAAAGAAAATTTAAATACAACCTATTTCTGTTTTTTTTTTTTTTCATGACTATTCTTAAATTTAAGAATATACTGTAATTTCAGCTCCAGAGGTTGAGCCTGAGATATTTTTGTTTAGCAACTTAAAAAGTTTAATTTGCCTACTGACAATAATAAATTGTGTCTCACGTATATTTTTTCGTCTTCTAAGGACTTTACATTTCCCTTAAAAAAAAGACCTTTGACGTAAATAAATCTAAAAATAGACATAACTTTCCGAGTTTTTCAGTTGCCTCAGTATATGCTAAAATGCATAGTTTACGTGAAGAAGGCTCCCTAGATTTTAGATGATAAGTATGCTCTTGAGAATAAGGTAGCAACGGCATCAAGTCCTTCGTCTATTAACTAATTGTCTTTTGCTGAACATTCCTCAGTGCGTGACTTCCTATTCTGCTTCAAAGACTAATTGAGTGGCAATACACAAAGCTGTTGGATTTCCATCATTGGAAATTCCTCTTTGGTGAGTTTTAAAATGAATGAGATTTCTGCAATTGAAGATTTCGAGCCATACTAAAAGGAAGTTTTCATGCAATCAAAACGCGTGAACCTGTTGTGGGAAAACAGTCAAATCTCTTTGATTGTCATGACTCTGGACTCTAAATGGTCTATTGGCTGTAAAATAAGAAGAATGGCAACAGAAAAGTCCTGCCTCAAATTCAGACATATTTAATTACTATCTCCTTCATCATATATCTTTGTTGTATACCACAGCTCAAAACACCGCTGGTAGTCATTGGAGTAAGAACCTCATCCTCTTTGTGTAAGCACAAATTTGTCTATCACAGCATCAATTGTCTCCAATCTTGTTTGCTACAATACCGGTTTAACCTGGAGAAACGGATGACCTAACACCTGGAGGCAGTGTTTTCACTTCAAATTTTTCTAAATTCCTAAAAGACTGGTGGAAAATCTCTAGAAATCCCCATTTTCAATTCCAAAATCCCTAAAGGTTTCCCCATTTAGTGACTTCTTTCCAAGTCACAAGTAAAGCCTTGTTATACTGACTTTTAACAGACTTTTTGACTTTTTTTATGTCTTTATTTAAAACAATGCTTTGTATTTATCGACTAGTTAAGTTCGGTTATGATTTATATATTCCAGCACCAGATCTCAGATTCTTAACCATATCAGTATATTTTATTTATTTGTTTTCTTTAGCATTAATTTTTCCTTCTCTATTACTTTTTTTTGTAGCACCCTCGTTTTTATTTGAATTGGTACGAAGGATTGGCATAAATGATATCCATCCGGTCGTTTTTGCAAACATTATTTTTGTTTTGACTTGTTTTCATATTGAATTGTGTTAGAGTCAATAAAAATGTCTGAAAAAAAGAAAAAAGTTATCTGTCGACGTATCTGTCAAATGTGACTGAAAATATGAGATTTAAGGATAGAGAATTGCTTAAAATGTACTTTGAATAATACAGAAAAAGTAAAATATAAAACAATACTTAGGCATTTTTCAAATTCGTGGAGTAAGGTACAGTATGGCGAAATAGAATAAGTAAGAGAAATAGATCTCATTTCTGTGTTCTGTTGCGCATGACCAATCAGAGTGCTTAATTTGTTGCGTCATTCGGTCAGTGGATATGGTGCTCAAAATAAATAAATATTTATTTTATATGTTTTTTTTGGTACTCTGGGTTATAAGGGCACACTGCTTATCACACCAATGTGACAAACTCCATTAGTTGCCTCAGACTCCGAATTAGACCCTGGCGCCGCGCCGATGAGGGAAGACCGGCGGCGGAAGGGCCAAAAACAGCGCGCCACGCCGCGCCGCCGGTATAAGATGTCGGCGGCGCGCCGCCGGCGCGATCAATGTTGACCGCAAACATTAATGTTTTCATCAGTCTTTCTCAAATCACAGCTTAAATTTACACAGATTCGAGCCTATTCATGAGTTCAAAAATTCACAAGTCGCTTGCGGGAACTGGTCTTCTTCGTTATTCATCAAGAAAAGTAGAAATCTGGTAGAAACGAAATGGCTGTGGCGTTTCAGAACCCTTGCATAATACGAGTAGTTGAAGTATCTATTAGCTATGTATTCTTAACATAAATAATTATCAAAATTAGTAGTTTTTTTCATCGAGCATTACTGCATATAAACTTCAAATACCGTATCACAAAATTCGTCAGTTATCTGAGTAAAAACTTTGAATATAACTTAGAACTTAGAAGCTTAATTTTTTCATAATGCCCTTTGCCTATATCTATTTTGGCACCTTTAAAACAGTTGAAATGGGCGACTTAGATATTGATTGTTTTTTTTTTTTGGCTCTTTTCGATTCCTAAGAAGCCTTCTTGTATTAAAAACTCGTTTTTAATAACAATTTTAAAAAAATGCATTTTAAAGTTTTTTTTGGCTTCTTTATAGAATATATTTCATGTAGGCTAAGGCTGAACTACTGCTTTTTCATTGCTTTTGGCTGCTCTTTTGGATATTATTCATATTTTCCCTTTGGTGATTCATTCCAAATTATAAACTGATAAATACCTAATATCAGTCAAATTATAAACTGCATCTAAAGGAGTAAATTTATCAAATTGAAAAATACATGATGAACACTTCACATGAGAACACTTCAATTACAATGACACAAAAACACTTAATAGTTTATTCGCTATGAAGAAACATGAAGTGCCAGCTATTTTCTTAGGTAAAAAATGAAAAGCTCGTCCGTTTTAAGTGTAATTAAATGGAATAATATGCAGACTGAAGTAGCTCCAGGAAGATGTTGAAATTTTCATCCTAGTTCGTCACTTTTAATCCAAGCAAAATGTTAGGACACTTAGTATCAGTTATTGAGTTTAAGCTTTGATTTCCAAATGCTCACAAGAATTACCAAATTTAAGAAAGTCGCAACAATAAGTCACCTGTGGTCAAAATACTCAAAAACTCCTCTTTGATCCCCACCCAGACTCAAAGCTTCTGCTATGGTCATTTCCATGGAAATCTCCAAAGAGTTTCTTTTTAAAATAGCTTTCAAGCGTAGTTAGGCGTATTTAGACTTTTTTGCTTTTCTTCAAAGCTTTGAAAAAAGTGTTATAATATTCCAAATGTTACATTTGTGCATATTTTTGGTAATCATTTGTGGGGTGATCGAATTTTCTAAACCACTGTAGACACGTAAGAACGTTGCAACATCTAGTACCCTGAGGTCATAAGACTGTCAAAGACTCCGCCTTGAACCTCCCAAATTGAAAGCTTTTATTATGAACTGGCCTTTTAATGTAACTTGGGCACTGGACCAAGGGCACCATTGTTACTCGAGCGCAACGTTAGGTGGGGATGTCGATATCGCTTTCGTCACACCAATTCGTTTTAGTGTGAATCTACCTTGTACATATGAATGAATGTTTTCAAAGTAAACCCATTTCATCAATAGGGAAAAAAAACGGATTGGACGCATATTTCCGTTTCCCTTTGGACGATAAAACCATGCAAGTGCTGTATCAAGTATAACTCACGAAAATCTTGTTAATTTTGTCAACTTTTCAACTTTTTGGCATCCCTGCTTTCAATAAAAAAAAAAAAATCAAGGTACTATCACTTAAATATAATAACTCCCTATGCCCCCCTTCTGGATACCATCTTGATAGGATACCGTCTCTGCTTTAAATAAAAAAAATAATTAACTTATTGGCACCTCTGCTTAAAAAAAATTGAGATATTATCATTTAAATATGATAGCTCAATACCCCCCTCCCCCTCTGGTTACCACCTTGATAGGATGCCGTCTCTGCTTTAAATTAAAAAAAATCAACTTTTTGGGATCCCTGCTTTCAATAAATAAAATTTCGAGCTATTATCATTTAAATATAATAACTCCCTACACCCCCCTCTGGATACCACCTTGATAGGATACCGTCTCAGCTTTCATTAGAAAAATAATTTACTTAATAATTAACTAGGTCACTATACGGTTCAAACAAACACGCAAAATAACGTTAAACAGCTTAGTGTTCCTTAAAAAAATTGAGGGTATAAGTAAAGGGGTACAAAGACAAAAACAAAAATGTCGAAATTATTTAGATATACCTCAAATTATAGGAAAACTGAGTGATAGATTCGCCATGGCATTCCATAAGATCCAAAGAATCTAATTAAAAGGGAGCACACACAAAAGCCAAATAAGGCCAGTAGCCTATGAGAAATCGCAAAATACCCAAGACAATGAACAAGTCCTAATGGGGGGCCCTGGGTCTATCAAAATATTTCAATGGTTTCCCAGGGAATTTTATATCGTTTTCTTCTGTCTCCACTTTAAATGAAAAAAATAATTATCTTTTTTGCATCCCTGCTTTCAATACAAAAAAAGAGGTATTATCATTTAAAAATGATAGCCCCTTATCCCCCCCTAGAGGCAATAATTTACAATTTATTTATGAATCATATTTTGGGGGTAACTTCCGGTTCAATCTTTAATTCCCCAACCTTGTACATAGCTTAGTCTATAGCTAAATTTTGTCTCAGCCGAAGGTTGTTTTTGTTTTGTTTTTTTTTGGGAGGGAAGGGGGTAAAAAGTTCCAGAAAGAAGATTGTATTTTCTATCAGGCGTTCAATAATTGAGTATTAAACATTAAGAAAATCTTATCGAAAAACAGCAAAAAAAAATCTGCAAACTTACAATTCAGCTGTAGAAACAATCTGTCGGCTATCAGTTTCAAAATCCAACAAAAGGCTGAAGCTGTATAGTAGTGAATGCGTTCTATAATTCTATTCAACTTGAAAATAAAATTCTTGACTACGAATGATGTAAGAAATAGCAATTGGGAAACTGTATTCAAAATGATTTAAACTCATTTCATAAAGACGATACTTTTCTTGTCAACATATGAAGAACTGTGTATATTGCAATATTTGCAATAGCATATTGCATTTGTCTGGCTTTTATGCAAAGTAAAAAAAGAGACGAAAATTAATGAACAAGAGAGTAGTGAAGAATTATGGTATGCAAAGTAATATTTGGCAGGGAAAGTCACTGGTGATAAATCGCTAGGGGTGGCATCGTGATTGTGTGATTTTCGGGGATTCGGGAAACCAATTTTTTTTTTCTGGGTGACGTATAGATTTTCGGGGAAATACCCGAAAATTCGGGGATAGTGCAAGCTCTGCGTGATTTCTAATCAGGAAAATCGAAATACTAAACCACACGAGAAGGAAAAGCTCCGACTTTGCGGTTGACGCAATAAAGAATTGCCGCAAAAATAATTTAAAGTCGACCGAACGCCGCCACCTCTGCCGGTGGCAGCGTGCCTGTGGTGCGCCGGCGGCGTTACGACACTTCGGCGGCGTTTGACCGGGCCTCTCGTCGGCGGCGTTCGGTCGATCCGCCGGCGCGGTGCCGGGGTCTACTCCGAATAAGGTTATATTGATGATAAAAATATCAAGAAAAATTAATTTTTATTCAGAATCGGATTCACCACCTTCATCCTCTTTCCCGATGGTTGTTGAAGTCTTGACTCTTTTCATGTGCAGTGGTAGCTGCTCGTCTTCACGAACGCATGGGGCACTATCTTGGGCCCGCTTCGTACCATATTTTGTTTTAAGAATTCCGCCAAAGTTTCTGTTTTAAGCTTATTTCGTCTGTCCGTCTTCAGTACACTAAAAAACCTTCCGACGACAAAATTGGAAAAAGTAAGAGAAAGCAAAAATATAATTGACAATTTTAGATTTGCGTATAGCTTGGTTCCGGAAGATTTTTTTTTTCGAAAAAACCAAACACCAGTAGGTAACCGCATCCATATATTCAATATTTTCAATATTGATGAGACTTTGTTTCCTCCACTCCTGTTCGATTTTGTTTCCATCCTATGATACTTTCCTATACTTTTGAACAAAGGGTTGGAGGGAATCAGGCCCTAGTGACTGAGCTGATACAGGGGCAACCATATCTGCATATTTGTAGATGTCATCATAGAAACGAAATAGAGTTCGGATCTGCTGCACAGCTTCAATGTAAAAAGATTGTGCAGCTATAAGGATCTTTTCAACTGCGTCATGGGGCACACCTGGATCTAGTTTATTGTCAAGAGATAGTCCTGCCCATTTGGACCTACATAAATACTTTCAAGCGGAAGGTAAACACTTGGTTCATTCACATTTAGTTGAAATGCATTCGTTGACTTCACATAGTCCTTCTTCATGAAGCTGATAGACAGTTCCTTAATAAGAGATTCATTTTCTACCTTCAGGTGATAAAACACTGGTTTGTCAGCTTGAAATGCTACATTATATTCAGTAAGCAATCCCAATGCAAAGGCAACAAATTCAAACATACACTTTATGACTGGGTTCAGATTTGTGTCTACAAGCTGAATGAGCTTCGTTGGATCATCAACTAGTAGAAGTCTGTATTAGGCACTAAAAGCATCCCGTTGTTCCAAAATTCTGTCCACAGCAGCTTTGACCGAAAGCCATCGAGTCTACCCAACCTGCAGAATCCTATGTATGTCAACTTGGTAGAACTTTTGAAAGTCAAGGAAATCATTTTCCCTCTTTTGACTATGTGTGAAGCGACTGTATATGGAGCGATAGATGTCCTCCATGGATTTTGGCAATTTCTTGCATGCATACGAAGCAACAAGATGAGCCATGTGGCAAGAGAATTTCAGTGTGACTACCCACGCGAACACTTGTTTTATCATCTTTGAAACGCTTTGGTTAGGTCCCATCATAGAATTTGTAGTGTCAGAGCAAAACCCTATGAAATTATCAGGGGGAAGCTTGTGTGTTTCTATTATGCACCTCTTCAACTCCTCAAATATTACCCTGGCTGACGAGTCAGGACACTCGATAACGTCGAGTAAATCAGCTTCAACTGAGAGGTCATCTTTGTAAAATATTACTCCAACTGCTAGAAGCTTTTTAGAAGATACATCAGTGGACTCATCAATAATAACAGAGAAGCAGTGATTTCATAAGACTTTGATAAAATGATCTTAATAAAAACCACTTAGTCCTGTTCGTAAAACATTTGTAGCTTTCTGTTTCTTGAGCTGCACATTCTCCACTACTTCCTTTGAAGGTAATTTTTTTTTAAAAAGCTACGAAAGGCTCAACCTTAGAAATATCCAAGTCGTTTTCAATTAAAAAAACTGTAGATTTTTGCCTCAAGAACCTTTGTCTGGTTAGTGAATCCGCCTTGGAAAAATTGATCATGAGTATTCAAAGTAGATCTTTCTGTCTCAATGTTTGACATATGCTTCTTTGTGTTGGAGTGAGTTATAAGTTCTGATTTTCCGCTTCTCCCTAGCTTGAGTAGTATTGCAAACTCCACTATATCCAAGATATGAGTTCTTTTTTTCTTAACCATCCCTTCAATTTTGGGTGACTCATCCATGAGTCAACGAACTTTTGGGAGTATTGAATCCGAGTGGTAGAACTTTGTGAAGGTTCAGATTTCATCTGCTTTTTCTTTGAAGGAGTTGTATAATCTGAAGAGGGCAAAGCGCCAGAGTTGGATTCTTCACTATTGCTATCTCCCATGCAAAACCTGAAAAATATCAGGCATCTGGGAAATCTTTTTTTAAACTAAATAAAACATATCTTTCATGCACTGTTAACGTCAGTGTTAATAGCAGTGTAACCCTACTATCAATGGCAGATCCAGGATTTTTTTAGGGGGGGGGGGCATATGCAAAAAGATTTATCCGATAAAGATGCGTTAGGAGCAAGTTTAATTAAAGCAAACTTGCGCTAATTAAGTAAATTACCCTACTTTAGACTTCTTTGGGGCGTTGCCCCCTCGCCACTCCTGGATCCGCCACTGCTTACTACACCTAAATACACTAAAACTGATATAAAAGTTAATATTTTATTTATTTTGACCATCATATCCTGGATGACTAATCCCCCTTTGAGTAAAATTTGAGAAGGAATCAAAAATCACCATAAATAGAACAGCATTATTATTTTTTTTTTCATTTTTTTTTTTCATTATTTTTCATTTTTTTCAGCAGATCATTTATTTTCTCATATAAATTCATCAAGAGTGCGAGAAACATATTGAATTTGTTTCATGCAGATCATGTTATGTGAATAAATTAATTTTTTGATACGAACATAATTGTTTTTTCTATTTCTGGTGAGTTATGATTATGGACCACCCGAAAATTACCCCCTGAAACCCCCCCACCCCTTGGAAATTACCCCTTGGAAAATACCACCCTTACGTGGCAGGTAGGTCTTCAATCACTTTGGACTTACAAAAAGACTAGAACTCTCAATTTATGATTTAATGAGCACACTCCAAAGTTCCTGCGACCATGACGTGGGTAGATGAGGAAGGGAATGGAGTCCCACCATGAAGGGGGGAGTCCCCTTCTTAAACGGAATAAATTCTGCTCAGGGTGGGGTTTAAGGTTACTCTTTACTTTCATTATAACAGCGCAGACCATAGATTGTCACGATGGTGTGAAATCCAACATCCCACTCAAAGAAACTATGCATTTTCGTTAAAAAAATCTTAATAAGGCTTAAATTTGCATCTAATATCAGACGTATCCCCTGGGATTGCATGCTAGGACCCCAACACCTTTCTATAATACATGGTTCTTTTTGCATATATTATGATAATCCTTTTTTCACGTTTTTTTTATGTTTGTCATGTTTTTTAAGTCTTTTTTTTTGTTTTTTAATATTGTTTGTAAATTTGCTTGAAATAATACAACTTTTAATTACAAAGTCAGCGATTTTAAGATTTAATGTTTAGCCCGATGAAGGAGTTTACATAATTTAAGCCCCTCTTTCGTCTGTATTGCTAGAAATAAATTTAGCGCAATTGTCTCTGAAAATAAATATTCCCCGTCTTCGTGCCAATTGACGCAGGTACACGGAAATACAAGGGTTACGTTCGGAATCCTGCCAGGTGTGTCATGGAATTGACACAGGTGTGTCTTGCGACGTCACGGGAATGTGTTATTTCTTGAAAGTATTGAATAGCACAGAATACTGGGAATGGCTTGTTTTTACTCTTGCTTGGAGCGCTGTTCAATTGGAAGAAAATTGACCTTTCGAGTCCTAGCGAGGACAAAAAACTAAAGAATAAAAAAAAGAAACGCTCTGATCGTTTCGGGTGGAAAAAAACTTCCAAAAAAGGTATTAAGCGAAAATGATGCGCACCGTCATTACATAAAAGTGTGTGATGACCTTACATAAAGTATGTGATGACCTTACATATAAGCCTTACATAAAGTGTGTGATGACCTTACATATAAGCGGTATCAACCAACACTCTTTTTTTTCTATGGTTACTAGTTTCATAAAGCAGTACTAGGAGACCAATCTTCGCTTGGTGATAGGAATTTAAGACATAAAATGACATTCAGTGTAACCCGTTTCCATCCGTAAATGTATGCCTCCAACACCCTGATTCACAGAAGAAAAACTTTTGTGTATTTTTTCCAAGACAAATTATTCCAGGTTTCTATCTAAAAAATGGAAAAACAGCCCTGAAGTAGCCTAACTTCAATTCTGAGTTTTCCCCAAGAAGAAAAATTTCCACTTAAGTTCGGAATTTTTGAAAAAAGAGAAAAAAAAGTTCATTTTCTCTTCTGAATTTTCTTAAAGACGAGAAAAAATTTTAAGTCCTGTTCTGAATTTTTCCATAGAAGCTAGAAAAATATAAACTTCAGATCTGATTTTTTCTCAAAGAAGAGAAGAAAGAGTTCAGGTTATCTTCTGATTTTCTTACATAGTAGAGAAAACAAAAAAAAATTATACTTTGATTCTGAATTTTTCCATGGAAGAAAAAAGAATTACACTTCAATTCTAAATTTTTTCAATTGCAATCTTCGGTTACGAGATTTACCATATAAGATAAAAACTTTCATTTCAGTCCTGAATTTTTCAAAAAAGAAAAATTTCAAGTTGTCTTCTGAAATTTTCCATAGAAGAGAAAAATGTCAATGTTTGATTCTCAATTTTTTCCATAGAAGAGAAATATGTTAAACTTTGATTCCGAATTTTTTCCAGAGAAGAGAAAAAGTTCTACTTTAATTCTGAATTTTCTCAAGGAAGATAAAAAAGTTAAACTTCGATCCCGAATTTCTCCAAAGAATAAAAAAAGTTCCAGATCAATTCTGAATTTTTCCAATGAAGTGAAAGAAATCCTACTTCAGTTCTGATTTTTCTCAATAAAGAGAAAACATTTTCAAGTTCTGTTCTGAATTTATCTGTAGAAGATAAGGACAAGTTATGCTTCGATTCTGAACTTTTTCCAAAGAAGAGAGAAAGTTCTATTTTAATTCTTAGTTTTGTCAAAGAGGTTCAAGTTGTCTTCTGAATTTTTCAGGAGGAGAAAAAAATATTACACTTCGAATCGGAATTTTTTTCAAAGAAGAGAAAAACATATACTCCGGTTTTGCGATTCATCAAAGAATATAAAAAAGTTCCACTTTAGTTCTGAATTTTTTAAAGAAGAAAAAAAATGTTTAATCTCGCTTCAGGGTTTTTTCATGGAAGAGAAAAATGTCACTTTCGGATTCCCAACATCGAACCCCGATTCCAAAATTCCGATTCCGTCATTAACACTCCAAGCCCCGACAATTCAAATATTTTGTATTCGACTGCATCAGTGGTATACGATGGATGGCAAATGACACCCTCTAGTGCAAATTATTAGGCTTAGAGGGTTTTCAAGCTATCCCCCCCCCAAAAAAAAATAACTTCATTAGATTAAAATTACAATTGAATTTATTTGAACAAGGAAGAACCCCCTTTAAAAACCTACACTACCCCAGGAATTCCCTTAAAGACCCTCAGAAAGTTCTTTGAATATAGTTTAAAAAAATTTGCTCTTAGCACACTTTTCTACAAATGACATTTACTAGAAGCTACCTTTCAAGATTTTGACCTATCTGAGGATCCTGGGTTTCAAAGGTATGATTGAGTTTCTTGAAGCTAGAAAGCTTAATTGAAAAATACTTATTAAAAAACAAAAATTCTTCTTGCACAACAAAAAACACACCCTAAAAGACCCCAATTCTTCCTACGAATATAAAATTCTTGTTATAAAACTAAAATCCATTCTTACAATTCAAAATATATCCCAAGAAATCACAGATTCTTCTTAACATCCGAATGAGTTTGTTTCATGTCAATCGTTTTCTCTTCAATGAGAAAATTCAGAATCGAAGTTTGACTTTTTCTCTCTTCTTTGGAAAAAATTCAGAAATGAAGAATAACTTTTTCTCCTCTTTGAGAAATTTAAGAAGTAACGTAGAATTTTTATCTTCTTCATAAAAATTCAGAATTGAAATGTAATTTTTTTACTTCTTTGAGAAAATTCAGAACCAAAGTGGAACTATTTTCTATTCTTTGGAAAAATTCAGAAATGAAGTGTAACTTTTCTCTTCTTTGAGGAAATTCAGACTTTAAAAGGAACTTATTCTTCTTTGGAAAAATTCAGAATCAAACTTTAAATTGTTTCTCTCCTTTGAGAAATTCAGAAGCGAACTTGAAGTTTTCTTCTCCTGTTTGAGAAATTAAAAACTGTAGTGTAACTTTTTCTCTTCTTCGTAAATACTCCAAAACAGACCTTGATCCTTTTTTCTCTTCTTTGAGAAAATTCAGAATCAAAGTTTAACATTTTTCTCTTCTTTGGAAAAATTCTAAATGGAAGCTTAAAATTTTTCCTCCATGGAAAAATTCAGAAGAGAACTCGAACTTTCTTCTTTTCTTTGAGAAAATTCATAACTTAAGTGTAACTTTTTCTTCTTTGGAGGAACTCAGAACTGATATATGACTTTTTTCTCTTCTTTGGAAAAATTGCGAATCGAATCTTAACATTTTTTATCTTCCATGGAAACATTCAGAAGAAAAGTTGATTTTTTTTTCTTCTTTGAAAAATTTAGAACAGTAGTGGAGCTTTTTTATCTTCTTTGGTGAATCACAGAACCGGGGCATATCTTTTTCTGTTCTTTGAAAAATGCAGGATCGAAGTTTAACGTCTCTCTCTTCTCCAAAAAATTCAGAAAAGAACTTAAACTTTCCTTCACTTCTTTGAGAAAACTTGGGATTAAAATAGAACTTTCTCTCTTCTTTGGAAAAAATTCTGAATCGAAGTATAACTTTTCCTTATCTTTTACGTAAGAATTCAGAACAGAACTTTGAATTTTTTTTCTCTTCATTGAGAAAATTCAGAACTGAAGTAGGACTTTTTCTCTTCCTTGAAAAAATTCAGAATTAAAGTGGAACTTTTTCTGTTCTCTGGAAAAATTAAGAATCGAAGTTTCTTTTTTCTCTTCAATGGAAAAATTCAGAAGAAAACTTGAACTTTTTTCTTCTTTGAAAAATTCAGATCTGAAGTTGAACTTTTTATCTTCAGTGACGAATCTCAGAACCAAAGTATTTCATTGAAAAATTTCAGAATCGAAGTGTTATTTTTTTCTTCCATCGAAAAACTCAGAATCGATGCATAACTTTTTTTCTTTCATGGAAAAACTCTGAAACGAAGTAAAACATTTTTTTCTCTTCCGTGGAAAAAATTCAGAAAAGAACTTGAACTGTACTTCTCTTCTTTGAAAAAGTTCAGAACTGAAGTATAGCTTTTTTATCTTCTACGGAAAAATTAAGAACATAACTTTAAATTTTTTTCTCCTCTTCCAGAAAATTCAGACCTGAAGTTGAACTTCTTTCTCTTCATTGAGAAAATTCAGAATTGAATTGGAATATTTTCTATTCTTTGGAAAAATTCGGAAACGAAGTGTAATTTTTTCTCTTCATTGAGAAAATTCAGAAGTGAACGTGGACTTTTTCCTCCTTCTTTGAGAAAATTTCAAACTTAAGAGGAACTTTTTCTTCTTCTGGAAAAATCAAAACTCAAGTGTAACTTTTTTTTCTCTTTTTTAAGGAAAAATTTAGAATCGTAGTTCAACATCAAGCCAAGTGTCATTGATCTTCAAAACCTGTTTTTGCTGGATTATAAAGCTCCCTCGGAACCAAAACAAATTGCACGAGATTACATCATCATGATATATAAATATTGGACCATCTAACCTACCACTAGGTACCTGTAGCCCATATTCAACTCCTCCTTGGATATTTGTTTCAAAGCCAGAGATAAATGACTATAGATTAAAATCCAACTGTTGCCACCCTTTCCACTATAGTTATAGATGCCAGCATAAGCGGACAGGTTGGGTTACATCAAGTTAACTACCTTTAAGTTAGATTCATTTAGATTAGGGTAGCATGCCCACTCATAATAACCTAACCTAAATGAATCAAACTTAAAAGCAAAAATGTCTAAGAATGCTTCAGGAATAATATTAGTTGCAACAGAGTGCCATTGACTGCCACCGGCCTGCTCTTTGAAATCCAGTTGAATAAGATCAATGACATAAAAAGAGGAAAAGTTCAGCTTTGAGAAATAATATTCTTTTATATCTCAATTTGTGGTGTGTGTGTGTGTTTGTATGTGTGCTTTTCTGTGCATGTGTGTTTGTGTTTGCGTTTGTGTGTGTGTTTATGTTTGTGTGTGTGTGTGTGTGTGTGTTTTTGTTTGTGTTGTCTGTCTCTCTCACTGTGTGTCTGACCGTCTGTTTGTATGTCTGTGTGAACTATGTGCCACGCAATCAGGGAGGCCTAGTCTTGGTTAAAATAAGGGCTGTTTCCGTGAAAATTTCACAAAGGTAGCTCTTAATGGGACTTTTCAGTCTGAATTCCGTTTTTTCAATAAATTCATAGATGATGCTATTTAAGACGCGTGTCTATTATTGAAATATCAGCCACGTAATAAAAAAGGTCTAGTCTTGGTTAAAAAGGGTTGTCTCCATGAAAAGCTCAAAAAGACAGCTGTTAATGGGACTTTTCACTCTGAATTACGATTTTTTTGCAAGAAATATATAGAAAATATGAGTACTCGGTACTATGTAAAACACGTATGTATGATTATGTGGCCGAATCATAGACACGTGTTTCACATAAAGGGACTCTGTGGCAAGCCACGAAGTCGTATGATGTCATACACTGCCATAGGGGTATCGCAGTGGGTTGGGACTGTCCTGGACTGTATTGATCCATGAGGTAAGAAAGGTCATGGGGCCAGAAGCTGTACTGGCCACAGAGTGTCACATGCCATGAACAGTCATACTCCATGGAAAGTAATTCATGTCTTGTTATCTCATCCAATGGTTTTATCATTTAATTCAATGGGATTACCCCACAGAGAACTCCAATCAGGTCCTACGTTTGTAATAAAATAAAAGTTACGAATGAAATGATACTCTTACGTTAGCACTTTCAAAATAATCGTTGACAGGTTTCACAAGTAATAATAGTAAATTTACAAAAAAAAACGCGTCCTTGCTTAGGTCACATGAAAATAATTAAAACACTGCAGTTTAAATTTTCTTATCCTTTAATTACCACAGGAACGTATCACCTGTTAACCTGAATTCCGATTTTTTGCAATAAATTTATAGAATATACTAAGTAAGACCCTTTTCTATGATTTAAAGGACTGTCCCCACGTTTCTTAGAAAAAGGACTGTCTCCATAAAAATTTCAAGCACCTGTGGGAAATAGACCAAACAAACAATAGCACCTACGGCTAACCATCATCCTAATTCAAATTTAGATTTCTATGATATAACAGCCACGTTTGCGTCAAATGTAAAACAATAGCATTTGCAAACCGAAACCTATTTCCACTAATTGTTTTTGTTTCTTCCAGAAATTATTTCTACAAAATCGAAACACTCGTATTGTGCCAAATTAATTGCGTGGCAAGGTTGCTTGAATTTCCTTATGTAAACATTAGACTGACGTCTTGAAAGGTCTTGAAGAGCGTCTTGAAGAAAAATGTATTGAAGAAAAATGTCTTGAAAAACGTTTGAATCGTTGTGACAAACCTCTTGAAAGATATCTTGAAGAACGTCTTGAAGAAAAACGTCATGATGTGAAAAAAGTGAGATTGTTACTATTCTATTTTTTGAAAATAAAAATGTCTTGAACTGGAAAAATATTTTTCTGTGTGATATTTTACTAGTTTGCCACTCCTCTCTCTAGAAGAACCAAGATTTTTACATCCGGAGGGATTCTCCTCTTGACTAGCGTCTTGAAGAAAATGAATTCTTGAAGAAAAATATCTCCTAACTATTACATAACAACCGACTGCCCAAAAGAAAAAAGTCTTAGAAAATTCCTTGAAGAAACTCTGTCACATATCCAGTCACTTGAAAACAGAGCCGGTACTAGGATTTGAAGGGGGTGCTGGCCCGTTGGAGGTATTATGCCTCCACTACTTAAAATTAGCATAAACAACTATCGATAACCCAAAACAAACAGGAGTTATAACAAACAACCAAGTAAAACTTAAAACGAACAGAAATTCCCGCAAAATGGAGCAAGACTTAAGTTCCCTATGTATTAATTCTTAAGACCAGAATAATATTTTTTCTTGATTTAAAACAAAATACATTTAAACTTTTTTTCCTTTTATAATTTTGATAAAACCAAAATCGTTGAATCTTTCAGGAATGAATATCAAAATATATTTAACTGGTCAACCTAAAAACACTAAAAACAGTCTTTTTCAGTAATCTTGGTTAATATTGTGATTTCCTTTCTCTTTATGTCGATATTATGCCACATAAAAATAGAGAGATCTAAATAATTTGGTTTTCAATAAAGCACATATTTTGTTCCGTCACTTATGGAGGGGTTTGTCACTCCACTCCTCCTGTTGCGCAGACTTAGTCTAAGAATATTCTTTAAAGGAAGGGAGGGTATGGAATAAATTCATCTCCTTTCCCTCCTTCCAAATTTATGTGAAGGACATCTCGAAGTATATTAGACAATGATGGCCTAAGACGCTCCTTTTGATTTTTCTAGTGCCCCCCCCCCCCTTCCACCCATAGAAATATCAAATGAACTTTCGTAGTAGTTGGTGCACAAGTAAACACTTCAGTGTATAAATTTATGAGCACACAGAAGTGCATTCACACTGTATGTTTGCTGTAAACCAAACAACTTGTTTTTCAAAGAAAAGATTCTATGCTGCTTCCCAAAAAAACCATATATCTGGGTGTCTGGAAACACAATATTAACAATTTTCTTTTATTAGACGCGAAATAGGCAAGATATCTTAATTTTTTTTTTGCGAAATAGCAAACGTCGATTCAGTATGTTTTTGTGTTGTTCGCAAGTTAGGTGTAACAGCTGGGTGCATTACAATGCTTAATCATACGATTATGACGATTACCGTTCTCTGATAGTAAACTGTTTTTTTTTTTATATTTTGATAGATAGGACCTGGTTTTTACTTTTCATTAGTTATTAACAAAGAGCAATTCAAGAAAAGTAAAGAGTGTTGGGGGTGAAAGCCAAAAATTTGGGCTATTTAGAAGAAAACATGTTGAGAAAACATATCTTATTCGTAATATGCAGAAAAATCGTACTGACACATTTTGAAGGTGATTCCACAATACTTAACCCCCCCCCCCCTATTTTACAAATATATAGCCAAAATTACATGTATCGCAAGTGTTTTTCCGTTTCTTGATTTTGTCAGCGTTGATTCAATTTAAAAGTAAATAGGTTGAAACAAGAGTGACGCATAGAAAGATGGGACCATTAGGGGGGAGGAATTCAGTCACAGAAAAGAAATCTTGATATTTTGAAAGAGCGTAAACAAGAAGTCTGGATAAATATGTCAATGTTCATATTATTGACTTAAGAATCAAGTGAACAGATGCAGTCCATGGACCGACTATTATCGACAATGAAATGTATGATGAGGTTGTTAAAAGTTGTGTATACCCCTCAAAATGGGAATATGCGAATTATCAAGAGAAAACGTGACGAAGTATTTTATGACCAGATTATGGTTTTCATTTTTATGATGATATTCATGGATTGAATGTATATCGCATTGAATGTGTAATTTTTAGCATGTAATGTCTGAAAATGTATGCGGAATGATGAAGAAGGTGTCAAAGGGTTAGTCAAATAATGGCAGTGTGGCGCGAATTACCATGGTAGGCATCATGTTTGGTTTGGATTGCTAAAACATAAATCAATGGATTTAAAAGCAAATTTTTATTATGAAAATATCTGTAAATACTTTTGGAATAATGAGAGTGTCATAGGGTACCGTATGCCATCCCTATTTTGTCACGGTGGCATGCATTGCCTTGGACTAGCACACTCTAGAATTTAAAGATAAGGTGGGAGGTGTTAAAAGAATTTTTTGGGAGAGGGGATCTGAAATCCAATATCCCACTCAAAGAAACGATGCATTTTTGTTAAAAAGTCCTTAATAGGGATTAAATTTGCATCTGATATCAACCTTTCCCTTTGGAAATGATTGCTAGGGGGAGGGTAGGATGTATTGTCACGATGGTGTGAAATCTAACGTCCCGCTCAAAGAAACGATGCATTTTCGTTTAAAAGTTCTTAATAGGGCCTAAATTTGCATCTAATATCACCCCCCCCCCTTTCTATAATAGACGGTTTTTTGCAGATATTGCGATAATCCTTTTTTCACGTTTTTTTTATGTTTGTCGTGTTTTTTAAGTCTTTTTTCTGTGTTTTTAAAATCGTTTTTAAACTTGTTTAACTTTTATTTACAAAGTCTGTATTTTAAATATTTATTGTTTATCACGATGAAGGAATTTACATATTTTAAGCATCTCTTCCGTCCTTATTGCTAGAAATACATTTAGCGCGATTGTCGCTATTGGAATCGCGATTGGAATCACTGATTGGAATCGCTTGTTAGTCCTCTTGCTTGGAGCATTGTTCTGTTGGAAGGGAATTGACCTTTCGGGTCCTAGCGAGGACAAAGAACTAAAGAATAAAAAAAGAACAGCTTTGAACGTATCGTTAAAAAAATGCCAAAAAAGGTATTGAGCGACAATAATGTGCACTGCCATTACATAACAGTGTGCGCTGACCTTACATAAAGTTTGCACCGTCATTAAGTTAAAAGAAAGAAAAAAAATGCTTTGAAAGTTTCGCAGGAAAAAAAAATAAAGTGTCAAAACCACTACATGAAGTGATTCTTGCGCAATCATTATCTGACATCATATAACGTGTGTGCTGTCTTTAAGTTACAAGAGGGGGTTCCCCCATGGGTTACTGACGCAAGGTTACATAAAATTATGTCAAGCATATGACACCTGACTGTTTAAGAGGGGGTAAATCATGTGATGTCATTGGAGTCCAGAGGAGTGTGTCGTGGGAGTCTTTCCAACTGTGTTCTCTTTAATAGGACCGGCGACCGCATTTTACAGGTGCGCTGGCTTGAGAGGCTGGTTGCTCCGCCTATTGGAGCTCTTTAAAATCCCTGGTTAATTTTCATATGGCTGCCTTTAATAGGTGAAATACTAGAAGACCTGGACATCTTCCATAATATCTGTCTAGACAAGTATATGGAAAAATAGAAAAACAATAGGGGTTGCCATGAGGAAATATTGGAAAACCTGGAAACAGGGCTCCCGCCGGAATCTCTCCCGGGATGCTGTGACGTCACACGGCATGCGTTTGAAATCCCATGTTAATCTGCTATGTGTGCTATAGAAATTCTATACTAATTCCCTACCTGTGTCATAGAAAGCCGTGATGGGACACTACGTCTATATATGAAGGGCTGTCCCCTCCTCATTACATTGCTCTTTACGCTATAGTTTGACTGTTTGTCCCAATTTTCAAGAGCGTCTACTGAAGCACGGGGGCCGTTCAATTAGAATAGGAAACTTTTTTAAATGTGCAAACAGTTTTAGCGTAAAGAGCAAGGTATTGAGTAGGGGGCAACCCTTTATATACGTAATAAGCCTGTCAAAATTAATATACAAATTTTATTTTAATATTCATGTGTGGTGAGCCAAATTCGAACCTGTATTAGTTGAACAATGCTCAGAAATCAAATTAAAAAAAAGTTTTTTTTAACTGAAAGTAAGGAGCGACAATAAAAGTTAAAACAAAGAGAAATTATTGTATTAATTATTTTAAAAAGTTGGGTTGTGACAAAGAGTCAAAGTTTAGCGTAAAGAGTGAGGAATTGAGGACTGGGCAACCCCTTTCATATACGGAATAATTTCTGTTCGTTTTAAGTTTTAATGTCGCTCCTTACTTTCGGTTAAAATACTGTTTTTTTCATTTAATTGCAGATAAGAGCATGAAAACTCTGTAGAATAGGAAGTTAATTAAGCTCATTAGGCATTTCAATTAAATACCAGAGAATTTGGAGAATTATTGGAGCATCGATTAGATATTAGAAGTAAAAACTAAGATTATTAAACAATTCCCAGAGGAGGTACCCCATCTCCCTTCACGGAAGTATCTCCATCGTTTTATTGGGGGTAAGAGGGGTTCATATCCGGATATTCAAGGAGCATGGGCTATATAATAGTTATTTTTTCCAAACTATTGAGGGGCAACCGCCCCCGCCCCCACGATACGATGCCCCTGCCCCCCTACTCCCTACCGACTTCAATCATCAAACTATAATTGATTTAACCTATCTAGTTATGTTAAAAATCTTATTATGAAAAGCAATAAGTCCTATTTTCTTTTCAGTAATTTCTTTTTTTATTCAGAAAATTATATTTAATGCATACCTACCTTCTTTTTGTCCAATGACTCCAATAAAATCTCTTTTGGAACTGATAGATAATAGAGAGTAAAAAAAACTTAAATATGAAGAAAAACTTCACCTGTGCAAGTGCTATGGACTAGGAAGCATAGAACACATTTGCAATTTTGCAATTCAATAAGTTCACCAATCATTTTGATAATAACGCTCTGCGGTCTTTCGATAGCTGATATGGTGCAAAATCAGAAGTTTCAAAGGCGGTATATTTGGATAAATACTAATTTGGCACAATTTGGGAGGTGTAGTGGACCACTATATTCCTTTTTTTTATTAGTTAGCTTCCTGTATGATTCATTTGATTGAATAATGAATCTATACATAATATCGTGAAAAATCACTAGATTTATAAAAAAAACTAGAAATTCCTTAAAAAATCCAGAAGACTTGTAAAAACCCCTAAAATCCCCAAACCCCTAAATGAAAAAGTTTGCCCCAAACAGACCTCAAAAATACCAATTATGGGGGAAAATCCCTAAAACGGAAACACTACCTGGAGCCAAAGTGCAAATTGCGTTCTGGTCTTTAGAAGGCCCGGCGGCGTCCGCACTGCTCCTCTTAGTTTCAACTTGTTTTGCTTTTGACTTGGTTATTTATTGTAATTTCTGGTCGTTTTGAGTTCTTTTATTTATTGATGATGATTTATGGTACCTTACGCTTCGCTTTACCTTTTTTCTTCTTTATTTGTCACAATAAAAAAATACATGCCTTACAAACACAAATCAATATGGTTTTGAAAAAAAAATCTTTGAAAATCATTAGACTTTATAGACGCTCGTCTTTTTAACCGGTTTCAAAAATTACTTTTTGTTAGGAAACAGTTTTTTCTCATTTGTTAAGAAAAGAATATTTTAAAACTTAGTTTGTTTTCTCTATAAGTATCCAGATTTCGGTATACTATTCATTAAATAAAAAAAACAAGTTTTTTCAACTGAAAGTAAGGAGCAACATTAAAACTTAAAACAAACAGAAATCATTACGTATATGAAGGGGTTGCCACCTCCTCAACACCTCACTCTTTACGCTAAAGTTTTAATAATTTTTAAAAAGTTTCTTATTGTTCTAACTAAACAACCCCTCTGTTTCAGAAGCCTTTCCTAAAGAAAGAGAAAAAAATTCAAACTTTAGCGTACAGAGCGAGGTGTCGAAGAGGAGGCTATTAATTTCTGTTCGTTTAAAGTTTTAATGCTGCTCCTTACTTTCAATTAAAAAAACTCGCTTTTTATATTTATTTTTTTTTATTATTTCTTCTTAATAATCCAAGGAAACCTGGCCCCACCTCCACAGAAAAATACCCTCCTCACGAAAATATCATTAGAGACAATTGAATCCCGGTGAAAATTTACCCAAGACAATTATCTTTAACAGCTCCACGCGTAAAATTAAGATGGGAAAGAGAAAGCAAGACCTTTTAAAACAAAATTGTATAGGAATTCTTAAAAATTCCCCCAGTGTATAATTTCCCCTGATAACATCACCCCCCAAAACCTACCCTCCCCATGGAAAATTCATACGTGGAAAAACCCCCAGCAGAAAATTCATCCCCCCCCACCCTAAAATGTCTGCATGTTTCCCAATGACAAATACTATACGTAAACAATGGGTAGATTTTATAACTTATATACCTCTCTCCTGGGGCAGTGGGGGGGAGGGCTATGTTATATCCAAAGGCATAGTAATTGGGCCTTTAAACTATAATGAACAAAACGGCTATGTCAAAATTTTGATCGGATGATTTTGGGGAAAAAAGGGGAGGGGGCCTAGTTTCACTCAAATCTTTTGGTCACTTAAAAAGGGCACTAGAAATTTTAATCTCCTTTTGAATTAGCCCTCTAATGATATTCTAGGACCACTAGGTCGATACGATCGTCCCTGGGAAAAAATAAACATCAAACAAATAAACACGCATCCGTGATCTTTCTTGTGGCAAAAAAAAAATAAAATTCCACATTTTTGCAGATAGGAGCTTGGAATCTCAACAGTAGTGTTTTCTGATATGCTGAATATGATGGTGTGATTTTTATTGAGATTCTTTAATTTTTAGGGGATGAATCCCTCTTTTTTTGAAAATCATGCAAATATTCTCAGGCTCGTAGCTGTTCATGGGTAAGACTAAAGGGTAAGTTAATTTTTTTTCAGGCTCGTAACTTTTGATGGGTATGACTAAGCTTGCTGAAACTTTCCGTTTCATCATGTTTCCAGTTTTTAGAGTTCCAGTTACTATTGAGCTGGGTTACTCCTTACTTAGAGTTCGCTATCACGAACTGTTTGATATGTTGAACGAAATTTTGCAAACTTTTTAATAATAGATGTTCATGGTTGGACACAGGAAAGTCCCCGGGGAGTTCATAGTTCACCTGGAAAACGTGAACTGTAAAATAATTAGGAGTAAACTAGGTGTCAGAGAGCCTAAACTTATGGTATTGCTTAATAAAACTGGGCTCTAGGATTTTACTTTATTTATGATAAGTAGGCTATTATTTTTTGTATTTTCTTGTAATTAATTTTCTTTTTTTAATTAATTATATACTTTTATTTTGCGCGACATACTTTTTTCAGCTCATTAAAAAAAAAATTCTCAATGCTTTGCTATCCATTAAAATCCAGACAGAAAGCATAATATTAGAATTGTATGCCTTTTGGATGTAAGGGCTGCGCGTTCTAGTAAGTAGTTCCAGATCCCTAGCAACTACCAGATGTTATTGATTTTCTCCAAAACGTTATTACGCGCACCAGTTTGTTATGTAATAGGGAGTGTTTTTTCTTTGATTGTTATGTTAGTTTCTTAAAAACCCGAGGGTGTAAGAAAAAACTCTTCAGGACCACCACCAGTCAAATAGGGACTTAGTCCAAATTGCTCAAATTGATCGTAGTTCAATATTTACATTATTTTTTCTGGTTTACACACATGCCCTTTATTTTCATTGCTGCTAACACAGACAGGGTAACAGGGCTATAGGATGGTGAAAAGAAGGTAGAAAGAATCTTCATTCTTTGTTAGTCTATAATCAGCAGTGAGAGTGTCAGGATTAAAAATGGATGGATTTGAAAAATAAAATTTCATGCAGAATCTTGTGACTTTGAAAAATGGTTTATTTTAAATGATGATTTTCAAGAGTTTCCTCTTCAATGAAAAATATTCTCTCAAAGGATGCTAGACCATATAATGAAACACGATTCTCAATCTTTTGGTTATTGTATAAGGCTTATGTGTCGCAGGCCAAATGCATTTACTCAATTTATTGACACTAATTGAAACAAAACAAAATTATATTTTTGATTAGCTTTTGAACACTACTTATACTCCTATCGAAACAACAAATAAGTCGAACAAGTCTTGTGACGTCTCTAGATTGCTCTTCCTCTAGAAGTAAAAGGAACATTTTATCGATCGCAAATCAGTTTCTGTTTGGAAGTGAGACAGTGAACAGTGAAAAAAATGTTCTACACATGTCCATTACCTTTGTATACATTTAGTAGTACGTCATCCTATGAGGTTTGTGCTATTGTTGATGACTATGACGAAACGTCTAGATTATGCAATCCACGTAAATTACATAGAGGATATGCAGTGCAAATCAAAGACTGTAATTCCTATCTTGAACATGTTTGTGACTCTCACACTAGAGGTTTCCTATATTCCAATTTTCACTATGATAAATGTGATTAATGGGGAAATACTTATCCTTGTGTGACGGAAAAAAAAACCTAAGCGTGCTTTCAGTTTATTTTGAAGAGTCTGGTATCGTCGTGGTTTTAAATTATTTTTGGAGAAAGAACCTGGTCTACACTTCAACTGCTGGAATAATAAGATAGTCTGGTTTTTATGAAATCGCTGAGAATATACTGTCTACTATGACTATAAACCTACTGATTTTTATTTGGCTGTTACAGAAAATGATTTTTCATATGAGAATATTGTGTGTGACATTGCTTCAAATAAGTAAATTGAAACAGTTGGGTTTTATAATATGAATCAGAATGGTATTATTGACTTTACAATGCGATATAATAAAAATGAAGTTGCATTATATTGTAAAAAATGTGACCCTAACTTTGCAAGCCAAGATAAGGACAAACTAAATTCTGATAAGCTGTTGAAATTTGTCGTTGTTGATGGCCACCTATACGTGGAAGAAGAAATCTAAAGAATGAAGACTTTTTATTTTACATACGTGTCTTATTAATAAACAAATTCACAAACAATTTTAAAGCATTTTACTCTTAGAGCACTGAAATCTATATTATATAGGTAGGAAAGGATATTTTTAACAAGAAAGTTGTTCTATCGAGGATTGTTTACATAAACGTTGAGAAATTTACTTTAAATATATCCACAACACCAAAAATAAAATATAATATTGAATGAAAACCACAGATATTTGTCGATAAATCTTGTAGTCGCATCCAATTTTGAATAGTAGATTTTTCACTTTGCTCAAGAAAGTTTTTGTTGAGGGGTGTGTAGAATGTATACGGCAGGCCAAGAGGATCTAAAAATTCAATACTCGTCACTGTTTGAAAGATGCACAGCCAATGTTCCGTTTTTACAGTTGACAGACTACTATTAACAATAATAATGGTGTTGTTAACCCATTGGATATGTTTGAGGAAATCCGAGGGTATGCAATAGGATTTGTATTTGAACATGTACCGATCCTAGTTGAATACATTTATTATTTGATTTGTGTTCATGGTTACAAGTCTAATAGAACACTGCCATCAGGGGAAACCCTTCCGGAAGTTTACCTCAACACGGTAAGCCGTTCAAAAAATATTGTTGATGTGCGCTTTTGACACCCTTTGGACACCCTTTTCACCATAATCCTCTAAGCCTTACAAAGTGTTTCAGTTGAATTAGTTTAGTAGCAGTAGTAATATTAGTAAAAGTAGCAGTGGTATTAGTGTTAGTAGTCACATGCGTATATTACGTTTTGTCAATTGATCATTCCCTTTAAGTATTCTGTGAAAGTTCCAATTTAATACTCAAGTCCATCCTTGAAGTACACCCTTTTGACAACCTGCATGCGCATAGTGTGTTTTGGTTTAGTTTAAGTTCCCCCTCAATATTCTGTCAAACTTTCACCTTCGTACATGTAGCCTTAATTGTACTAGTATCGTAATAGTAGTGGTAGTAGTAGGAATATTAGTAGCAGCAATAAATTATTATTAGCAGTAGTAACATTACTAGCAGCAGTATTAGCAGGTATAATTCACCTTTTGGTCAACTGAACATCCGACTCATGATGCACCTGAAGTCTCTTTTACGATAAGCCATTCCAGACTTTCCCCTTACTCTCCCCTCAACGTTTCCTAGTATAGATTTTTTTCAGCCTTAGCATGTCCTCAGCCTTAGTAGTACTCGCTAGAGAAGTAATATTTTTAGTGATAGAAGTGGAAGTAGAAATAGTAATTGTGGTAGCTGTAGAAGCAGCAGTAATTATAGTAGTAGTATCATACCCATTTTGGTCAGTTGATGATCTTCCTTATCATTTCCTGAAAGCTCAAAATTAATATACTCGGTCATTCCAGAGATGCATCCTTTTGACTTAGTTTTGATTTTGTTCAACAATACCCTAAACATTCCCTTAAGGACTCATCTTAATTTCCTTCGTATTTTTAGAAAGTAGAAGTCAAACATACATATCTTTTCTCAATAATATACACTTTAAATAAACAATGAAAAAAGTGCCTAACCCTTGCTCTGGGATCTTGGGGGAGGGGAGGGTTGACATCCTTAAACGCAAGATTACTGAACCTTTCAATAATGCTGAAACAAACTGATGTCTCAAAATTTTGTTTGGAAGTTTGTTTTGGTAAATACAGGACGGAGGGGGAATGGTTGGTTGCTCTCAAATCACCTTGACTCTTAAAAAAGGGCACTATAACTTCCGATTTCAAATCACATGACACCCACCTGAATTTTATACGACCACCTATTTCATAAAAGCCTTATATGTCCTCGGGCCATAGCTTAAAGCCCTTTCCCCAGGACTCTGGGTGGTTGTGTCTGTTCTTCGGAATATTGTGACAAACTAACAATTTCAATCAGATGCGTTTGGTGAAAAGAGGGGAATCTGGAAGGGGGGCCTATTTGACCTCTATTACTTTTGATTCTTAAAAGGGAAATAGAACTTCCAATTTCAACCAAATTAGCCACCTCTAAAGTTTATACAGCTAAACCTTCATAAGAACCTTAAGTGCCCCAGGGTCATAATTTTCAACCCTCGCCCTCATGCTTTGGTGGTTTGTAACAATCCCAAAAGCCTTGTTATATGATCTTTGAACTATTATGAATAAAAGGACTGTTTCAAAACCTCTATTGGATGTAACTCGGGAAAACAAGGATATGTGTGTTTGGGTGTGTTGAAGGAGGGGGGGGGGGGTTGGCTGCGCTTTGATCACTTTGACTCTTAAAAAGGGCATGTGAACTTCTGATTACCAATCCAATGGGTCCTCTACAAAACATATACGACCATCCTTTCTATAAAAACCTTATATGCCCTCAGGGCATAACTTACAACCCTTGCCCTGAGGGCTGTCACAGGGTTATCTTCCTCACACATATAATTTTCGGACCCTTCAACTACGATGAACGAAATTGCTATCTCCAAATTTTGATTGGATATTTTTGGAGAAATGATGGATTGGAGTGGTGACTGGTTGGTCTCAAATCACTTTTGACTCTTAAAAAGGGCACTAAAATTTTATTGGAGGTGTTTTGGAAAATAATTGACGTTGGGGGAAGGGGTGCTCTTATATCACCTTTAACTCTTAAAAAGGGCACTATAACTTCCATTTTCAAATCAATTGATTCTCATCTGAAGGTTATACAACCGCCTGTTCCTTAAAACTTTATATTCCCCCAGGGCATAACTTACAACCCTATCCCCAGGGCATGGGGGCTGTGTCAATCCTAGAGGCATTGTTTTAGTGTTCTTTGGACTATCTTGAACTAAATTGCTACTTCAGAATTTCAAATCACATTTGTTTGGTGAAAAGAGGGGTTGTCGGGGGGGGGGCTGGTTACCCTCCACCACTTTTGACTCTTAAAAGGGAACTAAAACTTCCAATTTTCAACGAAATGAGCCTCCTCTAAAGTTAAAGAACCATTGGTCCAATAAAAACCTTAAAAGTCCTTGGGGTATAAAATCCCTGGGGCATAATCCTTGCCCCCAGGCTCTGGTGGTTTGTATCAACCCCAAAAGTCTTGTTATATGATCTTTGGACTATTTTGAAAAAAAACGAGTGTCTCAAAGTTTCTATTAAATAAATTTATGAAAAACACGAAGTGTGTGTGTGGGGGGGGGGTAGCTGCCCACTAATCACTTTACTTTTAAAAGGGGAACTAGAAATTATGACTAATAATCCAGTTAGTCGACTCCGAAGTATATACGACCACCCTTCTATAAGAAACTTATTTTGCCCAAAGGCAAAACTTACAATCCTTGCCCTGTTTTGGGCGCGGGGTTGTCTTTCTCAAAAACATAATTTCAGAACCCTTCAACTACGATGAACAAAATTGCTACCTCAAAATATTGATTGGATATCTTCGAAGAAAGGATGGGTGGGAAAAAGAGCTGGTTGCTCTTAAATCACTTTTGACTTTTAAAAAAGGCACTATAACTAACAATTTTAAATCAAGCGCGCAACATCTGAGGTTTATACGACCACTCATTCGATAAAAACCTTGTATACCCCCACGGCATGACTTACAACCCTATTTGCAGGGCACTTGGGGGTTGTGTCAACTCTAGAGGCATTGTTACATGTTCCTTGGACATTTTTGAACAAAATTGTTATCTCACAAGTTCAATCAGATCTGTTATGTGCAAAAGGGGGTAGTTGGGGGGATGGGGGCTGGTTGCCCTCCATGACTTTTGACTCTTAAAATGGAACTAGAACTTCCAATTTTAAACCAAATGAACTTCCTGAACTTCCTCTAAAGTTTATACAACCATCCCTTCCATAAAAATCTTAAATGTCCCAAGGGCTTAACATAAAATCCTTGCCCTAGGCTTTGGTTTTTTTTAGCCACAAAAGCCTTGTTATATGATATTTGAACTATTTTGATTAAAATAGCTATCTCAAAACTTCTATTATAAGCATTTCAAGAAAAACAACTTGTATATGGCGGGGGGGGGGGGTTAGCTGCTCTCCGATCACTTTGACTCTTAAAAACGGCAATAGATTTTCTGATTACCAATCCAATGAGCCCCTTACAAAGTTTATACGACCATGCTTTCTATAAAAGCCTCCCATGCCCCCAGGGCATGAGAGAATATACTTGGGGAAATGATGGGCATAGGAGGGGGTTGGTTGCCCTCAAATCCCTTTCAACAATTTAAAAGGGCACTAGCCAGTAGAGTGCTAGGTTATAATTCCATAGCACTATGTTCCTTCCCATGCTATTCTATAAAACTACGTTCCTTCCTATGTTATTCTATAGCAGCTCTACACCTTTTCAAAGAGAGTCAGTACTCGCTCGCACAGTTTGATGAGATTACGTTCCTTGGCACCTTTTCAGAGCATATACTTATGGATACCTTTACAAGCAACGTGATTAAACACGATTTTACAATCGGAATTGTTTGATTAACATTTGCAAAAAGGGATAAGGAATTAGCAAAATCGGACTCTATGAACGATATTAATTAATGTTTGAATAATAGGAGTGTGATTGATTCTAATTAGTGATTGGATAATTTTTTAAAAAGAAATCTCTGAATAAAATATTTTTGGTGGGATGGGAGAGACTTTTACTTGCCTTTCATTGGTACCTTTCCAAGCGAGCGGGGATTCCCCTCCGGTTCCTAAACATTGCAAAAAAAGATAACAGTATGAGCGGGGATTCCCCACACAAGTTTGTTTCAATTCCAAGTTTTTCAACCAGACTGTTTTTTTTTAGCTAACATCCGTTTTTTAGGAGCCAATCAGAGACATCGGAGCTGGGAAGATGGAGAAAAAAAAGGGTTAAAGTGATTAGCAGTTAAGGTAACCCTGAAGAGTATGTTAATTCATACCTTATTTATTATAAATTTGGAACAATATCAATCTATGAAAATGGTTAACGATGATAAAATGGTCTTATGACTTGACCTAGCTTTACTTCTTTGATGTGTTCTGTATAATACACAAGTGGCGTTTGAACAGTGTTGTCAGTTTAAAACAGGGTCCAACGTTATAGTATACTAAAAAGTTGATACTAAGAGAGATGTAGATGGCAAGAAAATAATTTTAATAAAGAAATTCAGAACAAACCATAGAAATCCTTGCAAATCAAGTAGTAAGGTGTATGTGAGTACGAACCATCAAGGATCATAAGCACCAATGACCCTAACCAGCAGAGACATCATCCCTCCATAGGTCCCCTATCCCCAAACTCGAAAGGCACCCCCTCCCTCCAACTTTTTGGGCCCCCTCCGCCCATTTTTTTTGTTTGGCAATTGACATTTTTTCTGATAACAAGTATCATTCATTACGATCGTAGCTTTCAAATGTGAAGCTTAAGCCCATTTTTGGATCGAAAAATAAATTATTTCTGTAAAATCTGAGTTAATAAGAGTTTTTGACCGTAAACTCTAGTTTTTTGTAAGAAAATTATGGAAAATACAATTCTCTGGTTCAAATGTGAAACTTAAGTCCTTTTTAGGATCGAAAAATAAAACTATTTCTGTAAAATCTGAGTTAATAAGGGTTTTTGACCGTAAACTCTAGTTTTTTGTAAGAAAATTATGGAAAATACAATTCTCTGATTCAAATGTGAATCTTAAGTCCATTTTTGGATCGAGAAAATAAATTATTTCTTTAATATCTGAGCTAATAAGGGTTTATGACGGTAAACTCTAGTTTTTTGTAAGAAAATTATAAAAAATACAATTCTCTGGTTCAAATGTGAAACTTAAGTCCCTTTTTGGATCGAAAAATAAACTATTTCTGTAGAATCTGAGCTAATAAGGGTTTTTGACCATAATCTCTAGTTTCCTGTAAGAAAATTATGGAAAATACAATTCTCTCGTTCAAATGTGAAACTTAGGTCCATTCTCTGGTTCAAATGTGAAACTTAAGTCCATTTATGGATCGAAAAATAAAACTATTTCCGTAAAATCTAAGCCAATAGGGTTTTTGACCGTGAACTCTAGTTTTTTGTAAGCAAATTATGGAAAATACAATTCTCTGGTTCAAATGTGAAACTTAAGTCCCTTTTTAGATCGAAAAATAAACTATTTCTGTAGAATCTGAGCTAATAAGGGTTTTTGACCATAAACTCTAGTTTCCTGTAAGAAAATTATGCAAAATACAATTCTCTCGTTCAAATGTGAAACTTAGGTCCATTCTCTGGTTCAAATGTTAAACTTAAGTCCAGTTTTGGATACTCATAATAATGAGGACTGATGGTTTTAATTCAATTTTTTTTTCATAAAAACAAACTATTTTTTTTAAACTTCGAAATTATTTAACTTTATTTTTTTTTCATAAAAACAAACTATTTTTTTTAACTTCGAAATTATTCAACTTTATTTATTTATTTTCGACCAGAGGAATTTTTGAGATTTTTCATTGGTCGGAGATACAACAACGGTACAGTTTTTAATAGCATGGAAAAGAACGAGTATTGAATGCCTCGTTGTTTAAGTTAAGAGGTGAAATCAAGACCAGAGGAATTTTTGAGATTTTTCATTGGTCAGAGATGCAACAATGGTACACTTTTTTAATAGCTTTGAAAAGAATGACTATTGAATGCCTCGTTGTTTAAGTTAAGAGGTGAAATCAAGACCAGAGGAATTTTTGAGATTTTTCATTGGTCAGAGAGGGTTTTATGGCTCCTCCCCACAATGAATTCAGATGGTTTTAGGAGTCATCCTCCTAGCCATAACTCCATTCAACCTTGAGCGAAGGTATAAAAGTTTGATGATGTATTTCTCTTCTTAACAACTACATTAATACCTTCCAAGATGATAGGACTGTATGACACAGAATTTATCGGTTTGAAGAAATCATCTTGTGGTGTTATATTTGAATGTGCATTTTATTATTGTCAATGAAACTCGAAGAAATTGACTTTTATCATTGGATAGTGAACTATAACATGTTTGAGTATGATAAAAGCTTGTAGAGTACTACGTTACATCATATGAACAGACTGGGATTCTACGATAGAGTGATTACACCACTTAATAATAGTGGTCAGGAACTGCGAAATGTCCAGGAGGAAGTCAGTGAAATTTGCAGCTTTTTCGTTGTTGAAGCACTCTACGTAAAGGGTAATGTACCTACAGATAAAGTTTTAATTTAAAAGTGTGACCCTAGGATTCCACTTTTCAATCTAGAAGAATTTAAGTGTCCTAAATTTGAAGGGCTTTATCACCGTCCTGAAGACGAGGTCACGTTCTTCGCGCACTGGATACCTAAGGACATACCTGATCGTGATAAATGCATAAGACATGGTAAAAACTATTCTATATCATGGGACCATCGTTTCTGGATGTTTAAGAGTGAACGTGTGTATGACCACGTATCATAATATAATTTTGTATTAATATTCTACATAGCATTATTTCATTTAAAATATATTATGCATTACATTGTTATTTGTTCATTATTTTTAGAGTAAGCTAGCATATCAAAAGTTTAGTACACACACAGAGACGAAGCACACATAGAGACGAAACACGCACAGAGACGACACACACAAACACACAGAGACGACACACACACCAAGACAACAAGCACAGAGACAACACGCACACAGAGACAACACACACACACACACACACACACACAGAGAGACGACACACACATAGCGACGACACAATGCACAGAGACGACAAACACACACACTGGTGGTCATTCAAAAGCGTTTTTTTTTTGTGTGTGTAAGTTTGTGGGTGTGTGTAAGATTTTTTGTGTGTGTAAGTTTTTTTTTGTGTGTGCAAGTTTTTATGTGTGTGTAAGTTTTTATGTGTGTGTAAGTTTTTGTGTACGTGTAAATTTTTGTGTGTATGTGTGTCAGTTTTTGTGTGTGTAAGTTTGTGTGTGTGTAAGTTTTTGTGCGTGTGTAAGTTTTTGTGTGTGTGTGTGTGTTTAAGTTTTTGTGTGTGTGTAAGTTTCTGTGTGTGTGTAAGTTTTTGTGTGAGTGTGTAAGTTTCTGTGTGTGTGTAAGTTTTTGTGTGTGTAAGTTTTTTTTGTGTGTGTAAGTTTTTGTGTGTGAGTTTTTGTGTTTGTGTAAATTTTTGTGTGTGTGTAAGTTTTTTTTGTGTGTGTGTGTGTGTGTGTGTGTGTGTGTGTGTGTGTGTAAGTTTGTGTGTGTATGTGTAAGTTTTTGTGTGTGTGCCCATTTTGAAATTGGAAAATATTAAATGTGAATTTCTTATGTTTTAAGTGTAAAAAAAAATTTAGACAGGGTTACGTGCGCGCACGTAACCCCGTTTAAATTTTTTTTTATAATTTCCTGAATTAAATTTCTGTATTGTGTATCCAGGAGGTGAATTCAAGAAAGAGTTTGCTTTTTTTAACTTTTTTTTTACTTTTTTTGAACTTTTTTTACATCTCTTAGAATGTCATGAAACACACTTAAAACATAAGAAATTCACATTTAATATTTTCCAATTTCAAAATGGGCACACACAAAAACTTACACACACACAAACACAAACTTACACACACACACACACACAAAAAAAAAAACTTACACACACACAAAAACTTACACACACACAAAAACTCACACACAAAAACTTAGACACACACAAAAAAACTTACACACACAAAAACTTAAACACACACAGAAACTTACACACACACAAAAACTTACACACACACAAAAAAACTTACACACACACACAAAAACTTACTCACATACAAAAACTTACACTCACACACAAAACCTTACACACACACACACACACAAAAACTTACGCACACACAAAAATTTAGACACACACAAAAACTTACACACACACAAAAACTTACACACAGACACACAAAAAAACTTACACACACGCAAAAACTTACACACACAAAAAAAAACTTACACACACACACACAAAAAAACTTACACACACACACACAAAAAAAAAAACTTACACACACACAAAAACTTACACACACACAAAAACTTACACACACACAAAAACTTACACACACACAAAAACTTACACACACACACACACACAAAAACTTACACACACACAAAAACTTACACACACACAAAAACTTACACACACACAAAAACTTACACACACACACACAAAAACTTACGCGCACACAAAAATTTAGACACACACCAAAAACTTACACACACACAAAAACTTACAAACACATACAAAAAAACTTACACACACACGAAAACTTACACACCCACACAAAAACTTACACACACACACACACAAAAAAACTTCCACACACACAAAAACTTACACACACACAAAAACATACACACACACAAAAACTTACACACACACACAAAAACTTACACACACACAAAAATTTAAACACACACAAAAACTTACACACACAAAAAAACTTGCACACACACAAAAACTTACACACACATAAAAACTTACACACACAAAAAAACTTACACACACACAAAAACTTACACACACACACAAAAAAAACTTACACACACAGAAACTTACACACACACACACACAAAAACTTACACACACACAAAAACTTACACACACAAAAAAAACTTACACACACAAACACTTACACACACACGAAAACTTACACACACACAAAAACTTACACACACACAAAAACTTACACACACACAAAAAAAACTTACACACACACAGAAACTTACACACAAACACAAAAATTTACACACACAAAAAAACTTACACACACAAAAAAAAACTTACACACACAAAAAAACTTACACACACATAAACTTACACACACACACACACACACACACACACACACACACACACACACACACACACACACACACACACACACACACACACACACACACACACACCACCACACACACACACACACACACACACACACACACACACACACACACACACACACACACACACACACACACACACACACACACACACACACACACACACACACACACACACATTCTTACACACACATACAAAAACTTACACACACACAAAAAAACTTACACACACATAAAAACTTACACACACACAAAAACTTACACACACACAAAAACTTACACACACACAAAAACTTACACACACAAAAACTTACACAAACACAAAAACTTACACACACAAAAAACTTACACACACACAAAAATTTACACAAAAACTTACATATACACACACAAAAACTTACACACACACAAAAAAACTTACACACACACAAAAACTTACACACACATAAAAATTTGCACACACACAAAAACTTACACACACACACACACACAAAAAAAAACTTACACACACACAAAAACTTACACACACATAAAAACTTACACACACACACACAAAAACTTACACACACAAAAAACTTACACACACACACAAACTTACACACACAAAAACTTACACACACACACACAAAAATTTACACGCACACAAAAACTTACACACACATAAAAACTTACACACACACAAAAAACTTATACACACACAAAAAAAACTTACACACACAAAAAAACTTACACACACACAAAAAATTACACACACAAAAAAACTTATACACACACAGAAACCACAAAAAACTTACAAACACAAAAACTCACACACAAAAACTTACACACACAAAAAAAAACTTACAAACACAAAAACTTACACACACACATAAACTTACACACACACAAAAACTTACACACACACACAAAAACTTACACACACACACAAAAAAAACTTACACACACACAAAAACTTACACACACACACAAAAACTTATACACTCAAAAAAACTTACGCACACACACACACAAAAACTTACGCACACACAAAAATTTAGACACACACAAAAACTCACACACACAAAAAACTTACACACACGCACAAAAAACTTACACACACACAAAAACTTACACACACACAAAAAAACTTACCCACACACAAAAAAAAACTTACTCACACACAAAAACTTACACACACACACAAAAAAACTTACACACACACAGAAACTTACACACAGGCACACAAAAACTTACACACACACAAAAACTTACACACACACGCATAAATTTACACACACACAAAAACTTACACACACAAAAAAAAAACTTACACACACCAAACAAACTTACACACACAAATAAACTTACACAAACACACAAAAACTTACACACACATAAAAACTTACACAAACACACAAAAACTTACACACACATAAAAACTTACACACACACAAAAACTTACACACACAAAAACTTACACAAACACAAAAACTTACACACACTCAAAAACTTACACACACACAAAAAAACTTACACACACACAAAAATTTACACAAAAACTTACACACACAAAAAAAAACTTACACATACACACACAAAAACTTACACACACACAAAAAAAAACTTACACACACACAAAAACTTACACACGCATAAAAACTTACACCCACACAAAAACTTACACACAGTATTTTCTATTCCTCAATTATTTTTTTGCTCTTATTCTAGCTATAATATAGCTATAGTTGTTTTATAGAAGGGTTTTTAAATATTTAAACATCCCTCCCCCTTTCTCTATTATTGCCAGAAACCCTCCCTCTCCTGCTTAACTTTATATGCAGGTATATTAGGCTTCAAAGAAAAGATTTCAAAATATGCCATTATTCGTAAGAGAATTTTGATGCTCTCACTTCCAAGTCAATAATTCGAAAGTAAGGCCACAATTGAGAATACAATTGTTTTTTAAAGGGGCGATAAAATCCCGGTCTCAAAAAGTATGGAGACCCCCTATCTAAACTAGAATTTACAAGTTATAAACCCGATACTCACTAGACTTCAGGGTTACATTTAGGGGGAGGGGCACTTTTTTTCTCAAAAGGGGTACATGTTTGCCTAATGAATCCATCCCTTTCTTAATAAGTCACATTTCACGTGAAGAAGCAGTTTGTTTCACCTTGCATAGCACCTGTTAGAAGTGGCCCTTTAACTTACGCTCGATTTCCACCCTCCTTCCTTGAATAGATATTGACCGCTTAAAAGAGAAGCAACCACACTTTCTGTATGGAAATATTAATCACAACTAACACCACCAGCCCCCCCCCCCCCATTGTAAATCAAAAGCTTTACCGTAAACAAATATGTCTCAATTTGATGAGAAAAAGACAATTTTTTGTGAAACCATTTGCTAGGCTTAAGCGCTAATTTACAGGATTTACCAAACAAAATCCGTCTGTGTAATTGACTAACGCTAAGGGTGAAATTCTGAGGGGATAAAATAATTATGGTTTAACCCGGTGCATCTGTTTATAGAATTCTTAAAAAAATTTCAGAAATAAACGGATACGTACATTGAAATTCCAGACGGGGAAAAGTACATATTTGACACGATAAGAAAAGGATTTAATTATAAGCGCTGGGGGGAGGGGAGATGGGCTTTTAAATGCTAATTTCTCGCAGAGAATTAAACCAGCTGAAAATGAATATGCACTTCTTAATTTGTGGACGGGGGTATAGCAAGGGAGAAGAAACAACTGCCAAGACATACAGGCAAAGAGAGTGAAAGAAACAAGAACAGATTCCAATACATAAATTCAGACATACAATCATACAGGCAGTGGAACAAGCAAACACCCACCCGGACACTTATGCAAAGAGAGCGAAAGAGCATAAAATACGTACAAATATATATATTATACAAGACACACACACTCAGGGTGAGAAAGACATGCAAAAAGTTGGGTTCATTTTGGTCCACTTGGACTGGCAAACCATTCGAAGTGAACCTAAATGAACATAACTTTTTGCATGACCCTCTCACTATGAGTATGTGTGTCTGAGCTAGTGTGATATATTTGTATGTGTTTTTGTCTCTCCCACTCTCTTTGCCTATATGTCTGGGAGGGTGTTTGCTTGTCCCAGTGCCTTTCTTTGTCTGTTTTTATGTCTGAATCTATGTATTTGTATGTGCTTTTGGCTCTCTTGATCCCTTTGCCTGTGTGTCTGGGCAGGTGTTTGCTTCTCCCAGTGTTTGTCTTTGTCGATTTGTATGTCGGAATCTAATTTTTTTTGTGTTTTTGTACCTCTTACTCTCCTTGCCTTGCGTGTCTGGGCGGGTGTTTGCTTTGACTCACTGCTTGTCTTTGTCGGTTTGTATGTCTAAATTTCTACATTTGTATGTGTTTTTGTCTTTCTGATTTTCTTTGCTTGCGTGTCCGGGCTGGTGTTTGCTTGTCCCATTGCCTTTTTTTGTCAGTTTTTATGTCTGAACCTATATATTTGTACGTGTTTTTGTCTCGCTCCTTCTCTTTGCATGTGTGTCTGGGTGGGTGTTTTTTCTTCCGCTGCCAGTTTTGTCGGTTTGTGATTTTGAATATATGTATTTATATATTTGTTTTTTCTCTCACTCTCTTTGCCTGTGGGTCTGGGTGAGTGTTTGCATCTCCCAGTGCCTATCTTTGTCTGTTTGTGTGTCTGAATATATGTGTTTGTAAGCGTTTTTTGTCCTTCACTCTCTTTGTCTATGTGTCTGGGTTGGAGTTTGCTTGTCCCAGTGTCTGTATTTATAGGTTTGTAAGTCTGAATCTATATATTTGTATGTGTTTTTGTCTCTCTCACTCTTTTGCCTTTGTGTCTGGGCTGGTGCTTACTTCTCCCAATGTTTTTCTTTGTCGGTTAGTATGTCTGAATCTATATACTTGTATGAATTTTCGTCTCTCTCACTCCCTTTGCCTATGTGTCTGGGCAGGTGTTTGCTTCTCCCAGTGTTGGTCTTTGTCGATTTATGCGTCTGAATCTAATTAGTTTTATGTGTTTTTTTCTCTCACTCTCTTTACCTCTGTGTCTAAGCGGGTATTTACTTTGCCCATTGCTTGTCTTTGTTGGTTTGTATGTCTAAATTTCTACATTTGTATATGTTTTATCTCTCTGATTTTCTTTGCCTGTGTGTCTGGGCGGGTGTTTGCTTGTCCCAGTGCCTGTCTTTGTCGGTTTGTATGTCTGAATCTATATATTTGTATGAATTTTTGTCTCTCTCACTTCCTTTGCCTGTGTGTCTGGGCAGGTGTTTGCTTCTCCCAGTGTTGGTCTTTGTCAATTTGTGTGTCTGAATCTATTTAATTTTCTGTGTTTTTGTCTCTCTCACTCTCTTTGCCTGTGTGTCTAAGCGGGTATTTACTTTGCCCCATTGCTTGTCTTTGTCGGTTTGCATGTCTAAATTTCCACATTTGTATGTGTTTTTATCTCTCTGATTTTCTTTGCATATGTTTCTGGGTGGGTGTTTGCTTCTCCCAGTGTTTATCTTTGTCTGTTTGTATGTCTGAATATATTTGTTTATATTTTTGTTTTTTCTCTCACTCTCTTTGCCTGTGTGTCTGGGTGGGTGTTTGTTTCTCCCAGTGCCTATCTTTGTCTGTTTTTATGTCTGAATATATGTGTTCGTATGCGTTTTTGTCTCTCACTCTCTTTACCTGTGTGTCTGGGTGGGTGTTTGTTTCTCCCAGTGCCTATCTTTGTCTGTTTGTATGTCTGAATATATGTGTTTGTATGCGTTTTTGTCTCATTGTCTGTGTGTCTGGGATGGCGTTTGCTTCTCCCAGTGTTTTTTTTTGTCGGTTAGTATGTCTGAATCTATATTGTCTTTCTCACTCTCTTTGTATGTGTGTCTGGACGGGTGTTTGCGTATCCCAGTGGCTGTCTGTGTCGGTTTGTTTGTCTGAATCTTTATGTTTATATGTGTTTTTGTCTCTCTAGATCTCTTTGCCTATGTGTCTGGGCAGCTGCTTGCTTGTCAAACTGCCTGTCTTTGTCGATTTGAATGTCTGAATCTATATATTTGTATGTGTTTTTGTCTCTCCCACTTTCTTTGCCTGTGCGTCTGGGTGGGTGTTTTCTTGTCTCAGTGCCTATCTTTGTAGGTTCGTATATCCGAATCTATATATTTATATGTGTTTTTGTCTCTATTATTCTCTTTGCATGTGTGTCTGGGTGGGTGTGAATCTATACATTTGTATATGTTTTTGTCTCTCTAACTCTCATTGCTTGTGTGTCTTGGGTGGGTGTTTGCTTATTCCACTGCTTGTCTTTGTCAGTTTGTATGTCTGAATATATGTGTTTGTATGCGCTTTTGTCTCTCACTCTCTTTGTCTGTGTGTCAGGGTTGATTAATGCTTGTCCTAGTGCCCATCTTTGGATGTTTGTTTGTCTGAATCTATGATTTTGTAGGTGTTTTTGTCCATCTCACTCTCTTTCCCTGTATGTCTGGGCAGGATTTTGCTTCTTCCAGTGTTTATCTTTGTCGGTTTGTATGTCTGAATCTATATATTTGCATGTGTTTTTGTCTCTCTCATTCTCATATGCCTGTGTGTCTGGGTGGGTGTTTGCTTGTCTCAGTGCCTATCTTTGTCGGTTTGTATGTCCGAATCTATATATTCATATGTGTTTTTGTCTCTATTACTCTCTTTCCATGTATGTCTGGGTGGGTGTGAATCTATAAATTTGTATGTCTTTTTGTCTCTCTCACTCTCTTTGCATGTGTGTCTTGGGTGGGTGTATGCTTGTTGCACTGCCTGTCTTTGTCAGTTTGTTTGTCTGAATATATGAGTTTTCGTGCGTTTTTATTTCTCACTCTCTTTGTCTGTGTGTCTGGGTTGATTTTTGCTTGTCCTATTGCCCGTCTTTTGTATGTTTGTATGTCTGAATCTATAAATTGGTAGGTGTTTTGTCTCTCTCACTCTCTTTGCCTATGTGTCTTGGTGGGTGTTTACTTGTCTTTATCAGTTTGTATGTCAGAATCTATATAAGTGTATGTGTTTTTTGTCTGTCTCACTCTCTCTGCCTATGTGTCTTGGCAGGTGTTTGCTTGTCCCAGTGCCTGTCTTTTTCGGTTTGTATGTCTGAATCTATATATCTGTATGCCTTTTTGTAACTCTTCTTCTCTTTGCATGTGTGTCTGGGTGGATGTTTGCTTCTCCCTGTTCCTATCTTTGTCTGTTTGTATTTCTGAATATATATGTTTGTGTGCGTTTTTTGCCTCTCACTCTCTTTGTCTGTGTGTCTGGGTGGGTGTTTTCTTGTCCCAGTTTTTGTCTTTATATTTTTGTATGTCTGAATCTATGTATTTATAAATGTTTTGTCTCTCTGACTCTTTTTGTCTGTCTGTCTGGACAGGTCTTTTCTTCTCCCAGTGTTTTTCTTTATCGGTTTGTATTTCTGAATCTATATATTTGTATGTGTTTTTTTTCTCTCTCGCTCTCTTTTCCTGTGTGTCTGGGCAGGTGTTCCCTTGTCCCAATGGCTGTCTTTGTCGGTTTGTATGTCGGTATCTACATATTTTAATGTGTTTTTATCTCTCTCGCTCTCTTTGCCTATGTGTCTGGGGAGGTGTTTGCTTGTCCAACTGCCTGTCTTTGTCGGGTTGTATTATATATTTGTAGGTGTTTTTGTCTCTCTCAATCTCTTTGCCTGTGTGCCATGGTGGTTGTTTGCTTGCCCCAGTGCCTATCTTTGATGGTTTGTATGTCCAAAGCTATATATTTATGTGTATTTTTGTCTCTGTTATTCTCTTCGCATTTGTGTCTGGGTGGGTGTGAATTTATATATTTGTAGGTATTTTTGTTCTCTCACTCTCTTTGCCTATGTGTCTGGGTGAGTGTTTGCTTTTCCCAGTGCCTGTCTCTTTCTATTTTTATGTCTAAATCTACGTGTTTGTATGCGTTTTTATCTCTCACTTTCTTTTCCGGTGTGTCTGGGTGGGTGTTTGCTTGTCCAAGTGGCTTTCTCTGTTGGTTTGTTTCTATATATTTGTATGTGATTTTGTCTCTCTAAATCTCTTAGCCTCTCTGTCTGGGCGGGTGTTTGCTTGTCCCAGTGCCTGTCTCTGTCGGTTTGTATGTGTTTTTGTTTCTTTCACTCTCTTTGTCTGTGTATCTGAGTGGGTGTTTGCTTCTCCCAGTGCCTGTCTCTTTCTGTTTGTATGTCTAAATCTACTCGTTTGTATGCGTTTTTGTCTCTCAGTCTCTTTTCCAGTGTGTCTGGGTGGGTGTTTGCTTGTCCAAGTGGCTTTCTATGTCGGTTTGTATGTCTGAATCTATATATTTATATGTAATTTTGTTTTTCTCACTCTTTTTCCAGTGTATGTGGGTGGGTGTTTCCTTGTCCAAATGCCTCTCTTTGTCGGTGTGTATAGATGAATCTATATATTTGTATGTGGTTTTTGTTTCTTTCAATCTCTTTGCCTGTGTGCCTCAATCTCTTTGCTTCTGTGTCTAGGTGGGTGTTTGCTTGTCCCAGTGCCTGTCTCTGTTGGTTTGTATGTCTGAATCTATATTTTTGTATGTGTTTTTGTCTCTGTCACTCGCTTTGCATGTGTTTCTGGGCAGGTATTTGCTTATTCCACAGCCTGTCTTTGTCGGTTTGTATGTCTGATTCTATGTATTTGTATGTATTATTGTCTTTCTAACTTTCTTTGCCTGTGTGTTTGGGCGATTGTTTGCTTGTCCCAGTGCCTGTCTTTGTCGGTTTGTATGTCTGAATCTATATGTTTGTATGTGTTTTTGTCTCTCTCCATGTCTTTGCATGTGTGTCAGGGCGGGTGTTTCCTTCTTCCACTTCCTGTCTTGGTCAGTTTGCATGTCTGAATCTATGTATTTGTATATGTGTTTTTTTTCTCTCACTCTCTTTGTCTGTGTGTCTGGGTGGTTGTTTGCTTTTCCCATTGCCTATCTTTGTCTGTTTGTATATCTGAATATATGTGTTTGTATGCGTTTCTTGTCTCTCACTCTCTCTGTCTGTGTGTCTGGGTTGGTGTTTGCTTGTCCCAGTGCCTGTCTTTACATTTTGTATGTCTGAATCTATGTATTTGATGTGTTTTGTCTCTCTCACTCTTTTGCCTGTGTGTCTGGGCAGGAGTTTGCTTCTCCCAGTGTTTTTCTTTTTCGGTTTGTATGTCTGAATCTATATATTTGTATGTGTTTTTGTCTCTCTCACTCTTTTTGCATTTGTATCTGGGCAGGTGTTTGGTTCTCCTGGTGTTTTTCTTTGTCGGTTAGTATGTCTGAATCTATATACTTGTATTCATTTTTGTCTCTCTCACTCCCTTTGCCTGTGTGTCTGGGCAGGTGTTTGCTTCTCCCAGTGTTTGTCTTTGTCGATTTGTTTGTCTGAATATATTTAGTTTTCTGTGTTTTTGTCTCTCTCAATCTCTTGAGAGATTGAGAGAGAATATATATCCCTTGCGATTTATATTTATATGTGTTTTTATCTTTCTAGATATCTTTACCTATGTGTCTGGGCAGCTGCTTGCTTGTCAAACTGCCTGTCTTTGTCGCTTTGTATGTCTGAATCTATATATTTGTATCAGTTTTTGTCTCTCCCACTTTCTTTGACTTTGTGTCTGGGTTGGTGTTTGCTTGTCTCAGTGCCTATCTTTGTCGGTTCATATGTCTGAATCTGTATATTTATATGTGTTTTTGTCTCTATTGCTCTTTTTGCATGTGTGTCTGGGTGGGTGTGAATCTATATATTTGTATGTGTTTTTGTCTGTCTCACTCTCTTTGCATGTGTGTCTTGGGCGGGTGTTTGCTTTTTCCACTGCTTGTCTTTTTGTCGCTTTATATGTCTGAATATATGTGTTTATTTGCGCTTCAGTCTCTATCTTTCTTTGTCTGTGCGTCTCGGTTGATTTTTGCTTGGCCTTGTGCCCGTCTTTGTATGTTTGTGTGTCTGAATCTTTGTATTTGTATGTGTTTTTGTTTCTCTCAGTCTCTTTGCCTGTATGTCTGAGCGGGAGTTTGCTTCACCCAGTGCTTGTCTCTGTCGGTTTGTATCTCTTAATCTATATATTCGTAGGTATTTTTGTCTCTCTCATTCTCTTTGCCTCTGTGTCTGGGTGGGTGTTTGTTTGTCTCAGTGTATATCTTTGTCGGTTTTTATGTCCGAATCTATATATTTATATGTGTTTTTGTCTCTACTACTCTCTTTGGATGTTTGTCTGGGTGGGTGACAATCTATATATTTGTATGTCTTTTTGTCTCTCTCACTCTCTTTGCATGTGTGTCTTTGGCGGGTGTTTGCTTGTTGCACTGCCTGTCTTTGTCGGTTTTTATGTCTTAATATATGCGTTTTTATGCGTTTTTGTCTCTCACTCTCTTTGTCTGTGTGTCTGGCCGAGTGTTTGCTTCTTCCACTGCCTGTCTTTATCGGATTGTATGTCTGAATCTATGGATTTCTTTTTTGTTTTGTTTCTCTCCCTCTCTTTGCCTTTGTGTCTGGGTGGGTGTTTGCTTCTCCCAGTTCCTATTTTTCTCTTTTTGTATGTCTGAATATATCTGTTTGTATGCGTTTTTTGTCTCTCACTCTCTTTGTCTGTGAGTCTGGGTGGGTGTTTGCTTGTCCCTGTTTTTGTCTTTATATATTTATATGTCTGAATCTATGTATTAGTATATGCTTTTATCTCTCTCACTCATGTTGCCTGTGTGTCTGGACAGGTCTTTGCTCCCAGTGTTTTTCTTTGTCGGTTTGTATTTCTGAATCCATAAAATTGTATGTGTTTTTTTCTCTCTTGCTCTCTTTGCTTTTGTGTCTGGGTGGGTGTTTCCTTGTCCCACTGGCTGTCTTTGTCGGTTTGTATGTCTGTATCTATATATTTATATGTATTTTTGTCTCTATTACTCTCTTTGCATTTGTTTTTGGGAAATCAAGCTTAAAAAAAAAAAAACTTTTTGCTATTGAAATATAATTGAAACTTAAAACAAACAGAAATTAAGTAAACAATCAATGCAAACCAACATACAATATATATTAATGTAAATGAATATGTAAATCTTAAAACGAGGGAAACTTAAATTGAATGTGCAAATCAAGCTTGAAACGAAAAAAATATCACTACAAACAAGAGTTTGGGTATTGCCTCCTTCTCTCACTATAAAAGTCAATAACTTACTGTGTCATTGGCACTTTACTGAAAACTATATGCGTCTTGAACAGTCTTGGAAAGTATAAACAACATCAAGTTGAATATATGATGTATAATGATATTAATTGTTGAAAGATCCATCAGTTCATGAATCTATTTCACTGTAATTTTATTTTTATTTTCAATGCTACAAGAACTGGAAAAGAAAATATTTGTAAATATTTGTAAATATAGTAAACCTACCAAACCTACCAATATATATTTCTGTATATAACTTATATAGGCCCTGTCAGTGAGTTATGTATATTTATAAGTAGTAGGTTAAATATGTCACTGAGTTATATATTTCTGTATATAACTTATATGCCAAGTCAGTGAGTTACACATATTTATAAGTAGTAGGCTAAATATGTCACTCAGTTATATATTTCTGTATATAACTTATATAGGCCTAGTCAGTGAGTTACACATATTTATAAGTAGTAGGTTAAATATGTCACTCAGTTATATATTTTTGTATATAACTTAGATAGGCCTAGTCATTGAGTTACACATATTTATAAGTAGTAGGCTAAATATGTGACTGACTTATATATTTCTGTATATAACTTATATAGGCCTAGTCAGTGAGTTACACATATTTTAAGTAGTAGGCTAAATATGTCACTGAGTTATATATTTCTGTATATAACTTATACAGGCCTAGTCAGTGAGTTACACATATTTATAAGTAGTAGGTTAAATATGTCACTTAGTTGTATATTTCTGTATATAACTTAGATAGGCCTAGTCAGTGAGTTACACATATTTATAAGTAGTAGGCTAAATATGTCACTGAGTTATATATTTCTGTATATAACTTATATAGGCCTAGTCAGTGAGTTACAAATATTTTAAGTAGTAGGCTAAATATGTCACTGAGTTATATATTTCTGTATATAACTTATATGCCTAGTCAGTGAGTTACACATATTTATAAGTAGTAGGCTAAATATGTCACTCAGTTATATATTTCTGTATATAACTTATATAGGCCTAGTCAGTGAGTTACACATATTTATAAGTAGTAGGTTAAGTATTTCACTGAGTTATATATTTCTGTATATAACTCATATAGGCCTAGTCAGTGAGTTATGTATATTTATAAGTAGTAGGTTAAATATGTCACTGAGTTATGGCCTTTGCAAAACAAAAGTGATCCGTTTATCTGGCCTCCCCCAGGCCATTCAGCGTGTCCCCAGGTGGCGATAGGGGAACGCTCCACAGATATGTAGGGTACCTCCATAGGAGGCACGGACCAAGGGGGGACCTTGTCCCTGGGGGTCCATAATAGAATCTGGGGCACCCTTGCCCGGGGTCATAAATACAGGCGGAGGAGGAAGAAGGCCCCTCAAATGTACACTCAAAAGGGCCCACTGGTTTGTCCACAAGTTCCATGAGTTGCAAACCTTCTCCCAGCAATGGGTTAAATTGCATGGTGATGCAGAACACCATCGCGGGAGGATCCTCTATAGGAGGACAACTGTGGCAGGGCGTAAGATCCAGATCTATGGACAACGGCCTCTGCAAAGGGCTGCCTCGACCTTTTCGGGGTACCTGCAAGACTGGGGACCTTGCGGTCAACTCTATTCCCACTTGAGGAGTGGCGCCCCTCGAGGAAATTATAGCCTAGTAAACGACACAGCATTCGCACGGGATTCTGACTAATGGACAATTCTTCTGGGATTAGTATGTTTTGATGGGCGTCTTTGGGCTGAAAAACCTCTTCCTAGCTAATTTATCTATTACGGGTTGCCTCCCCGTAGTAGCATAATATTTGTAGGCATGAATATATAATGAGTCGGAGGTAATAGGCTTGAGATTGTCTGTGCAGGATTTCGACTCTTGTTGATAGAAGAGCATCGCCAAGTGCTGAAAACCATGTTGTGACCAAGATGGGCCCAGGATTGCACAAAGCCTCCATTCATGGAGGTCCCAGGGACTTCTTGCTGTCCGGTTCTAAGCCGGCTTAAGCACTTCGGTGTAGACTTGAGAAGATATGTGATCCCCGTCCTGCACTGGTATCCGGGATCATTGCTTTTCCTGAGGCGAAAAATATTTCAATGATTTAAAGAACATGAAAATTGGAACTTGGAATGTTACGACATTAAAAAATGACTATCGTATCGACTTTTGACTGACGAATTCAGACGATTCGAACTGGATTTATTAGGGGTTTCAGAAACTCATATCCCAGGAGTAGGAAGCATGAAATTAGGTGATATAGAATTTGTTTACTCAGGCAGGAAGGATGGGGTACATAGACAGGGAGTAGGGCTCATGATGAATAAGGAAGCTGCTAAGTCTTGTTTAGGCTGGGAAGGTATTAATAATAGAATACTAATTGCTCATTTTATGACTAGAAAGTTCAGGGTATCAGTTATAGTAGTATATGCCCCTGTAGAACCGACTGATGGAGATACTAGTGACTCAGATGAATTTTACTTACAGTTACAGGAGCAAATAGACAAGGTCCCAGGTAGAAATATGATGTTATTACTGGGAGATTTTAACGCCCAGGTTGGTAGAAATAAGGATAGATGGTATCCCAGCTTAGGTAAATTTGGTGTAGGAAAAGAAAACAGTAATGGATACAGACTTTTGCAATTTTGTAGGTATAACAATCTAGTTATAACCAATACGGTGTTTGGTCATAAAATGGCTCATAAGCTAACATGGTATTCACGTGATGGTAAGACAGCAAACCTTATTGATTATGTTATAGTAAACCGAAGACTGGCAGGATCAATACAAGATACTAGGGTATATAGGAGTGCTGTTATTGATGTTAAAAGTAAAGATCACCATCTAGTAGTATCAAAGGTTAATTTAAAGCAGAAATATCGGAAGGGTAATTACCTCCCGGGAAGTTATGATGTTAGTAGACTCCAGGAGGAGAATTTGAGAGAAACTTTCCAGGAACAGTTGAATACTAAACTTGAGAGTTTAAAATTTGATAATGTTGAAGATGGTTGGAATAATTTTAGAAAAATAATTTGTGAAGTTGCTGAAGGTGTATTAGGGAAGAAAGCTAGAACTGCAGCTAAGAATATTAGTGAAAAAGCTTTATGTTTAATAGAAAGAAGAAAGGACTTGTACAAGAATTATCTGAGTGATAGATCGCATGAAAACAAAAAAAATGTAAAGAAATTGGAGAAAGCATTGAAATATGAACTAAGGAGGTGTGAAGTGGAGGCCATGGATAAAATTGCCGAGGATTTAGAAGATGCAGCTAGACGGCATTATAGTAAAATATTGTATTGGCACGTTAACAAATTGAGAGGTAGTAGTCAATCCGGACTTGTCCCAGTTAAAGATAGGAATGGGGTGGCAATTAGCGATAAGGAAAAAGCTAAAGCGAGATGGGCCAAACATTTTGAGAAATTGACTCAGGTGGGCAGCTTCACTTACCTTGGTAGTATTATTAGTAAAGATGGTGGGAGCAGTGAAGATGTTAATAATAGAATAGCCAAGGCTCAGGGTGTTTTTTCACAGTTAAAAAAACTGGAAGAATAGGAAGATAAGTCTGCAAACCAAGATTAGAATCTTAGAAGCTACAGTGATGACAGTGGTCAAATATGGCTCTGAAGCATGGACGCTCCGAAAAGCGGATGAAGATTTGCTAGATGTTTTCCAGAGAAATTGCTTAAGGATTGTTCTGGGTACCCGGCTGACTGACCGTATTTCAAACAATAGGCTATACGAAAAATGTGGTTCAATGCCGCTTTCTAGGTCTATAATGAAAGAAAGGTTGAGGTGGTTAGGGCATGTTGTGCGGATGAAGGATGACATATTGCCAAAGATTGTTCTTTTCGGCCAACCATCTAGGGCTAAACGGAAAGCAGGTCGTCTCCGTCTGGGGTGGGAGGATGTCATAAAGATAGATTTAAAGGAAATGGGAACTTCGTGGGCGGGTGTAAAAAGGGAGGCTTTGAATAGATTGGGGTGGAGGAGGAGCGTGCGTAGCTGTGTTGGCCTCAGGCGGCTTGGTGCTGCGATGAGTTGTTAGTAGTAGTAGTAGTAGGGTGTGAATCTATATATTTGTATGTGTTTTTGTTTCTCCTACTCTCTTTGCCTGGTTGTCTGGGTGGGTGTTTGCTTCTCCCAGTGCCTGTCTCTTTCTGTTTGTATGTCTAAATCTACGTGTTTGTATGCGTTTTTGTCTCTCACTCTCTTTACCGTTGTGACTGGGTGGGTGTTTGCTTGTCCAAGTGGCTTTCTTTGTCGGTTTTTGTGTCTGCCTCTTTTGTCAGTTTGTCTGGACGGGTGTTTCCTAGTCCCACTGCTTGTCTTTGTCAGTGTGTATGGCTGAATCTATATATTTGTATGTGGTTTTTGTATCTTTCAATCTCTCTGCCTGCGTGTCTGGGCGGGTGTTTGCTTGTCACAGTGCCTGTCTCTGTCGGTTAGTATGTCTGAATCTATGTATTTGTATGTGTTTTTGTCTCTCTCACTCGCTTTGCATGTGTTTCTGGGCAGGTATTTGCTTGTTCCACTGCCTGTCTTTGTCAGTTTGTGTGTCTGATTCTATTTATTTGTATGTACTTTTATCTCTCTTACTTTCTTTGCCTGTGTGTTTGGGCAAGACTTTGCTTTTCCCAGAGCCTGTCTTTGTCTGTTTGAATACCTGAATCTATATATGTGTATGTGTCTTTGTCTCTCTCCTTCTCTTGGCTTGTGCGTCTGGGCAGGTCTTGGCTTCTTCCACTTCCTATCTTTGTCGGTTTGCAAGTCTGATTCTATGTATTTGTATATGTGTTTTTTCTCTCATTCTCTTTGCCTATGTGTCTGGGTAGTTGTTTGCTTCTCCCAGTGCCTATCTTTGTCTGTTTGTATGTCTAAATATATGGGTTTGTATGCGTGTCTTGTCTCTCACTCTCTTTGTCTCTGTGTCTTGGTTGGTGTTTGCTTGTCCCAGTGCCTCTCTTTATATGTTTGTATGTCTGAATCTATGTATTTGATGTGTTTTGTCTCGCTCACTCTTTTTGCCTGTGTGTCTGAGCAGATGTTTGCTTCTACCATTGTTTTTCTTTGTCAGTCTGTATGTCTGAATCCAAATATTTGTAGGTGTTTTTGTCTCTCACTCTCTTTATCTGTGTGTCTGGGTTGGTGTTTGCTTGTCCCGGTGCCTGTCTTTGTCAGTTTGTATGTCAGAATCTATAAATGTCTATGTGTTTTTGTTTCTCTCACTCTCTTTCCCGGTGTGTCTGGGCGGGTGTTTGCTTTTCCCAGTGCCTGTCTTTTCTGTTTGTATGTCTGAATCTATGTGTTTTTGGGCGTTTTTTGTCTCTTAATCTCTTTATCTTTTCAACTGGGTTGGTGTTTGCTCATCCCAGTGCCTGTCTTTGTATGTCTTTATGTCTTAATCTATGTATTTGTATGTGTTTTTTTCTCTCTCACTCTCTTTGCCTATGTTTTTTAGCATGTTTTTGAGTGTCCCATTGTTTTTCTTTGTCGGTTTGTATGTCTGAATCTCTATGTTTGTATGTGTTTTTGTCTCTCTCACTCGCATTATCTGTGTGTCTGGGTGAGAGTTTGCTTGTCCCACCGCCTCTTTATTGGTTTGCTTGGCTAAATCTATATATTTGTATGAGTTTTTGTCTCTCTCACTCTCTTTGCCTGTGTGTCTGGGCGGGTTTTGCTTGTCCCAGTGCCTGTATTTATCGGCTTGTATGTCTGATTCTATGTATTTTTATTTGTTTTTGTTTCTCTCGCTCTCTTTGCCTGTGCGTCTGAGCGGGTATTCTCTTTTCCCAGTGCCTATCTTTGTCTTTTTGTTTGTCTGAATATATGTGTTTGTGTGCATTTTTTTGTCTCTCACTCTCTTTGTCTGTGTGTCTGGGTTGGTGTTTGCTTGTCCCAGTGCCTGTCTTTATGTGTTTGCATGTCTGAATCTATGTACTTGTATATGTTTTGGTCTCTCTAACTCCATTTGCCTGTGTGTTTTGGCAGGCTTCTCCCAGTGTGTTTCTTTGTCGGTTCGTATGTCTGAGTCTATGGATTTGTATGTGTTTTTTTCTTTCTCACTCTATTGCCTATGTGTCTGGGCGGGTGTTTGCTCGTCCCAGTGGCTGTCTTTGTCGACATGTATGTCTGAATCTATATATTTACGTTTGTTTTTGTCTCTCTCGATCTCTTTGCTTGTGTGTCCAGGCAGCTGTTTGCTTGTCAAACAGCCTGTATTTGTCGGTTTGTATGTCTGAATGTATATATTTGTATGTGTTTAAGTCTCTCTCACTCCATTTGTGGCTGTTTGCTTCTCCCAGTGCTCGTGCTTGTCTGTTTGTATGTGTGAATCTACGTGTTTGTATGGTTTTTGTCTCTCACTCTCTTTATCTGTGTGCTTGGGTTGGTGTTTGCTTGTCCCAGTGCTTGTCTTTGTCGGTTTGTATGCCAGAATCTATAAATTACTATATGTTTTTGTTTCTCTCTCTCTCTTTTCCGTTGTGTCTTGGTGGGTATTTGCTTCTCCAAGTGCCTGTCTTTGTCTGTTTCTTTGTCTGAATCTATGTGTTTTAATGCGTTTTTTGTCTATTAATCTACAGAATAAAGAATTAAAAGATAATCTTAAAAGATAAGGAATCTTTGTGTCTGGGTTGGTTTTTGATTGTCCCAGTGCCTGTCTTTGTGCGTTTTTATGTCTGAATCTATGTATTTATATGTATTTTTGTCTCTCTCACTCTCTTTGCCTGTGTGTCTGGTCAGGTATTTGACTGTCCCAGTGTTTGTCTTTGTCGGTTTGTATGTCTGAATCTATATATTTGTGTGTGTTTTTGTCTCTCTCAATCTTTTTGCCTTTATATCTGGGCAGGTGTTTGGTTCTCCCGGTGTTTTTCTTTGTCGGTTAGTATGTCTGAATCTATATACTTGTTAGAATTTTTTTTTCTCTCTCACTCCCTTTGCCTGTGTGTCTGGGCAGGTGTTTGCTTCTCCCAGTGTTTGTCTTTATCGATTTGTTTCTCTGAATCTATTTAGTTTTCTGTGTTCTTGTCTCTCTCAATCTCTCAAGAGATTGAGAGAGAATATATAGCTTTTGAGATATATATTTATATGTGTTTTTGTCTCTCTTGATATCTTTGCCTATGTGTCTGGGCAGCTGCTTGCTTGTCAACCTGCCTGTCTTTGTCGGTTTGTATGTCTGAATCTATATATTTGTATGAGTTTGTCTCTCCCACTTTCTTTGACTTTGTGTCTGGGTTGGTGTTTGCTTGGCTCAGTGCCTATCTTTGTCGGTTCATATGTCTGAATCTATATATCTATATGTGTTTTTGTCTCTATTACTCTCTTTGCATGTGTGTTTGGGTGGGTGTGAATCTATATATTTGTATGTGTTTTTGTCTCTCTCACTCTCTTTGCATGTGTGTCTTTGATGGGTGTTTGCTTTTTCCTCTGCTTGTCTTGTTGTCGCTTTGTATGTCTGAATATATGTGTTTGTTTACGCTTCAGTCTCTCACTCTCTTTGTCTGTGCGTCTCGGTTGATTTTTACTTGTCCTAGTGCCCGTCTTTGTATGTTTGTGTGTCTGAATCTTTGCATTTGTATGTGTTTTTGTCCCTCTCACTCTCTTTGCCTGTATGTCTGAGCAGGAGTTTGCTTCACCCAGTGCTTGTCTCTGTCGGTTGGTATGTCTGAATCTATATATTCGTAGGTGTTTTTGTCTCTCTAATTCTCTTTGCCTGTATGTATGGGTGAGTGTTTGCTTGTCTCAGTGCATATCTTTGTCGGTTTGTGTGACCGAATCTTTATATTTATATGTGTTTTTGTCTCTATTACTCTCTTTGCATTTTTGTCTGGGTGGGTGAGAATCTATATATTTGTATGTCTTTTTGTCTCTCGCACTCTCTTTGCATGTGTGTCTTTGGCAGGTGTTTGCTTGTTGCACTGCCTGTCTTTGTTGGTTTTTATGTCTTAATATATGCGTTTGTATGCGTTTTTGTCTCTCACTCTCTTTGTCTGTGTGTCTGAGTTGGTTTTTGATTGTCCCAGTGCCCGTCTTTTGTATGTTTATATGTCTGAATCTATATCTTTGTAGGTGTTTTTCGTCTCTCTTGCTCTCTTTGCCTGTGTGTCTGGGTGGGTGTTTACTTGTCATTATCGGTTTGTATGTCAGAATCTATATATGTGTATGTGTTTTTTGTCTCTCTCACTCTCATTCCCTGCGTGTATTGTCGGGTGTTTGCATGTCCCAGTGCCTGTCTTTGTCGATTTGTATGTCTGAATTTATATATGTGTATGTGTTTTTTGTCTCTCTCACTCTCATTGCCTGCGTGTATTTTAGGTGTTTGCATGTCCCAGTGCCTGTCTTTGTCGGTTTGTATGTCTGAATCTATATATATGTATGTGTTTTTGTCACTCTTCTTCTCTTTGCATGTGTGTCTGGCCGAGTGTTTGCTTCTTCCACTGCCTGTCTTTATCGGATTGTATGTCTGAATCTATGTATTTCTTTTTTGTTTTGTTTTTGTTTTGTGTGTGTCTGGGTGGGTGTTTGCTTCTCCCAGTTCCTATCTTTGTCTGTTTGTATGTCTGAATATATGTGTTTGTATGCGTTTTTGTCTCTAACGCTCTTAGTCTATGTGTCTGGGTGGGTGTTTGCTTGTCCCTGTTTTTGTCTTTATATATTTGTATGTCTGACTCTATGTATTAGTATATGTTTTTGTCTCTCTCACTCATGTTGCCTCTGTGTCTGGATTGGTCTTTGCTCCCAGTGTTTTTCTTTGCCGGTTTGTATTTCTGAATCTATAAAATTGTATGTGTTTTTTTCTCTCTCGCTCTCTTTGCCTTTGTGTCTGGGCGGGTGTTTCCTTGTCCCAGTGGCTGTCTTTGTCGGTTTGTATGTCCGTATTTATATATTTATATGTATTTTTGTCTCTATTACTCTCTTTGCATTTGTTTTTGGGAGGGTGTGAATCTATATATTTGTATGTGTTTTTGTTTTTCTCACTCTCTTTGCCTGTGTGTCTGGGTGGGTGTTTGCTTCTCCCATTGCCTGTCTCTTTCTGTTTGTATGTCTAAATCTACGTGTTTGTATGCGATTTGTCTCTCACTCTCATTGCCGTTGTTACTGGGTTGGTGTTTGCTTGTCCAAGTGGCTTTCTTTAACGGTTTGTGTGTCTGCCTGTTTTGCCAGTTTGTCTGGGCGGGTTTTTCCTAGTCCCACTGCTTGTCTTTGTCAGTGTGTATGGCTGAATCTATATATTTGTATGTGGTTTTTGTATCTTTCAATCTCTCTGCCTGTGTGTCTGGGCGGGTGTTTCCTTGTCCCAGTGCCTGTCTCTGTCGGTTAGTATGTCTGAATCTATGTATTTGTATGTGTTTTTGTCTCTCTCACTCGCTTTGCATGTTTTTCTGGGTAGGTATTTGCTTGTTTCACTGCCTGTCTTTGTCGGTTTGTGTGTCTGATTCTATGTATTTGTATATATTTTTATCTCTCTTACTTTCTTTGCCTGTGTGTTTGGGCGACAGTTTGCTTGTCCCAGTGCCTGTCTTTTTCTGTTTGTATGCCTGAATCTATATATTTGTATGTGTTTTTGTCTCTCTCCTTCTCTTTGAATGTGCGTCTGGGCAGGTGTTGGCTTCTTCCACTTCCTGTCTTTGTCGGTTTGCATGTCTGATTCTATGTATTTGTATATGTGTTTTTTCTCTCATTCTCTTTGCCTGTGTGTCTGGGCTGTTGTTTGCTTCTCCCAGTGCCTATCTTTGTCTGTTTGTATGTCTGAATATATGGGTTTGCATGCGTGTCTTTTCTCTCAATCTCTTTGTCTCTGTGTCCTGGTTTGTGTTTGCTTGTCCCAGTGCCTGTTTTTATATGTTTGTATGTCTGAATCTATGTATTTGATGTGTTTTGTCTCGCTCACTCTTTTTGCCTGTGTGTCTGAGCAGATGTTTGCTTCTCCCAGTGTTTTTCTTTGTCAGCGTGTATGTCTGAATCCATATATTTGTAGCTATGTTTGTCTCTCACTCTCTTTATTTGTGTGTCTGGGTTGGTGTTTGCTTGTCCCGGTGCCTGTCTTTGTCGGTTTGTATGTCAGAATCTATAAATGTCTATATGTTTTTGTTTCTCTCACTCTCTTTCCCGGTGTGTCTGGGCGGGTGTTTGCTTTTCCTAGTGCCTGTCTTTTCTGTTTTTATGTCTGAATCTATGTGTTTTTGTGCGTTTTTTGTCTCTTAATCTCTTTATCTTTTCATCTGGGTTGGTGTTTGCTCATCCCAGTGCCTGTCTTTGTACGTTTTTATGTCTTAATCTATGTATTTATATGTGTTTTTATCTCTCTCACTCTCTTTGCCTATGTGTCTTGGCATGTTTTTGATTGTCCTATTGTTTTTCTTAGTCGGTTTGTATGTCTGAATCTCTGTGTTTGTATGTGTTTTTGTCTCTCTCACTCGCATTGTCTGTGTGTCTGGGTGAGTGTTTGCTTGTCCCACCGCCTCTTTGTTGGTTTGCATGGCGGAATGTATATATTTGTATGTGTTTTTGTCTCTATCACTCTCTTTTCCTGTGTGTCTGGGCGGGTTTGGCTTGTCCCAGTGCCTGTATTTATCGGCTTGTATATCTGAATCTATGTATTTTTAATTGTTTTTGTTTCTCTCACTGTCTTTGCCTTTGCGTCTGGGCGGGTATTCTCTTTTCCCAGTGCCTATCTTTGTGCCTATCTTTGCCTATATGTGTTTGTGTGCGTTTTTTTTGTCTCTCACTCTATTTTCTGTGTGCCTGGGTTGGTGTTTGCTTGTCCCAATTCTTCTCTTTATATGTTTGCATGTATTAATCTATGTACTTGTATATGTTTTGGTCTCTCTAACTCCTTTTGCCTGTTTGTTTTGGCAGGCTTCTCCCAGTGTTTTTCTTTGTCGGTTTCTATGTCTGAGTCTATGGATTTGTATGGTTTTTTTCTTTCTCACTCTCTTTGCCTGTGTGTCTGGGCGGGTGTTTGCTTGTCCCAGTGGCTGTCTTTGTCGGCATGTATGTCTGAATCTATATATTTACGTGTGTTTTTATCTCTCTCGATCTCTTTGCTTGTGTGTCTGGGCAGCTGTTTGCTTGTCAAACTGCCTGTATTTGTCGGTTTGTATGTCTGAATCTATATATTTGTGTGTGTTTACGTCTCTCTCACTCCATTTGCGGGTGTTTGCTTCTCCCAATGCTCGTTTTTGTCTGTTTGTATGTGTGAATATACGTGTTTGTATAGTTTTTGTCTCTCACTCTCTTTATCTGTGCGCTTGGGCTGGTGTTTGCTTGTCCCAGTGCTTGTCTTTGTCGGTTTGTATGTCAGAATTTATAAATTGCTATGTGTTTTTTTTTCGCTCACTCTCTTTTCCGGTGTGTCTTGGTGGGTATTTGCTTCTCCTAGCGCCTGTCTTTGTCTGTTTGTTTGTCTAAATCTATGTGTTTTAATTCGTTTTTTGTCTATTAATCTACAGAATAAAGAATTAAAAGATAATCTTAAAAGATAAGGAATCTTTGTGTCTGGGTTGGTTTTTGCTTGTCCAAGTGCCTGTCTTTGTGCGTTTTTTATGTCTGAATCTATGTATTTGTATGTATTTTTGTCTCTCTCACTCTCTTTAACTGTGTGTCTGCTCAGGTATTTGACTGTCCCAGTGTTTATCTTTGTCGGTTTGTATGTCTGAATCTATATGTTTGTATGTGTTTTTGTCTCTCTCATCTCTTTGCTTGTGTGTCTGGGTGGGCCTTTTGCATGTCCCAGTGCCGGTCTCTGTCGGTTTGTATGTCTGAATCTATATATTTGTATGTGTTTTTGTCTCTCTCACTCGCTTTGCATGTGGTTCTGGGTGGGTGTTTGCTTATTCCACTGCTTGTCTTTGTCTCTCTCCCTCTCTTTGCATGTGTGTCTGGGTGGGTTTTCCCTTTTTCCCAGTGGCTGTCTTTGTCGGTTTGAATGTCTGAACCTATATATTTATTTGGGTTTTTGTCTCTCTCACTCTCTTTCCACTGGTGTCTTGGTGGGTGTTTGCTTGTCCCACTGCCTGTCTTTATTGATTTGTATGGCTGAATCCATATATTTGTATGAGTTCTTGTCTCTGTCCCTCTCTTTGTCTGTGTGTCTGGGCAGGTGTTTGCTTGTCCAAGTGCCTGTCTCTGTCGATTTGTATGTCTGAATCTATATTTTTGTTTGTGTTTTTGTCTCTCTCACTCGCTTTGCATGTGTTTCTGGGCCGGTGTTTGCTAGTTCCAGTGCCTGTCATTGTCGGTTTGTGTGTCTGATTCTATGTACTTATATGTGTATTTGTTTCTCTCAATCTCTTTGCCTGTGTTTCTGGGCAGGTGTTTGCTTCTCCCAGTGCCTGTCTTTGTCTGTTTGTATATCTGAATCTATGCATTTGTATGTGTTTTTTCTCTTAATCTCTTTATCTTTGTGTCTGGGCCAATGTTTTTGTTCCAGTGCCTGTCTTTGTCTGTTTGTAAATCTGAATCTATCTATTTGTATGCGTTTTTTTTCTTTCAATCTCTTTATCTGTGTGTCTGGGCCGGTGTTTGCTTGTTCCAGTGCCTGTCTTTGTCGATTTGTATGTCTGAATCTATATTTTTGTTTGTGTTTTTGTCTCTCTCACTCGCTTTGCATGTGTTTCTGGGCCGGTGTTTGCTAGTTCCAGTGCCTGTCATTGTCGGTTTGTGTGTCTGATTCTGTGTACTTGTATGTGTATTTGTTTCTCTCAATCTCTTTGCCTGTGTTTCTGGGCAGGTGTTTGCTTCTCCCAGTGAAAGTCTTTGTCTGTTTGTATATCTGAATCTATGCATTTGTATGCGTTTTTTTCTCTCAATCTCTTTATCTTTGTGTCTGGGCCAATGTTTGCTTGTTCCAGTGCCTGTCTTTGTCGGTTGGTGTGTCTGATTCTATGTACTTTTATGTGTTTTTGTTTATCTCACTCTCTTTGCTTGTGTGTCTGGGCGGGTGTTTGCTTGTCCCATTACATGTCTTTGTCTGTTTTTATGTCTGAACCTATGTGTTTTTATGCATTTTTGTCTGTCATTCTCTTTATCTGTGTGTCTGGGTTGATGTTTGCTTGTCACAGTGCCCGTCTTTGTCGGTTTTCATGTAAGAATCTATATATTTCTATGTGTTTTTGTTTTTCTCACTCTCTTTGCCTGTGTGTCTGGGCGGGTGTTTGCTTCTCCCAGTGCCTGTCTTTGTCTGTTTGTATGTCTGAATCTACGTATTTGTATGCGTTTTTGTCTCTCAATCTCCTTATTTTTGCGTCTGAGTTTTTGTTTGCTTATCCCAGCGCCTGTCTTTGTATGTTTGTATGTCTGAATCTATGTATTTGTATGTGTTTTTGTCTCTTTCACTCTCTTTGCCTGTGTGTCGGGGCAGGTGTTTGCCTGTCCCAGTGTTTGTCTTTGTCGGTTTGTATGTCTAAATCTATATGTTTGTGCCTTTCTCACTCTCTTTGCCGGTGTGTCTGGGCGGGTGTTTGCTTCTCCCAGTGCCTGTCTTTGTCTGTTTGTATGTCTGAATCTACGTATTTGTATGCGTTTTTGTCTCTTACTCTCTTTATGTTTTTGTCTGGGATGGTGTTTGCTTGTCCAAGTGGCTGTCTTTTTCGGTTTGTATGTCTGAATATATGTATTTGCATGTGTCTGTGTCTCTCTCGCTCTCTTTGCCTGTGTGTCTGGGTGGGTGTTTGCTTGTCCCAGTGCCCATCTTTGTTGGTTTGTAGGTCTGAATCAATATAATCGTATGTTTTCATCTCTTTATCGAAAAATATACAATGTAAAAATGATTAATTTGAAGAATATATCTAAAACAACTTGGAAGTAAACCTCTGTTTATCTATATATTAAAAATATCCTCATGAAAAATCATTACCATGGAAAAGCACATCCATGATAACAAATATACCTTTGAAAAATGATTCATTTGAAAGATACCCCCAAAACAACAGTAGACCTCAGTTTATCGATATATTAAAATGTACCCGTGAAAATTATTACCCATGGAAAAATATATCCATGGAAAAAAGTAACACCCTGGAAAAATGATTAATTGGAAAAATATATCTAAAACAACTTGGAAGAAGACCCCTATTTATTGATAAATTTTTATAATATCCTCATGAAAAATAATTGACCATGGGAAAATATATACATTAAAAAAATAAACTTTGGAAAAAATGATTCATTTGAAAAGTATACCCAAAACAGCTCGGAATTAGACCAGTGTTTATCAATATATTAAAAATATCCTCATGAAAAATGGTAACCCATGGAAAAATATATCAATGAAAAACATATCTTGGAAAAATGATTCATTTGAAAAATAAACCCAAAATAACTTCGAAGCAGACATCTATTTTTTGATATATTAAAAATATCCTCATGAAAAATAAAACTCATGGAAAAATATATCCATGAAAAAATATATTTTGGAAAACTGATTCATTTGAAAAATAAGCCCAACATAAATTGGAAGTAGAACTGTATTTATCGATATATTAAAAATATCCTCATAAAAAATAATTACCCATGGAAAAATTTAACCATGAAAAAAAATACCATGGACAAATATATCCATGAAAAAATATACTATGGAAAAATGATTCATTTGAAAAATATACCCAAAACAACTTGGGAGTAGACCTCGGTTTATCGATATATTAAAAATATCCTCATGAAAAATAATTATTCATGGAAATATATCCATTAGCAAACAATTACCTTGGACAAATAAATCATTAGCAAAATACATCCAAAACAACTTGCAAGTAGACGTTTGTTTATCAATACATTAAAAATATTCTCATGAAAAATAATTATACATTGAAAATATATCCATGAAAAAAATATATCTAGGAAAAATAATATATAGTACCATTGAAATAACTGAATAAATAATAAAAAAATAAAAGTTTAATAATTTCCAAGTCCAAAAAAAAATTCAGTCCAAAGAGAAGTGCTACTACAAACATTATTTTTTTAATAGTAAAAGTCAACACTAACATATCTATATCATTCTCATTTTGTATTTCAAAAATATTTAATATAATTTTTTTGTTTAAGTGTATTTTATGGCATTTTAAGTCATCTAAGAAAAATTTGAAAAAATTTCTATGCTAAAAGAAATATAAAAAATAAAAATAAAAGTTATAAAAATTAAACTTAAAAATAAAGTATAAAAATGGGGGAGGGGCCAATAGTCTGGGGAGGAGTATTGGGGCCCTTGGGAGCTGGACTCACTGGTGGTTTGGGTCCTTGGTGGCTAGGATCCTTTGTGGTTGGGGTCCTTGATGATTAGGGTCCTTCATGGATGGGGTCATTAGTGGTTCAAAGCCAAAACCACCTTACTACTTGATTTGTAAGGATTGTTCTGGATTTATATATTAAAATTCATTTCTCGGCACAACAACTTTTTTTCAAATTTAGGCATACTCCAGTACCAAACAATATTTTATATTAGCCATACTCCTCATTTGATACTTGTGTATTATAGCGACCACAGCCAAGAAGTGAAGTTATGTCAATCGAATCAATCGACTTGTGAAATTAAATATATTCTAATCATATTCTGACATTTATATAATGTGGCGTGGGAGACACAATTCCTCCAGAATTACCTTTATTTGATAAGTAATTAAAATTTCAACCCTTTATGTCACTATTCCCTCAGACTTACTTTTAGTTGATAAGCAATTGAAATTTCAACCCATAAGCGTACTTGAATCAAATGAATTCTGAAGATTGAATATATCTTGATATTCTTTCTCAGGTATGAACTATGCAAATCAGATACCTTTCTGTATTACGGAATAAATTATGTAATTTCAGTCTATTGACACAGTCTACTCCCTCAGGCTGTTATATCAGTATATCTTGATAGCCTGAAAATATCGTCCTCTGGTCATTTTATATGACCTAGTTCAGCATTGCATCCAGCTTTTGGATCAAACATAAATGGTTCCTTTCAACTACGTTCAACAAAATGGCTATATCAAAATGTTGATCCGAAGTGTTTAGGGAAATGATGGGCTTGGGGGGGGGTATTCGCCCTCCGATCACTTCTGCCTATTAATAAGGGCACTAGCCCTCTCAATTCCCTATTGAATGAGCCCCTTTTTAAGTTTTTACGACAACATCTTATATAAAACCTCATATGCCCACAGGGCATAACTTACAACCTTTGCCCAGGAGGTTTTGGGGGGTTTGTCATCCTCAAAGAGATAATTTCCTGACCTTTCAACCACGTTGAACCAAATGGTAATCTCAAAATTTTGATTGACTGTGTTCGGGGAAATGGTGGGCGTGAGAGGGGGGTTAGTTGCCCTCCAATCACTTTTGACTATTAAAAAGGGCAATAGCCCTTTCAATTTTAAATCGAATGAGCCGTTTTTGAAGTTTCTAAGACAACACTTTATACAAAAAGCCTTATATGCTTCGATGGCATAACTTACAAACTTAGACCTGAGGGCTTGGGGGGGGGTGTCATACTAAAAGACACAATTTCGAGACCCTTCAACTACGTTCAACAAAATGGCTGTATCAAAATGTTGATCAGAGGTGTCTAGGGAAATAATGGGCGTGGGGAGGGCATTCACCCACTGATCGCTTTTGACTATTAATAAGGGTACTAGCCCTATAAATTCCAAATTGAATGAACTCTTTTTAAAGTTTTACGAAAAAACCTTCTATAAAAAACCTTATATGCCTGCAAGGCATAACTTACAACCTTTGCCCAGGGGCCTGGTTCTTTTTGAAGTTTATACGACAATAATTTCTGTAAAAAGCCTTATATAACCTGAGGACACAACTTACAACCCTTGCCCTGAAGGTTGTAGGGGGGGGGGCCTTCAAAGACCTCAAAGACTTAATTTCCAGAACTTTAAATTACGTAAGGGCACTAGCCCTCTCAAATTTTTGGTTGAATGTGTTCGGGGAAATGGTGGGCGTGAGAGGGGGGTTAGTTGCCCTCCAATCACTTTCGACTATTAAAAAGGGCACTAACCCTTTCAATGTCTAATCTAATGAGCCTTTTTGAAGTTTCTACGACAATAGTTTCTATAAAAGCCTTATATACCCCGAGGGCATAACTTACTTCCTTTACCCCGAGGGTTGGGGGAGGGGTCCTCAAAGACCTCAAAGACTAAATTTTCAGGCCTGTAAACTACGTTGAACAAAATTTCTATCTCGAAATTTTATTGGATGAGTTTGGGGAAATGGTGGGGGTGAGAGGGGGGTAAGTTGTATCACTCACTTTTGACTATTAAACAGGACACTAGCCCTTTCAATGTCCAATCGATTGAGCGCTTTTTGAAGTTTGTAAAACAACGCTTTCTATAGAAATCATATATGCCCAACGGCACAACTTACAACCCTTTACCCTGAGGACTGTAGGAGGGGGGGGGGGTGTCATCCTCAAAGACCGAATTTCCAGAACTTTGAACTGCGTTGAACAAAATGGCTATCTCAAAATTTTGTTTGGATGTGTTTGGGGAAATGGTGGGCGTGAGAGTAGTAAGGTCATAACAGATACTGAACTAGGTACAGAACTAGATCATATAGAGCAAAAAGAACCATTTATGTTTGATCCAAAAGCTGTATGCAATACTGAACTAGGTCATATAAAATGACCAGAGAACGATATTTTCAGGCTATCAAGATATACTGATATAATAGCTTGAGGGACTAGACTGTGTCAAGAGACTGAAATTACATAATTTATTCCGTAATACAGAAAGGTATCTGATTTGCATAGTTCATACCTGAGAAGAATATCAAGATATATTCAATATTCAGAATTCATTTGATTCAAGTACGTTTATGGGTTGAAATTTCAATTGCTTATCAACTAAAGGTAAGTCTGAAGAAATAGTGACTTAAAGAGTTGAAATTTTAATTACTTATCAAATAAAGGTAATTCTGGAGGAATTGTGTCTCCCACGCCACATTATATAAATGTCAGAATATGATTAGAATATATTTAATTTCACAAGTCGATTGATTCGATTGACATAACTTCACTTCTTGGCTGTGGTCGCTATAATACACAAGTATCAAATGAGGAGTATGGCTAATATAAAATATTGTTTGGTACTGGAGTATGCCTAAATTTGAAAAAAAAGTCGTTGTGCCGAGAAATGAATTTTAATATATAAATCCAGAACAATCCTTACAAATCAAGTAGTAAGGTGGTTTTGGCTTTGAACCACTAATGACCCCATCCATGAAGGACCCTAATCATCAAGGACCCCAACCACAAAGGACCCTAGCCACTAAGGACCCCAACCACCAGTGAGTCCAGCTCCCAAGGGCCCCAATACTCCTCCCCAGACTCTTGGCCCCTCCCCCCTTTTTTCACACTTTATTTTTAAGTTTAATTTTTATAACTTTTATTTTTATTTTTTATATTTCTTTTAGCATAGAAATTTTTGTCAAATTTTTCTTAGATGACTTAAAATGCCATAAAATACACTTAAACAAAAAAAATTATATTAAATATTTTTGAAATGCAAAATGAGAATGATATAGATATGTTAGTGTTGACTTTTACTATTAAAAAAATAATGTTTGTAGTAGCACTTCTCTTTGGACTGAATTTTTTTTGGACTTGGAAATTATTAAACTTTTATTTTTTTATTATTTATTCAGTTATTTCAATGGTATTATACATTATTTTTCCAAGATATATTTTTTTCATGGATATATTTTCAATGTATAATTATTTTTCATGAGAATATTTTTAATGTGTTGATAAACAAACGTCTACTTGCAAGTTGTTTTGGATGTATTTTGCTAATGATTTATTTGTCCAAGGTAATTGTTTGCTAATGGATATATTTCCATGAAAAATTATTTTTCATGAGGATATTTTTAATATATCGATAAACCGAGGTCTACTCCCAAGTTGTTTTGGGTATATTTTTCAAATGAATCATTTTTCCATAGTATATTTTTTCATGGATATATTTGTCCATGGTATGTTTTTTTCATGGTTATATTTTTCCATGGGTAATTATTTTTCATGTGGATATTTTTAATATATCGATAAATACAGTTCTACATCCAATTTATGTTGGGCTTATTTTTCAAATGAATCAGTTTTCCAAAATATATTTTTTCTTGGATATATTTTTCATTGAGTTTTATTTTTCATGAGGATATTTTTAATATATCAAAAAATACATGTCTACTTCGAAGTTATTTTGGGTTTATTTTTCAAATGAATAATTTTTCCAAGATATGTTTTTTCATTGATATATTATTCCATGGGTTACTATTTTTCATGAGGATATTTTTAATATATCGATAAACACTGGTCTAATTCCGAGCTGTTTTGGGTATACTTTTCAAATGAATAATTTTTTCCAAAGTTTATTTTTTTCATGTATATATTTTCCCATGGTCAATTATTTTTCATGAGGATATTATAAAAATTTATCAATAAATAGAGGTCTACTTCCAAGTTGTTTTAGATATATTTTTCAAATTAATCATTTTTCCAGGGTGTTACTTTTTTCCATGGATATATTTTTCCATGGGTAATTATTTTCACGGGTACATTTTAATATATCGATAAACTGAGGTCTACTGCTGTTTTGGGGTATCTTTCAAATGAATCATTTTTCAAAGGTATATTTGTTATCATTGATGTGCTTTTCCATGGTAATGATTTTTCATGAGGATATTTTTAATATATAGATAAACAGAGGTTTACTTCCAAGCTGTTTTAGATATATTCTTCAAATTAATCATTTTTACATTGTATATTTTTCAATAAAGAGATGAAAAAACATACGATTATATTGATTCAGACCTACAAACCAACAAAGATGGGCACTGGGACAAGCAAACACCCACCCATACACACAGGCAAAGAGAGTGAGAGAGACACAGACACATGCAAATACATATATTCAGACATACAAACCGAAAAAGACAGCCACTTGGACAAGCAAACACCATCCCAGACAAAAACATAGAGAGAATAAGAGACAAAAACGCATACAAATACGTAGATTCAGACATACAAACAGACAAAGACAGGCACTGGGAGAAGCAAACACCCGCACAGACAGACAGGCAAAGAGAGTGAAAAAGGCACAAACATATAGATTTAGACATACAAACTGACAAAGACAAACACTGGGACAGGCAAACACCTGCCCCGACACACAGGCAAAGAGAGTGAAAGAGACAAAAACACATACAAATACATAGATTCAGACATACAAAACGAGGAACTCAGTTGTATGAATGATTTGTGTCGTTCTATCAATAAAAGAATTTCCGCTCGCAAAAAAGGAGCCTTTCATTTCAACTATTCAAAGGAACAGGGCAAGATCTACATTAGTTCACCCATTGTCAATGAAAAGGTCATCCTCAATGATAATCTAAAAGATGTTCTTGGCTTTAAACTTAATATAATCAAAGGTAAAAGTGCCAGGAGCACTCATATTTATTTTGCTGACTACCCATCTGACTCCTCCTGGGACACTTGTATATTTCTCTATGCTTCATTTGTTGAAATACCCAGAGTTGGTAATTTAAATGTCCCCCTCCTACGTGTTCTTGAACCAAAAAAACCATGAACATGTTCATCACTATAATATAAAGCATCTTCATTATGTTCCTGTAAACATTCATATTTTTGAACTTTGTCAGTTAACACTAAGAAGTGAATTGGGTGATCCTCTAACAATAACAAAAGGTTTAGCTGTGATTACACATCATTTTCGACCCATTGTCACTGCCTAAGATGAACAATAAAAGAATTCCATTTGTCTGTCCTGATATTGACGGCTATGATGGTGTTCTGAGTCCTTGTCAAATAGGTCATAGATTGGACTATTACAAGGGGTATACTACAATGTCTGGCTATGGTCTTGGTAGCTGGTTTGCTTGTTTGCTATGTATGTAAAATTGTTTACTAATAAAAAATTGCTTAAAAGGGACGATCAGTACGTGTGAAGGAGATGAGGACGTCCAGAGGACGATGATGAAACCCATGAGGACGTCCAGGACATATCATTACCAACATTTTGTTTAGTTAATATTTAAACGCTTAGGTTGAACAACTCAATATTAGTTAACAAGGCAAAATATGTTGTCATATACCTAAAATCCCGTTTTCTCCGGCTTAGTTGTTTCTCTTAATTGACAGATGACTGTAAGAAGGGTCTTTTATTATTTAATCATTAACGTGAATAAGGTGAACACTATCAAAAACACTTGGGTAGAACACAGCAGTAATGTACACAAGATGAGCATTACTAATGATACTTAAGTAGAGTCCTGAATTCTTATTTTTCTTAAATTTGAAGCTATTTAACTTTACAGGCGTGATCCTTTCTAATTGTCCTGCAAGAGAAGGAAAGACTACAAGGAGGAAAACAAAAAATAATAACGAAAGAAAAGAGAGGCAATAAGAATGCTACATAAATTAAAACTACTGCGCTAGTAGAAATTTAAGCCTGTGCGAGTTTGGATAACTCCCGGGATTTCACAAACAAGGTTCTTATTGCCTCATCCCTAAATCCGTTGAAAGGCAAGATTTAACTTGTGCTTCATTGATAACTAAATAAAAGTTTAGTTTCTTTGGTTTAGTAAATTTTATTTTATTTTTTTCATTTTCTTTCGAAGGAATCATATTTGATTTTCTATATATCTGATTTTTGGCCTTCTAAGGACCAGCACATAATTTGCAGCTTACTGAAAAGAAATACATTTTAAAAGCTTTCTCTTTCTAAAGTTTAATAAATCTAAAGTTATTAAACCCTATCCAGTTTGTTCAACGTAGTTGAAAGTTCGGGAAATTAGGTCTTTAAGGATGACAACCCCCCCCCCTAAACCCTCAGGTCAAGGGTTGTAAGTTATACCCTTGGGGCTAATAAGGCTTTTATAGAAAGCATGGGCTTTATAGACTTCGGAGGAGGCTCATTGGATCGGTAATTAGACGCTCTAGTGCTCTTTTTAAGAGTCAAAGTGATCGGAGGGTACCTAAGCCCCCCCCACACACACACACACACACATACACACATACCCACGTTGTATTGTCGCAAAATATGTCTAATATAAATTTTGAGATAGCCATTCTATTCAAAATAGTCTAAATATCATATAACAACGCATTTGGGGTTGAAACAAACCCCAGATATTAGGTGCAAAGGCTGTAAGTTATGTCCAGGGGGTATATAAGGTTTTTATGGAAGGGATGGTTGTTTAACTTTAGAAGAGGCACAGTCTTTTTCCCTGAAAAAGACTATGTCGATATAAAACGAACAGAAATTAAAATTAATAAGAAACTGAAAAAATCAAAATTAATTAAGATTTTAAGAAATAAATATGAGCATATGTATATTAAACTGACAATACACATTTTTTCTGTAAATTCATTTGAACTTTTTCAGTAAAGTACAAATTATATTCTGGCTTTTAAAAATCATAGGGTTTTAGAACCCTACACATGCTAATTTCTGCTCGTTTTGAGTTTGACTATGTTATTTATTTTAGTTTCTGTTTTTTGGGGGTTTCATTTATCTATTGATACTGATTTGTGGTAGTTTTATGCTTGGTATATTATTTGATTCTATTTTTGTTCATTTTTGGTTTATTTGAGTTCTTGACCTTTTTTTGAAATACTTATTTTAAAAAAAAAACTTTTTAGTTAATTACAGAAAAAAAAATTTATGAATGACAGTTTAGCGATTGACAGTTTATATACACGCTGTTATCCATTCCGGAAAGTTTGAATAACTTTAGATTTATTAAACTTAAGAAAGAGAAAGCTTTTAAAATGCATTTCTTTTCAGTAAGCTGCAAATTATGTGCTGGTCCTTAGAAGGCCAAAAATCAGATATATAGAAAATCAAATATGATTCCTTCGAAAGAAACTGAAAAAAATAAAATAAAATTTACTAAACCAAAGAAACTAAACTTTTATTTAGTTATCAGTGAAGCACAAATTAAATCTTGCCTTTCAACGGATTTAGGGATGAGGCAATAAGAACCTTGTTTGTGAAATCCCGGGAGTTATCCAAACTCGTACAGGCTTAAATTTCTACTAGAGCAGTAGTTTTAATTTATGTAGCATTCTTATTGCCTCTCTTTTCCTTCGCTATTTATTTTTTGTTTTCCTCCTTATAGTCTTTCCTTCTCTTGCAAGACAATTAGAAAGGATCACGCCTGTAAAGTTAAATAGCTTCAAATTTAAGAAAAATAAGAATTCAGGACTCTACTTAAGTATCATTAGTAATGCTCACCTTGTGTACATTACTGATGTGTTCTACCTAAGTGTTCTTAATAATATTCACCTTATTCACGTTAATGCTTAAACAATAAAAGACCCTTCTTACAGTCATCCGTCAATTAAGAGAGACAACTACGCCGGAGAAAACGGGATTTTAGGTATATGACAACATATTTTGCCTTGTTAACTAACATTGAGTCGTTCAACCTAAGCGTTTAAATATTAACTAAACAAAATGTTGGTAATGATATGTCCTGGACGTCCTCATGGGTTTCATCATCGTCCTCTGGACGTCCTCATCTCCTTCACACGTACTGATCGTCACTTTTAAGCAATTTTTTATTAATAAACAATTTTACATACATAGCAAACCTGCAAACCAGCTACCAAGACCATAGCCAGACATTGTAGTATATCCCTTGTAATAGTCCAATCTATGACCTATTTGACAAGGACTCAGAACACCATCATAGCCGTCAATATCAGGACAGACAAATGGAATTCTTTTATTGTTCATCTTAGGCAGTGACAATGGGTCGAAAATGATATGTAATCACAGCTAAACCTTTTGTTATTGTTAGAGGATCACCCAATTCACTTCTTAGAGTTAACTGACAGAGTTCCAAATATGAATGTTTACAGGAACATAATGAAGATGCTTTATATTATAGTGATGAACATGTTCATGGTTTTTTTTTGGTTCAAGAACACGTAGGAGGGGGACATTTAAATTACCAACTCTGGGTATTTCAACAAATGAAGCATAGAGAAATATACAAGTGTTCGAGGAGAGGTCAGATTGGTAGTCAGCAAAAATAATATTAGTGCTCCTGGCACTTTTACTATTGATTATATTAAGTTTAAAGCCAAGAACATCTTTTAGATTATCATTGAGGATGACCTTTTCATTGACAATGGGTGAACTAATGTAGATCTTGCCCTGTTCCTTTGAATAGTTGAAATGAAAGGCTCCTTTTTTGCGAGCGGAAATTCTTTTATTGATAGAACGACACAAATCATTCATACAACTGAGTTCCTCGTATGTTAATTCAACATATGGTTAATCCAACCAATTTATCTTTTGAATTTTATGTTGTACACCAGCAGCTGGTGGCCAATCATGGGGTCTAATTTTTATATCATATATGCGATCTTTTCTCTGGATATCATAGGTATTTTTGAGAATAAAGTCGACAAGAGCCACTTCATATGCACCATCGCATTCGATGGTTGGAGAGAGTTTCGTCCAAAAATCACTTGTTTTATTCAAATCATTGTAGAGAGGGTCGGAGACGTTGGACCTAAATGCTACATAAAAATCATTGGGCATTGTTAATGTCTTCAACACGAATCCTAGAATCAAAATCAAAGTTTTATCCTAGCCAACGAACCAGTAACTGTTTCTTGCCCCTGCGAGTAAGGCTCTTTAATATCTTTTCAATTTGATAAATTTCACTACTGTTTCTAACCTTTTGTAGTTCATAGTCATAAAACGCCGAGAATCTCTTTATATTTGGTGTTTCGCAGGCGATAAATTATGAGTTTGGTGTCTAGGATTTTTGCCACTTTAAAAAGTTCAGTGGACCGCAAGTAATTGCCCTTTTCAAAAACATTAGTTGTTCTATTAATTCCAACAGTATCACCAACTTTGAATTTTTGCTTCACAATCATTTCATTGGAATATTTTTTAAGAAAAGTATGAAATGTATTATGATCAGAATCATGAACTTCCGTTGGGGTTGAGTTGGACAACGATCGATGGGGTTGTTGATTATAAATCAACATGATTTTATCTAAATCATGAATAAAAGCAGGTGTATTTTTCAATGTACAATATCTTGAAATTAAAAGTCAAATAGTTCTTATCAATCTTTCGGCCAATGCAGCCTTTATAGGACTGTAACTTGATAGAGCATTGTATTATATTTCATTAGTACTTTTTAGACATGTGGATTAACAAACTCACCACCCCGATCCATTTGAATTTTTTTATACGAATTTTATTCAAGAATACTTTCTATAGCCTGAGAAACTTCAACACCTCTCTTTGTCCGCAATGGAATGGCATACGCATAGCGACTAAAAACACTGATTGCAAGTAGGATTTACTTGTATGGTGTATTGTGACGCCTTTGAATCTAACCTAGAGTTAAGAGATCTGCTTGTATTATTTGCAGTGGGATAAAAGCATTAGTTTTTCGATAATAAATAGCACGAAGCCTATAATTTCTATGCAGAGTGTAACTTAATTCATTTTTGAGATAGTCTTGTACACTTTTAGTGTGAACACCAGTGACTTTGGAAAGAGTGGTGGGGGTACTTAAACTTCCCACTTCACCAACCTTTTCATAAGCACATTTCAGAACTTCAACCATTTTGAACGCAAACAGGTAGTGTAACGTCCATTACCCTTTTGTATAGTAGTGGGTGATAATGGTGACGTTTATTTGATATCTATAAATTTCCGCTTTTGTCGAACTATCGGCAGTCTCGTCCTCTTCATTGTCAAATCAATGTTTCCACTATGTGTGCTAGTATTTTCCAAGATTGATTTCAAATCTTCACCTGTTTATTCTTCTTCTTCTTCTTCTTCTTTTAATGTTGATGATGATGATGATGATGATGGCAATTGACTATTATCATTTATTTTTTTTAGAATTTTCCTATTGCTAATAAGACTTTAGGGGAATGTTAATGTATTTAGAAAGTTGTATAGATGAGTGTCAAATGATAAAAGTCCTTTACGATTTGTAACCTTATAAATTTGTAACCTTAACCTTATATATCATAGATTAAATCAAGTAGATTATAACTCTTCCCTTGTATTATAATTCGTTTCCCATTGCTATCAACTTGAATATGATCTTTACTACTTTCCATGAGATATGTTATGAGTCGTTTACTTTGTTCACGATATAAGTTTGGCATTATAGTTCCAATGCTCGACACAATTGAATCCAATTCCTCCTTCTTTAATTGTATTCCAGCAGCAGTAGAAGAATCCTGAAGAGATGGTTCTTTTTGGTGATCAATCACACTCACATTGATTGGTCTCGCGCGATAGGGCTTGTGTTTGTCCACTCGGTGAAGTGCATCTTGAAGTAAAAGTATTTTTTTTATCATCGTCAATATTCTCATTGTTAATGAACTTACTCAATTTGTCCTCAAAGTGTTCCACTGGTGAAAGAGCGAGTTCTATTGGAGTAAATTTATAGGGTTTAGTCTTCTAGAGGAAACTGTTTAAAAGTTCTGCAATTATTTGCAGTAAAAGTGTAAAAAAGCCACCACCCGCCCGAAGAAGACGTTTCCTTTAAAAAATTTTCCTTTCATTTTACAAGCCAATGCACGTACAATGGAACGATGTTGCTTTGCCTGTTGCTTAACTACTTCTGACAGTTGATTATTGCCCTCAATGAAATTTAAACAAAGTTCAGATATTAGATTAATGAAATCTTTGTCAACACCATGTTTGAGTATGGCTTTCCTAAGTTGAGCTTTTGAAGTGCTTAGAGTGGAAAATAAATGTCTATTTTCATGTAGTTTCTTCAGTGTCATGGTGGCGACTAATAGTCTTTTTTACCGTTCACTGGAAGATATACTGTAATTTCATTGTCAAAAAATCTGCCACTAGACGTAAATACTCGGGTGTATTTTGATTAAGATCCAATAGAATGTAGCCATAGGGTTTATTAGTCACCTGATTGTACGCTGAAGGTAGAAATTTGGGGGCGCCGGGATATATTTGTTTATTGAGAGTTATTGTCGAGCTAGAATCACGAACAATTCTGTTGATGATGTACTAGGTACAGTTCAAAGCAAGTGTTCACATACATTTGCTCTGAAGAAAGAGATTGTGTAGAAGTAGAGTAACAGAAATCAGTGCATGATGTGAGCGAACATTAAACAATTTTAGCATTTCCTGGGACCGTTGTTCAATGGATTCAGATAAATCGTCAATAATCAGCCAATAGTTTGATTCATTAATGTCAAAAACACCAAGTCCCTGTATTAATTGTATCTGCACCACCCCCGATGTAGCAATAGCCTTTATTTTATTGTATGACTCCTGCCAAATACTGTAGCAATAATTGATTTTTTTCGGCTTTTCCATAAACATTTTATCACAATTTTTAATTATTTTAGTTAAGAGTGTCGTTTTGCCTGACAATGATGGACCACACAGAAACGATCTGAATGGTGTTTTAAATTGATACATATTGCTGTTCACTTCAACAGCTCCAATACAACTAACTGTAAACTATAGATGTCTAATGACTAAATAATTTCCCTGCTACTACTCCGTTCAAGAATAATAAGAAGACGAATAACACCAATAAAGAATCACATTTTCTTCTATTTTTAACATAAAATCAGCAGTTTACAAATAGTAATAACAATGCAATTAGAAAAAAGAACTTTAAACAAAAAAATATATAATCAAGATTTTTTTATTTATTTATTTACAACAAAAAACAAAAACATTTATTTCAAATAGGCACTAGGAAACAGCACTTATTTATTAAACAATAAATACACATAATATCACACTTTTTTTTATTTATAATTAAAAAATACAACATTTATTTGAAATATGCACTGGGGAAAAAACACTTTTTTACTAAACAAGAAATACTCTTAAAATAATATTACTTTTTTATAAAAAATACATTTAATAAACAACATTTTTAATTTTAAATTGGGTCCCCCCACCCCCTGGGGGCGGCCACTGCGGTGGCCGAAGGCTGAGGTAGCAGCTGTGATAGCCGAGCCGGAAAGCGTGGGGGACCCACTGTGGCGGGCTGGGGGCCAGGCCAGGAACATTAAATTATGAAGAAATATATCAACCTTGGATGAGCATATATTGAAAATTTATTAATTATTGATAGGAAAAAAAATTCCCAAAACCACCCACCACCCACCCTGTATTATGAATGAATTTAAGTTAATTTATTTATAGACCGAGTTTATAAGTTAATTTATTCAGACCGAGTTGAATGTATAGAGTTTTCTATACTCTATACATTCAATTCGATCTGAAATTATATAGTGTCCCTGTGGAAGTACCTTCACACCATCCTCAAGTTCACAAACTTTGTCTGATATGGCCAACATGGCGCTTTTCTCAATTCTAACTGTGTAGTTTTTTAATTATTAAGAGCGAATCGCCATGACTTTCACTCTTGGGACTAAACTACGTTCCACACAGTTTCTATAAACACTCATATTGGAATTATTTTTTACAAAGTGCGTAGGCACTCCCTTGCAAACTTGTTTGATATCCTTGTCGTGCGTTTCCACACAGTAAACCTTTGGCCTAGGAAACACACCACTGGATATCAGATCGCTTCCCGATTCAGATTTTAACATTAAAAATTGATTTTGGGCCTGGCGTTTCCCTAGTTCTGGATAGAGGGATTCATTCCAGTTGGCGTAGTCCATCCGCGAGCTAATGTACTCTCCATTTTCCAAATCATTCAAAAAATTTTTAGTTTTAAATTTTAACAGGAGTGAATCAACGTCTCCATAACACATTTGAACTTGTCCCTAAATCGGCCATTGTACCTTGCAACATTATAATAAAATGACAACATGAGTTTTTTTTTTATTTCCGTTATTTCACTCCCGCCTGCAATATTTTTATTTAAAAAACGTTCCTTTTCTTGCGATGTAGGAGCACCATATTAGAGTCTATGATTGTGAAAGGTGTGAAGTTTGGGTCGGTGATGATTCAAACAGAATCTTTGGGATTGGTTACAAAGTCACAGCAACTTCTGTTTCGTACGCTTTCGCACATTTTACCGAAGGCTGAGTTAAAAAGTAGTTTACAGATTTCCTTTTCAACCTTTGTTTTCGCTGTGAAAGTTTACTGACGAAGGTGTCAATAAACGTTTTCATCTAGGGCTTTTGCTCAAATTGGAAGGCTCTATGAATCTTTGTGACTTTGAAACCATTTTACACCATCCATCTCAATACCACGTGATGAACAAAGAAATTCTGTTTCGGGTTAAAGTCAGCAGTAAGTTTTTAATTTGAAGGCACCCAGTGCATAGTCCCATCCTTCACTAAAGATAAATTGTAGGGACTCAGAGAGTCCTTCCCACCGGTCTATTTATACACGGAAAAACAAAGTCTTTTACCGTGTCATGGATTTCCATGAGTATTTTACCATTAATTTCAAAAAAACAATCCCTGCACCCCATTCTCCTCAACGGTAACAATGTTGGGGAAATTCGAAGAAAAGGATTGTTAAGCCATTTTTAATTGCCACAAGGCAAACAGTAGTGAGGCCTCGCCAACGGATAAAGGGAATTCATATCCAAAAAGCTGCATCTGACTTTTCATCGGTGTGCTGTCCGGTCGGATCAGTTTTCAAAATATGGTCCCTGTGAAAAACATACCCACCCCTCATTGATCTCTCTACAAACAGGTGCTGATCCACGTCGGTGATCAGACCTATTTTTGCTTTGCTGATTTTAAGAATCAAGTCCATCACCAGATGAGGAGTGGAAAAATAATACCCGTGTTTTTGCACACAATGTCCAGAAGAGTCAATACATCAATAGCCAAGTATAGTTTACAGTAATCCCACCTATTTTTACATCTTCCCTTTGCCCAAAGCCTCTTGGCAAATTCATAGTCGCCAGCGGTGCATTGGCTGTCCGTAAGGGAATTACAAAATGCTTCGACAGGCGATAATGACACCTCATCTAGCCTCGAGGTAGAGTTGTCTTAATCACATGCGTATATGCCCTTATACGTTAATAAATCATACAAGTCATCATCGGGGAAGCGCTGCTTAGTGAGGGGGAAACTATCAAAGGGGTCGCTTTTCTGTACCTGAATCAAATGACTTAGAAACTTGGGGAAAAAACTGAAAGAGTCTAAAAAAATGATTTTATTCAGGCACGTGTTACACTTGTCTACTGTTTACCACAAGAATTCTAGTAGCGGCAGCTTCTCTGAGGAGTTGGGTATGATACTATAAGAAGAAGAACCATCTACCCATGCATTATCTACAATTCCCCCTTGGCCATGTGGGCCAACGCCGGTAAAATAAACTTTAAATCGTATTTGGAATTGTGTATAAGAACCGGTACGAAATATTGCTGACTAACGTTTATATTACACGATTGATGTTCAACCCCTCTAAAATTACTCCCTCCCAATGAAATTGGCTGCCATAAATGATCGTGGTTGATCACCTTCCCCTTTCCCGCAGTACCATCATCAAATTTCCCCTTAAAAACCAAACATATTTTACGATTTTTAATGACCAATCTGGCATTTGGTGATAGAACCATAGGATATTGTGTGTAGCGTAGGCGAGAAATTGCGCCATTCTCAGTTTTAATCAGATTTGTCAATGCCTTGCACATGAAGTCTACCCCACTCAACGACTCCACTACATCCAGCACTTGCATGGTATTGCTAGAGTCTCTTTGCGCGAGAGCGTAAGAGCCTATGGCTTCATGTATTTTAACGCGTTTTAGATTTGACGAATCGTAAACGTCTGTGAGTTTGGCATCGCAGTCCAAAGCGATCTTGCTGCTCTGCAGTTGCGAGTTTTGGAAGTCCTTAAAACGCAAGATCGCCTTATCTCCGCTAACCGTTTCCACAGCCTGGTATCCATGACGTTTACAGTGTTTCACGTGATGCTTTAGCTTTAAATCAGTCCAAAATTGGGACAGGCATGTTGGACAATAGTAGAGTACCCTATTATTTTTACCCTCACTTAAAACTCTGCTAATATCCGTAATTGGATTAAAATTTCCCATTGAATCAGGCTCTGAAAAGGACGTGTAGAGAAGCCAGACCCAATACTTCACTGATTCAATAGACTGAGCCCTCACGGGAAATAATACACCCTTTTAATCAGAAATCTGACCTTCTTCAAATTCAGTTTCGTACTATAACACCGTAACACCTATCTTTAAATGTTCATTAGCACGCTCAAAAATATCTATCCCTTTAAGTATTACGGGAAAATGACCATTTAAACAATTGAAATCTACTTTAGGAAACTTTTACCCATCCCCATTAGCAGCCAATTTTTTAACTTTTCCTTAGAAGCATCTTTTTGCAGAGGTCGAAAGGCCGCAATCAAAAATGCATACTTGAAACACTATAGCCTCGCATCGAAATAGAATCGTTGCATTCCCTGACAACTCTCTAAATCTGAATGATATTTTAATTCAATATTCCCACCTTCCCCTCTTAAAATAAAATCTTGTTTGAATCTACAATTACAAACACTTAAATTCTCAATAAATAAAACAACCGACCCACTACCCCCATCATTATAATTGTTCAGTTTAGTTATGATGCTGCTGACCCAATACAAAAAACCTCGTAATATGCCAAATGCGGGCGAATTGCTAACATTTCTGTACAAAAGTATTTTGAGTAAAGTTTGCTCGCATTTTCATTTAAAAAATATGTTTTTAGTGCTATTGATGCTTTTAAACTGTCCCTCCCTCCCTACACCCACATCTGTTGTTCAAGAAAGGCTCGAATCTTGTTAACATAGGAATGAGCAATATCCAGAGGCTCTCTTATCATACTATCTGACATTAAAGAATTAAAGGGGCCATCGAAAACGGCTCTTTATACATGTGTATGGTGCAAGGCACAGTTAGACAATAAAAAATCTGGTAGTGTATTTGTTGGTGGTGGTAATGTTTCACTGTCAGTGCTCTGGTCAAGCTCAATAGTGGAGGGTGTTATAAAATCTTCAATGGCACCACCACCACCAGTCTGTTCAATTTCATTAGTGGGCGTGGGGCGCGTTGTGAAATCCCCCAATTCACTGAGGATACCTTCCAGGGTGTTTGGTGATAGTTGATTTAGCCAGCCAGCATTGTCTTGTGACAGAATTTGAGTATGTATATTAGCATGCGAACCCAGTTTAGATACACTTGTGGGGATATCGCCCAAATATTCATTTATAAACCTATTTGCCAATTTCGGGTCCTCATTCATGTCTATGTCACAAGTTAAGTCCTCTAAGCTAGCCATATCCTCAAAACAATCATTTAAAAAGGCCTTTTGCCATCCTAAGTTATCATTAACTGCAACACTATCCTGAAAATCCATTGGCTGTGTTAGGATTGGTGAAAGCTCATTGAAAATAACTTATTCTTAAGCTGATGTTGATGGAGACGATAATTCACCGATGTTAATCTATAAATCCAGAATTTATTTTCCATGCGGAATATCCACTATTTTAAAAAGTCAAAAAATTAATTATTAATCAGCTCTATGGTCATTTCTGTCAAATAGAAAAGGATTTTTTGTCCCCCCCTCCACCCCTTTTCTGCTTCTTCTTCAACAATTAGCCCATGAGCTAATACACACACACACACACACACACAAACACACACACACACAGACACAACTAGCTAATTTAAAATCATTAAGAGTAAAAATAAGAATAGACGATTGCTTTGACATAATTGTGACAAGAGATATCTAAGCCCCTTAGGTTCTCACTAATTTACCATCCATAGTATATTTTTATTTCGAAATTCCAAGTGCATTATAAACTTGAATAAAAAAACATGGGGATATTATAGATTTTCATTTATGTAGAATGGAAATAGAGTTTTTTGCACCCTTTCTACCTCTTTCCCCCCACCCGTAATTACTCCTTTACCTAATATACGTAACTATCTGATAAAGGCACTTACGTCAGAAATTGTAGGTAGCTCGTCAGAAATGTCCTGCCTATCAGATGTTGTTGCATAGGTGATAACACTTTGCCTCGCCATGTTCAATGATCTAATTAGGTCCAAATCAGTGGTGCTAGACCCGGCATCGAGCTTTGGTTGTTTTTGCTTAGGAAGACTTTGGCCAAAAATCTCCTTGAATAAAAATTAATTTTCAGTTTTTCGTCAGGGAAGTCCCTCAGATAACTTATAGGCTTATGGGCTTAAATTTCAATCTGCTTAAACTCATAAAAAAAAGAATTTTACTAGTCCAAGGATAACCATAACCTATCAATATTTAAAATATGATATACATAAAAATAACAAAATTCTGCGTATTAGTTCCTCCAGTTTTTTTGTTTTTTTCAGAATATTAGTAATCCTCACCTCCCTCCACAATACCAAAGCCCCCTCCACCCCAGTACATTAAAACACATAGGCTAAGTTATTAGATCAATTTTAAACCTCAAATGGGCCACGATAGGTAGCTCAAATTATAATCCAAGAAGAGCTAATGGCTCTTAAATGCCGCATTTACATGTCTGTCAATAATCGCATTTCATCACGCAGGATAAAAGAAATAAAAAGAAATTGTGTGTTTCTTTTCAATTATAAACGTCACGATTTAAAACTTATAGGCCTAAATTTCAATCTGCTGAAACTCGTAAAAAAAGAAAGAATTTTACTAGTCCCAGGAGGACCCTAATCTATCAATATTTTAAATACGGTGCATAGAAAATAACACAGTTTTGACTATGAGGTCCTTTTGATATTTATTCGGAATATTAATAATCCTCCCCTCCCTCCACAATACCAAAGCTCTCTCCATCCCAACACATTAAAACACAAACGCTAAGTTATTAGATCAATTTCAAACCTCAAATGGGCCCATAATAGATAGCTCCAATTATAGCCCAAGAACACCTAATGGCTTTTATATATCAGAAAAGATTTAAAATGGAGGTTGTGTCAGAACAATTATACCCGTATTTAGGTGTCTGCCAATAATCGAAATTCATCACGCAGGATAAAAGAAAAAAAATTGTATGTTTTTTTTCAATTATGAACACGATTTAAAACTTATAGGCTTAAATTTCAATCTGCTTAAACTCATAAAAAAAAAGAATTTTACTAGTCCAAGGAGGACCCTAAACTATCAATATTTTAAATGCGATGCATAAAAAATAACACAATTTTGACTATTAGGTCCGTTTGATATTTATTCAGAATATTAATGGGTGCGCAATTCCCCCACCCCAATACCAAAGCTCACCCCACACATTAAGGCACATACGCTAAAATAATAGCTAGCTCCAATTATAACCCAAGAACACCTAATGGCTTTTACATATCAGAAAAGATTTAAAAGGGGGTTTCGTCAGAACAATTATACCCGCATTTAGGTGTCTGTCAATAATCGCATTTCATCACGAAGCATAAAAGAAAAAAATTGTATGCTTTTTTCAATTATGAACGTCACGATTTAAAACTTATAGGCTTAAATTTCCATCTGCTTAAACTCGTAAAAAAAGAGAAAGAATTTTACTAGTCCAAGGAGGACCCTAATCTATCAATATTTTTAATACGATGCATAAAAAATAAAACAATTTTGACTATTAGGTCCGTTTGATATTTATTCAGAATATTAATGGGTGCGCAATTCCCCCACCCCAATACAAAAGCTCACCCCATACATTAAAACACATACGCTAAGTTATTAGATCAATTTTGAATCTCAAATGGGCCCATGATAACTAGCTCCAATAATAACCCAAGAAGACCTAATGGCTTTTACATATCAGAAAAGATTTAAAAGGGGGTTTCGTCAGAACAATTATACCCGCATTTAGGTGTCTGTCAATAATCGCATTTCATCACGAAGCATAAAAGAAAAAACAATGTATGCTTTTTAAGTAGGAAAAACAGAATTAAAACTTATGGGGATAAATTATTTCCGTCATAATTTCAAATCTGCTTAAACTCATAAAAAAGAAAGAATTTTACTAGTCCAAGGAGGACCCTAATCTATCAATATTTTGTATATGATGCATAGAAAATAACATTATTTTGACTATTAGGTTCGTTTTATATTTATTCAGAATATTAATAATCCTCACCTTCCTCTACAGTACCAAAGCTCATCCCAACACATTAAAGATATTGTACACATTTAAAGGACACGCATTGGTCAATTTTTAGTCTTAAATAAGAGATATTTCTTCAAGTCACTTAAGAAGCATTTTATCCAAATTGACTTTTACACCTGAATGGCTGTTACAAAACATGTGAACTTTGCGAAAGATATGTAGTCGTTTGTCAATCAGAAAGCCATATGTGAGATAGTTAAAGGTAGCTATACGAAAAAAGGTCTCGTTCTTTTTATAATACATGAATAAAAAATATTCACTTAACTAAGTCCTTTTGAAGTTCTCCATTTGAATACTAATAAATCTAAAAAGAAAGGGTGTCTATTCGAGTTTTTTTTTCAAACTGAAGAAAAAGAGTTATTACACCTTAATGTATATGGAACAACATGTTTTATTTACCCTCCGGCCAAAACTAGTATTTTTACAGAAAGTCCATTAAACCTTTGAATACGTTATACCAAGGTCTTTAGTTTTGGGTATTGAACTTAGAAAAAACAGTCGTGTAAGTCTTGTCCCCGGCGAGGTAATTAATGCATGACCGTGGTAAGTCATGTACCATTTCACCAGCACTGTATATTAACTACCCTCCGTATTCGTTGTCTCTGATTGGTCAAGAAAATGAGTGTTGCCTGAGAAACCCGTCTGGTAAGTCATGTCCCTTCTGTAGTATTAGATACCTGTCCGTGGTAAGTCATACTATAGGTCCATAATACAGAGTGTTTGTCCGTATTATGCAATCCCCGGTCGGATAGCCATATGACTTACTACTAATGGTATGGCCAGTATAATAAAATCTATAAATAATTTATCAAAAAATAGTTTAATAAAATTATTTTGGATTATAAATAATAACACACCACGTAATTAAAAAATTAAACTAATTTGTTATGCAGTGTGTATTTTAGTTAAAACCAAATTATAAAAATTCTGACAATACTATTGATCATAGGCAGTGCAATCGTGCTGCCTAAGTAAAGAATGATGTTGGGACAATGTATTTTTTTCATACCAGAGCTCTTCTTATCGAAGGAGTTGTCGTAGAAACTTCGAAAAGGGCTCATTCGATTGGAAATTAGATTGACTAGTGCCCTTTTCGATAGTCGAAAGTGATTGGAGGGCAACTATCCCCCCCCTACACACCCATCATTCCCCCAAACACATCCAATCAAAATTCTGAGATAGCCATTTTGTTCAGCGTAGTTGACTTCCATAGAGAAAATATGTTTTTGAGGAGGACACTCCCCCAAAACCCTCAGGGCAAGAGTTTTGAGTTATGCCCCGTGGGCATATAAGAACGATGTTGGCACAATGTATTATTTATCAGTTTTTTGCTTTAGAGCAGGGCACTTCGTATTGAAGAAGTTGTCGTAGAAACTTTTAAAAGGGCTCATTCAATCAGAAATTGGAGTGGCTTGTGCCCTTTTTAATGCTCCAAAAGAATTGGAAGGCAACTAACACCCCTTCCACGCCCACCATTTCCCGAAACACATCCAATCAAAATTTTGAGATAGCCATTTTGTTCAGGGTATTTGATTTCCAGATAAAACTATGTTTTTGAAGAGGACACTCCCCCACAGCCCTCAGGGCAAGGATTGTAAGTTATGCCCTGGGGGCATATAAGGTTTTTATAGAAGGCCTTGTCGTAGAAACTTCAAAAAACGCTCGTTTGATTGTAAATTCAAAGGGTTAGTGTCCTTTTTAATAGTCGAAAGTGATTGGAGGGCAACTAACCCCCCTCTCACACCCGCCTTTTCCCCAAATCATCCCATCAAAATTTTGAGATAGCCATTTTATTCAACGTGGTTTCAAGTTCTGGAAATAAGATCTTTGAGGATGACAACCCCCCACATCCCTCAGGGCAAGAGATGTAAGTTATGCCCTGGGGGCATATAAGGTTTTATAGAACGTGTTGTCGCAGAAACTTCAAAAGAGCTCATTTGATTTTAAATTGAAATGGCTAGAGCCCTTTTTAATAGTCGAAAGTGATTGGAAGGAAACTAACACCCCTTCTACGCCCACCCTTTCCCCAAACACACCCAATCAAAATTTTGAGATAGCCATTTTGTTCCACGCAGTTTAAAGTTTAGGAAATTATACCTTTGAACAGGACACTCCCCCCACAGTCTTCAGGGCAAGGGTTATAAATTAAACCCTGGGGGTGTATAAGGTTTTAATTAAAACATTTGTCATAGAAACTTGAAAAAGGGCTCATTCGAATGGAAATTTAAAGGGCTAGTGCCCTTTTTAAAATTCGAAAGTGATTTGAGGGTAACTATCCCCCCTCTCACGCCCACCTTTTCCCCAGACACATGCAATCAAAATTTTTAGATAGCCAATTTATTCAATGTAGTTTAAAGTTTTGGAAATTAGTTTTTTAAGGAAGACAACCCCTCCCTAACCCCTCCTAAGGTTTTTATTGAAAGAGTTGTCGTAGAAACTTCAAAAGGGCTCAATCAATTGGAACTTGAAAGGGCTAGAGCTCTTTTTGATAGTTAAAAGTGATTGGAGAGCAACTAACGCCCCTCTCACGCCAACCGTTTTCCCAAACAAATTCAATCAAAATTTTTTTATATCGATTTTTTTCAACGTAGTTTAAAGTTCTGGAGATTAGGTCTTTTAGGACGTTAATCCACTCAGAGCCCTCAGTGCAAGGGTTGTAAGTTATGCTCTGGGGTATATAAGGTTTATATAGAAAGTAGTTGTAGAAACCATAGGCAGCGCAATTGTGCTGCCTAAGTAAAGAACGATGTTGGCACAATAGATTTTTATTTTTTGTTTTCTTTTTCCAATACAAGGGCACTTCGTACTGAAGGAGTCTCCGTAATCAAAATTTGAGATAGCCATTTTGGAAACTAACCCCCTCTCACGCCCATCTTTTTCACAAACACGTCCAATCAAATTTTGTGATAGCCATTTAATTCAACGTAGTTTTAAGTTCTGGAAATTAGGTCTTTAAGGATGACAACCCCCCACAGCCCCCAGGGCAAGGGTTGTAAGTTAAGCTCTGGGGGCATATAAGGTTTTTATAGAACGCGTTGTCGTAGAAACTTTAAAAAGGGTTCATTCGATTGGAAACTCAAATGGCTAGTGCCCTTTTTAATAGTCAAAAGTGATTGGAGGGCAACTATCACCCCTTTCACGCCCAGTATTTCCCCAAACACATTGAATCAAAATTTTGAGATAGCCATTTTGTTCCACGCAGTTTCAAGTTCAGGAAATTATACCTTTGAGCAGGACACTCCCCCGACACTCTTCAGGGCATGGGTTATAAGTTATACCCTGAGGGCATATAACGTTTTTATTGAAATCTTTGTTGTAAAAACTTGAAAAAAGGCTCATTCAAGTGTAAATTCAAAGGTCTAGTGCCCTTCTTAATAGTCAAAAATGATTTGAGGGCAACTAACCCCCCTCTCACGCCCACCTTTTCCCCAAACACATCCAATCAAAATTTTTAGATAGCCATTGTATTCAATTTAGTGGAAAGTTTTGGAAATAAGGTCTTTAAGGATGACAACCCCTCTCCCGCACAGCCCTTAGGGCAAGGTTTGTAAGTTATGCCCTGGGGGCATAAAAGGTTTTTATAGAAAGCGTTGTCGTAGAAACTTCAAAAGGGTTCATTCAATTGAAAATTAAAAAGGCTAGTGCAATTTCTAATAGTTGAAAGTGATTGGAAAGCCACTAACACCCCTCTCTCGCCCACTATTTTCCCAAATACATCCAATCAAAATTTTGAGATATCTTTTTTGTTCAACGTAGTTGAAACTTCTGGAAATTAGGTCTTTTATTATGATAACCCCCTCAGAGCCCTCAGTGCAAGGGTTCTAATTATGCCCTGGGGGCATATAAGGTTTTATAGAAAGTGTTGTCGTAGAAACTTCAAAAAGGGCTCATTTGATTTTAAATTCAAATGGCTAGAGCCCTTTTTAATAGTCGAAAGTGATTGGAAGGAAACTAACACCCCTTCTACGCCCACCCTTTCCCCAAACACAGCCAATCAAAATTTTGAGATAGCCATTTTGTTCCACGCAGTTTAAAGTTTAGGAAATTATACCTTTGAACAGGACACTCCCCCCACAGTCTTCAGGGCAAGGGTTATAAATTAAACCCTGGGGGTGTATAGGTTTTTATTAAAACATTTGTCATAGAAACTTGAAAAAGGGCTCATTCGAATGGAAATTTAAAGGGCTAGTGCCCTTTTTAAAATTCGAAAGTGATTTGAAGGTAACTATCCCCCCTCTCACGCCCACCTTTTCCCCAGACACATGCAATCAAAATTTTTTGATAGCCAATTTATTCAATGTAGGTTAAAGTTTTGGAAATTAGTTTTTTAAGGAAGACAACCCCTCCCCCTCACAGCCCTCAGGGCAAGGGTTGTAAGTTATGCCCTTGGGAATATAAGGTTTTTATTGAAAGAGTTGTCGTAGAAACTTCAAAAGGGCTCAATCAATTGGAACTTCAAAGGGCTAGAGCTCTTTTTGATAGTTAAAAGTGATTGGAGAGCAACTAACGCCCCTCTCACGCCAACCGTTTTCCCAAACAAATTCAATCAAAATTTTTTTATATCGATTTTTTTCAACGTAGTTTAAAGTTCTGGAGATTAGGTCTTTTAGGATGTTAATCCACTCAGAGCCCTCAGTGCAAGGGTTGTAAGTTATGCCCTGGGGGTATATAAGGTTTATATAGAAAGTAGCTGTAGAAACCATAGGCAGCGCAATTGTGCTGCCTAAGTAAAGAACGATGTTGGCACAATAGATTTTTATTTTTTGTTTTCTTTTTCCAATACAAGGGCACTTCGTACTGAAGGAGTTGCCGTACTCAAAATTTGAGATAGCCATTTTGGTAACTAACCCCCTCTCACACCCATCTTTTTCACAAACACGTCCAATCAAATTTTGTGATAGCCATTTAATTCAACGTAGCTTTAAGTTCTGGAAATTAGGTCTTTAAGGATGACAACCCCCCAAAGCCCCCAGGGCAAGGGTGGTAAGTTAAGCTCTGGGGGCATATAATGTTTTTATAGAACGCGTTGTCGTAGAAACTTTAAAAAGGGTTCATTCGATTGGAAACTGAAATGGCTAGTGCTCTTTTTAATAGTCAAAAGTGATTGGAGGGCAACTAACACCCCTTTCACGCCCAGTATTTCCCCAAACACATTGAATCAAAATTTTGAGATAGCCATTTTGTTCCACGCAGTTTCAAGTTCAGGAAATTATACCTTTGAGCAGGACACCCCCCCCCCCGACACTCTTCAGGGCATGGGTTATAAGTTATACCCTGAGGGCATATAACGTTTTTATTGAAATCTTTGTTGTAGAAACTTGAAAAAGGGCTCATTCAAGTGTAAATTCAAAGGTCTAGTGCCCTTTTTAATAGTCAAAAATGATTTGAGGGCAACTAACCCCCCTCTCACGCCCACCTTTTCCCCAAACACATCCAATCAAAATTTTTAGATAGCCATTGTATTCAATTTAGTGGAAAGTTTTGGAAATAAGGTCTTTAAGGATGACAACCCCTCTCCCGCACAGCCCTTAGGGCAAGGGTTGTAAGTTATGCCCTGGGGGCATATAAGGTTTTTATAGAAAGCGTTGTCGTAGAAACTTCAAAAGGGTTCATTCAATTGAAAATTAAAAAGGCTAGTGCAATTTCTAATAGTTGAAAGTGATTGGAAAGCAACTAACACCCCTCTCTCACCCACTATTTTCCCAAACACATCCAATCAAAATTTTGAGATATCTTTTTTGTTCAACGTAGTTGAAGCTTCTGGAAATTAGGTCTTTTATTATGATAACCCCCTCAGAGCCCTCAGTGCAAGAGTTCTAAGTTATGCCCTGGGGGTATATAAGGTTTAGATAGAAAGTTGTTGTAGAAATTTCAAATAGGGCTCACTTGATTGGAAATTGAAATTTCCCTTTTTAATAGTCAAAAGTTTGTGGAGAGTACTTAACCCCCCTCTAACGCCCACCATTTCCCCAAAAACATTCAATCGAAGTTTAGAGATAGCCATTTTGTTCAACGTAGTTGGAAGTTCTGGAAATTATGTATTTAAGAATGACAAACCCCCCAGAACCCCAGGGCAAAGGTTGTAACTTATATGCCCTGGGGGGGCATATAAGGTTTTTAAACGAAAACACTATCTATAAAAACCTTATATGCCCTGGGGGCATATAAGGTTTTTATAGAAAAAGTTTTTGTAAACTTCAAAAGGAGCTCATTCAATTGGAAATTGAGAGGGCTAGTGCCCTTTTTAATAGTTGAAAGTGATTGGAGGGTAACTAACCCCCCTCTCACGCCCACCATTCCTCCAAACACATCCAATCAAAATTTTCAGATAGCCATGTTGTTCAACTAAGTAGAAAGTTCTGGAAATTAGGTCTTTGAGAATGACAACCCTCCCCCCCAGCCCTCAGGGCAAGGGTTGTAAGTTATGGCCTGGGGGCATATAAGGTTTTTATTGAAAATGTGGTCGTAGAAACTTTAAAGGGTTCAGTTGATTGGAAATTGAAAGGGCTAGTGCCATTTTTAATAGTTGAAAGTGATTGGAGAGTGACTAACGCCCCTCTCACGACTACCATTTTTCAAACACATGCTATCGAAATTTTAAGATAGCCATTTTGTTTAACGTAGTTGAAAGTTCTGGAAATTAGGTCTTAGAGGATGACAACCACCCTAACACCCCTTAGGGTAAGGGTTGTAGTTTATGCCCTGGGGGAATATAAGGTGTTTATAGAAAGCGTGGGCGTTTCAAAAAGGGCTCATTCGATTGGAAATAAAAAGGCCTAGTGCCCTTTTTAATAGTCAAAAGTGATTGGAAGGCTTGAAATTTTTATAGTTAAGATCAATGTGGGTATAATGTATTATTTTTTGTTGTTGTTGTTGTTTAGACCAGTGCACTTCGTATCGAAGGAGTTGTCGTGGGAACTTCGAAAAGGGCTCATTCGATTGAAAATAAAAAGGGCTGATGCCTTTTTTAATAGTCGAAAGTGATTGGTGGGCAACTAATCCCGCTCCCACGCCCACCCTCTCATTTGCCCATTATGTTTAAAAACTAAATTTTGCCTTAAGATTAATTCAAAATGCACTGTGTTAATGCTAATTCCCAATAAGGCATCTCAGTAGTATCCCAAGAACGACTGAGGGTATTATGTTCAAACTTTTGGGGCTACTTCTGCTCTTAAAATTTAACCAAATTAAAATAGCGTAAGTGTATCCAAGCTATCAAAGAAAGTAAAAAGATTTTTTTGCGAATGGAATCAAGTTTTCCATTTCACGTCAAATAGAGGAGGTATAAAACTAAATTAAACACTAATAATTTTGTCCAGATTTTTAAAGGGTGTATTTTTTTAAAATTGCTGAAAATGTTTCTCCAGTAAACAAATACCAGGCCAAACTATAAGGTGCTAAAATAACGAAAAGATTTAAAGTATTATTTTCTTTTTCAATGAAAAGACTACTTCAATATAAAACAAACATTAATTAATTAAAAAAGAAACTTTCTCCACAAAATAAGTTTTTCAAAGAAAAGTAAAGAACTCCATTAAACAAAAAATGAGTAAAATAAAATCAAATAATCTACCAAGCATGAAACTACCACAAATCAGCATCGATAAATAAATAAAACCCAAAACGAACAGAAATTACAATAAATAACCGAGTCAAAGTCAAAACAAGCAGAAACTAACATAAGTCGGGCTCAAAACCCCTATGCCTCCCCATGGCCAGAACAAAATTTGCACTTTACTGAAAAAATACAAATGAATATGCATTGTCAGTTTAATATACATATTCTGATATTTAGTAATCAAACTGTTAATTTTATTTTATTTATTAAAGTTATAGAAGTAAAAACATTTATATTTTTTTCAGTAAAGTGCAAATTTTGTTCTGGCCTTGGAAGGCGTAGGGATTTCGAGCCCAACTTATGTTAATTTCTGCTCGTTTTTAGTTTGACTCGGTTATTTATATATTTGGGACAATGGCTTATATTTATAGATGTTGAATTTGCTCTATTTTGGACATGATTTCTTGGATATTGGATCGGATTTACAGTTTTGTCCTAGGTGGATAGGATGGATGAATAAGGTGTAGACCTTGTTCATGTGCTAATTTATCTTAGTTACTAAATTAGGAAGACAGTATTTTAACAAAATAATTACCTGTAACACACTATATATATATATATATATATATATATATATATATATATATATATATATATATATGTATATATATTATATATATATATATATATATATATATATATATATATATATATATATATATATATATATATATATATATATATATATATATATATATATAATATATATATATATATATTTATATATATATATATATATATATATATATATATATATATATATATATATATATATATATATATATATAATATATATATATATATATATATATATATATATATATATATATATATATATATATATATATATATATATATATTGTAAGAAATGTCCTTCTAATTTTAGAATTAATATCAATTGCTATGAATTCGGCTTAAGCCAATGCCCTTTTCAGGGCATTGAACCCACTAAAGTTATCTTCGTAAACTTTCCCTGTCGCAATAGGAACCCGTTCCTTAGAATTTCTTAATTTTATAATAGGAACCCGTTCTTAGAATTTCTAGAATTAGCTACGTTGTTTGAGAACAAAGGGAAGATATCTTTTATATAGCGGGGGACTGACCATAGAAGTCAGTGGGTGTTTTGGCTTTGCTCAAGCTTGTTTATGCATGTAGAATTTAAGTCTAATATGTTCCTTGCTCTTTCTTAATTTTATTATGTTAAAATCTTAGTAAATGGATATATATATATATATATATATATATATATATATCCCATTCTTTAATACTATTATTAAATTCCTTTAAGCAGGAACATATTAGTCTTAATATACTAGTTATTATGCTTGCTTTCCTTAAATAATAATAAACTTTACTTCAAGCAATTATAGAACAAGAATTGATCTTCGATTATGAATCATAATTATTGAATATTGAGTTATTATGAAATAACTATTAATTAAAAAGTTCTCTTCTTTAATAATAAAATCTTAGTTTTTCTTATACCTGTGTTGTCTTGTATATTTATTTTCGATGATCAGGATTTTATCAAGATATCTCTCTCACTTGGTACATTTCGTCTATTGAGGCTTAATTAGGGGTACTCGGGTCTCATGGCTGAGTTGGGCATGGAGTCATCACCATGACAAGACCCTCCCCCTTTTACAAAATGGTGGCAGCGAAAACGCGATGCGATTCTATTGCATTAAAAGCGCCTCTTTATATATTTTTTTTTTAACGCTACGCTTAATTTTGAGAGAGCAGAATCTTGATTATAAATCCTTTTTCTAATTTTTTTATAATTAATTTAACATAATTAATTGAATCCCTTTAATTTTTCTTCGCCTTCACTGCTTGCCTGTACGCTTATGCTTTTTTTTAGATCTATAAAAACAAGACTAACCGCAATAATAAAATTGAAACAGTCAAATAATAATTGGATATTGCTCAACTTGGCACCCTCATTAAGGAATTGCTGGTTGGTGGAGTTGAAAATAGATAGTAGCCTTTTTTTCGGTTCCAGTTCACTCAAATAGGATTAGTTGGTTGCTTAAATTTGGTAAGCTATAATTAAATTCTCCTTAAGTAATGTCCCTACCTCGGGTAAATGATAAACCGGAAGCTTCAGCCCTTGGGCAAGCTTCTATTGTTAATACGGGAGCTACCCCAGCTCCAGTATTCCAACATGTAGCTTATAGCACAATTGACCCATTTTCCACTGTAAAAAGGTTGATTAAACCACAGCAAATTTCTAGTTGGGTTAAGGAACTTCAGAGAGTTTGTAGATTAATGGGATTAGAAGAATCAGTAATGATCGAGAGATACGCTGCTTTAATGTCTGATGAACCGTATAGCTCGTATATAGAAAAATATGTGACCGCTACAGATTTTTCTGGGCTAAAAGAATCCCTGTGCTCTGCTTTTCTTGATGAAATTTCACCGGCCGAAAAACTTCAACATATTATGCAAGTTAGACAAGAAAATAATGAGCCAGTCGTAAGATTTTTTATGCGCATTAATGCAGAATTTGAGAGCTATTCTTCTTTAGTTAAAAATGTTCCGGGAAGCGAATCCCTCCTTCCAGGTATCAATTTATTAAAACAGCAGGCCTTTGAACAAGGATTACATGAGAATATCAGGAGATTCATTCGTGAAAAAGGGTTATGCGCATATATTACAGAAGTATTTCAAAGGGCTAAATTATATGAAGAAATTAACGGAATTTGTTCAGGGATGGCCTCCTTATCAGCGGCGGTGTCGACACCCTTTCATAATTTAAGTAGCCGAGGTTCTCGTTATGAGCCAAGAAGAGGACGGTTTTTGAATAATAGGGCCAACCTTCACAGAGGTCGTGGGGGCTATATTCCTCCTAATAATGTTTCATATGTCGATCCCCCCCACCGGGGTAATTTAAGAGGAATAAATTCCAGGAATTTTCGGTCTTCTTATAGTAACCGAGGTAATCGAGGTCCGAATCAATCTGGGTACTCTAGACGGGGAAATTTTTATAACTCGTTTAATTCTCAAGAAAGTACTCATGGATACCAAGGCACTAGTCCGATTCCAATCCAGACAACTAATGCTAATGCTTCAACTTCCGTTAGTAACAATCCTGATATACAACCGAGAAGAAGTGTTCTCTGTGTTATATGTAAAACAGATAATCATCACACTTATAACTGTGAAATTGTTAAAAAAGGCCGACAGGCTATTCAGGCTGAAAACACAGAGCAGGGAAACTAAAAGGGCCAATTAGTACGGAAGAGTCTATTTTGGCTTTTGATGATTCAAAATCTCTTCATAAACCTTGTTTTTTAAATTTTTCTAATAGTAATAGGAACTCTTTTCCGCTTTTTAATAAGGTTTCAATTTATAATGTGGAATGTGACTCCTTTTTGGACTGTGGTTCAGAGAAGTCTCTCATTTCGAAAGCCTTCTTTGATTCCTTGCCTCAGCGTAATAGAGAACCTCTTAAACCTACAAATACTGTGATTAAATCACTTTCAGGACATCAATTACCTGTAGTGGGCATTGCAAGGTTACCATTGATATTACCTGGTACAAATATGACAGTTAATCTTTACTGGGATTTTTTGGTAGTTGATAATTTGCCTTTCGATGTAATTTTAGGGTTTAATATTATGCAACAATTGGACAGTTCCTTGCACTTTCGTGAAGGGAAATTAGAATTTGGAACCAGGGTCAAAAATCAAGCGGGTTATAATGATGCACTAGCATGCGGGAGTGTAGTAGTGGGGTCTGACACACGAGTTGACCCTGGAACATTTAAAAGTATAGATTGTAAGCTGATTACTGCAGGAAACATTTCAATTATTGATGGCGATAACTTAATTATTAGTCCTAAACCAGAATATGAAGAATTTTTACATGATTATTTAGGTATTGTTCAGGGACATAAGACATATCTTCTTATTTTTAATGACTCTGAGGATACCTTGGAGCTAAAACATTACACAGAAATAGCAAACTTTTCGCGTGTGCCCAAAGAACATTTAGTAGCATTTTCACAAACTTCTGATGAGGTAAAGTCAGTTGAGGACAGTCAGGAGGCTACTTCGGAGGATGAAGAATTTCTTTCTAAGTTTGATCCTTCTACTGTACCCAAAATAGTTTTCCAAGAGTTAGTTCAATTGCTTTTAGCTAATAAAGGTTGCTTTTCTAAACACGCGTATGATGTATGTAAAAATGATTTAATGGTTTTTCAACCTGATATACCACTTGAAACAGATTTTAAACCACCTAAGCAATTTAGAATTCCCCATAAGATGTCTTTAGTGCTAGAAGAACATATACAAGCTATGCTAAAATCCTGTATAATAGAGGAAAGGACATCTTCCTTCCCTTCTCCTGTTTTCCTTATAAGGAAACATTCTGTCAGTAAAAATGAGGCTCTTAACAGAGAAAATACTCGATTTCTAATTGATTTACGTACAGTTAATAATAACATGAAAGACACAGCCTTCCTAATCCCTCGAACTTCCGACATTTTACAAAATTTGTCGAAAGGAACGTTCTATAGTGAATTTGACATGCGCAGTGGTTTTTTCCAAATTTCTATTGATGAAAGGTACCAAAAATTCTTCTCGTTTTTATCACCTTTAACTGGCCGCAGCCATTGCTACACAAGGATACCACAGGGAAGTGTATTTGGGCCAAAAGCTTTCGCTAGCTTCATGGGTAAATTATTTCCAGAAAGTTACCGTTCCTTCATTTTCAATTTTTTTGATGATATATTTATTAAAACAGAACCTTCAAACCCTAATGAGCACTTATTTCATCTCCAGAGATTCTTTGCGCGTTTAAAAACTTATAACATTAAATTGTCAGCGTCTAAGTCACAACTTTTTAAAGAATCTATTCCAGTATTAGGATTCATAGTGTCACGTGACAAAATTAGACCTCAATTATCCAAATTAGATGCTATTGAAAAATTAGTAAGGCCAGAAAATATTTCTGAATTAAGATCTCAATTAGGACTTTTCAACTATTATAAATGTTTTTATCTTAATTATCATGATTTAATAGCTCCTTTGACAAAATTATTAAAGAAGACCCAAGCGTGGACATGGAAGGAAGAGCAAGAGATCGCTTGGTTGTCCTTAGTTGGACAAATAACTCGTAAAGATAGTGAAATTGTAATTCATATGGCAAACCCTGAAAAAGATTTTGAATTATTTGTTGACTCCTCTGAAAATGGGTCGGGGCTATTCTTTGTCAGGAAAAAGATGACGGAAGGATGGGAGTCGTTTGTTCTTTTAGTAGAGTTTTCTCTAAACCATTTTCCAAGCAGTCTTCTATCGTTAGGGAGTTATACGGCTTATATGAAACCCTAAAAAGCTCTCAGATTCAGTATTATATTTGGGGAAGACGGTGTAATATTTATGTGGACGCTAAAAATTTAGAGTATTTACGTAAACACCGGGATCTATCTAGTAAGATGTACCGAGTATCATTACTGATGGATAATCCCTTATATACGTATAGACACATTCCTGGGACTAAAATGATAGCTGATATTTTATCGAGGCCATGTCGGGAGATTATAGACGGCAGTCAGACCTTATATCTGGTTCATAACGAACTAGAATTTTTAGCAGCGGGCGTTTTTAGTAGTAATCTTAATGTAGATTGCTTAGGTCTGCAAGCTGAGGAATTGAGCCACGGACAATTACGGGATCCCGAGATAAGAATTGTTATTGATTTATTGAAAGAGCCGGATGTGTCGAAGGACCACCGTGCTCAAAAGAGGAGCTCCATATATGATAAGCCCGCTGAGTCACAAGTGGATACTGACCCACATTCCTGGTGTGAACCAGGGAACCAGAAGGATTGGCCAATCCGCGGTGAGCACAGTGTCTACCGCATTTTTAATTTTGATGATATGGATATTGAAAAAAAGAATATGATATTTGATAATGTCTCTTCGTGGTTCGTTCCTATTATTCAAGATTTAGTTTTAATAGATGACGTTCTCTATAGAATTGAGTATGCTCCGAAAAGTCATTCTAGGCTAAACCAAAAAGCAGCTGCAGAACCATCTATTCAGATAGTTTTGCCTAGAGCGAGGATTCCAGGCATCTTAAAATTATTTCATGATCATTTATTGCTTGGTAGTCATGCCAGCTACGAAAGAACGTTATGGAAACTCCGACAGTTTTGTATTTTTGAAAATATGGCCTCCATTATTAAGGAATTTGTCGCTAATTGTGATTTATGTAACCGCGCAAATAGTAAGAAAATTAAACCTCCTCTCGGAGAAAATTTGACACCAAGTATGCCTTTTTTGGCTTGGGGAATTGATGCTGCAGGCCCGTTCCCAATAACAAGTGCAGGTAATCGTTACGTATTGTTAGGGGTAGATCTTTTCAGTGGATTAGTTGTTTTGTATAGTGTACCTTCGTTAAATACCGAATTTACTATGAAATTCTTATGGGAAAGAATTTTCGCTTATTATGGACTACCTGAGGCAGTGCTCTCTGACCATGGGTCACATTTTGACTCCACAGAGATCAGAAAAATGTTCAAAGAAATAAATTGCAAAAAGATATATTCCAGTCCGTATAATCCACAAAGCAACGGTGCTGTGGAACATAAAGTAAAGATATTGAAAAAGATTCTTTCACACACATGTGCAAATCTTTATCAAGTAGAATGGGATCAAAAATTACCGCTTATTATGTTAAGCATGAATGCATCTTTGAATAGTGTGAGGAAATTTTCTAGCTTTATAATAGCACATGGGTTTAATGGGAGAACCTTGGCCGATCTGGCAATCGGAAAACCAACAAGTGTAAATTACTTCGACGGCTATGAATCATATGTAACACGGTTAGTTCAGAATATAAGCGAAATACACCAAGTGTGTGCAAATGAAATTAAAGTTCAGAGAGCCAAACAAGCTCACCATTATAATAAGACATCAAAGGAGTTCACTATTGAGGTGGGTGACATCGTATACTGTCGGGACATTACTTCAGTAGGAAGAAAGACAACCAATTACTCTTTTCGTGGTCCATATGTTGTTTTGGCAAAATTGTATGGGAATGTTTTCTATTTAGGATCATTAAATCCCTCTGAAGGACGTAAAAGAACTGCCAATGCTAGGCATTTAAAAAAATTAGATCATGAACCTTTTTAAAGTATAATCCAAAATACGCGGAGCCTTATGATAGGCTCATCACTAATCCACAGAAAGGGATGGAAAATTCCAAGTCAGAATGCAATGATTGTACACCTGATGCAGGTGAAAAGGTACCCTATAATCTTAGGACAAAAAGAATAAATCCACTGTTAATGTTGGAAAATGTAGTACCTGAATCTGCTCCTGACTCAGGAACGGAGCAAGAGACTCCGTACTCTCCTTCTGATCAATCTTCCCAATTGGAAGATTGTGCTTCCGAAAATAATGCTATGCAAATATCTGCTATGCAGCAGGAAACTTTAATTAACACCGAAATTCAATCCTCTATACAAAATAGAGATTCTGATCCAGTAGTTGTAGAACAACAGAATGTAACAAAAGGAAGAGAGGATAATCCATTCTACTCCTTAAGAAAGTTAAAATAACTGTTGTATTCAGCTTATCCATATTAGCCTTCATCACTTCTAAATTTTCCAGCAACCTCATCCGTTTCTTTCAATAGTAAATTGAACTCTTGCTATTTATGAAGTTCTTATATACACTGATTGTTATATCCTCCTTTTCAACAAGTGATAAATATTTCTCTGAATTTTGAGTTAATAATTTAAAACCCTAGAGATTTTGGTCTAACTTAGGGGAATATTCATTGTCTCATATTCATTTTAATCATATGAATTTCAATTTTTCAGATGTTTATTACAATGGATCGATGTTGTATTTTAAATTAATTTCCTTCTTATGATATTGTTGCCAAATAATTCCGATATTACTGAGGAACCAAAAATATCTGAAGACCGGAAAGTTGGATTTCAATTTTACGAGTGAACTGGTCAACTGAGTACAATGGTCACTGAATGAAAATACAAAATTGCAATTCATTAGAATTGATCTTTTCTTGCTTTCTTCTTTTGCCCTTAGCCCGAACGGAATAGATGTAGCTAGAACTTAACTTAGAAAAACGGTGACGGATTTAGTTATGATAGATGGTTTGGTTATGTAGCTTGATGTTTGGGTTATGTGTGATTCTTCTCTAGTTACTGAGTTTCTATTAACTTTTAAGCACCAATTAACATAACAATAATGTATGCAAAAATTAATAGAAAAAAAATATATATATATAATTTAATAAGAAGAATATTTACATTTAAATAATAATTGACCTTCTAAAACCTTTTACTTATAAGAAAAATAATAGTCGTTTGTTGCCCTTATTCTGTTCAATGGCCTTCCAGAAAAGAAAACAATCGTGTTGTAAAAAGGTTCTACGTTCCTTAATGACACGATAAGGCACGATCGTAGATGTGAGGAAAATAGACCCAGCACCGCAAAAGATAAAATAGTATTAAATCATTAAAGGCTAGCGAACAGAAGCTACCTTCAGCTGATAATCTTCTGTCTAGTAATAGTCTTACAATTTTCTTGGTCACTTACTCATTCAATAGCGTTTCTGCCTAAAATTCAATTGATTTTCTTTTGCTGTATACTAATTATGTATTTAATTCTGTGTTTCAGTGTTTTCTTGTCTTATGATTTATCCTTGTAAAGGCCAGCGCAATTGAGTGGGACGACCATAATAGTTTTCTATGGATATTCGAAGATATCAGCATAATAATATCTTTAAAAACTTTACGCAAGCTTATATTACAAGGTCGGATTTGTAAGAAATGTCCTTCTAATTTTAGAATTAATATCAGTTGCTATGAATTCGGCTTAAGCCAATGCCCTTTTCAGGGCATTGAACCCACTAAAGTTATATTCGTAAACTTTCCCTGTCGCAATAGGAACCCGTTCCTTAGAATTTCTTAATTTTATAATAGGAACCCGTTCTTAGAATTTCTAGAATTAGCTACGTTGTTTGAGAACAAAGGGAAGATATCTTTTATATAGCGGGGGACTGACCATAGAAGTCAGTGGGTGTTTTGGCTTTGCTCAAGCTTGTTTATGCATGTAGAATGTAAGTCTAATATGTTCCTTGCTCTTTCTTAATTTTATTATGTTAAAATTTTAGTAAATGGATATATATATATATATATATATATATATATATATATATATATATATATATATATATATATATATATATATATATATATATATATATATATTATATATATATATATATATATACATATATATATATATATATATATATATATATATATATATATATATATATATATATATATATATATATATATATATATATATATATATATATATATATATATATATATATATCTATATATATCCCATTTTTTAATACTATTATTAAATTCCTTTAAGCAGGAACATATTAGTCTTAATATACTAGTTATTATGCTTGCTTTCCTTAAATAATAATAAACTTTACTTCAAGCAATTATAGAACAAGAATTGATCTTCGATTACGAATCATAATTATTGAATATTGAGTTATTATGAAATAACTATTAATTAAAAAGCTCTCTTCTTTAATAATAAAATCTTAGTTTTTCTTATACCTGTGTTGTCTTGTATATTTATTTTCGATGATCAGGATTTTATCAAGATATCTCTCTCACTTG